>CM053400.1:54741806-54766751 GCA_028644305.1 Xerus rutilus
TGCATTTTAATACATGTTGGCAAACATAACAGAAAAAAACAAATTATCAGAAGCTGTACACACTATTCACTGAAAACATTTGTTGAGGCAAATAGAAAAAAATTGTTACAATATAGCAGCACAATCATAATTTTTCTAACTTTGCACAAAATTATAAGCAGATTACATTCTTCATATTAAACATCTTTATATGCACTTTCAATGAACAGTATATATATATATATATATTTGGTCTTCTTTTTGGATGATAAATATAATTGTTACTGAATTCAGACTTGAATTCATCCAAGTATCATTCTCACACGGAACCAACTACCTACCTTTGTACTCACGTTACCTCCCTTTGTCTTACCAGAGTCCAGGGTTATCAACTTTGGGACTATCAACAGTTTGAACAGGGTAATAATTTGTTATGGCACTATCTATGACCACTATGCACTAACTGGAAGTAGATACTCCCTTCCAGTCATGATCATCATCATGCCTTCAAGCTTCACCAAATGTTTCCTGGTGTGAGGATGTTTTTTCCCTTATTTAGAACTACCATCTTTGATGAATTTTCTGTCGTCCTATCTAAAGTCAATTACTCCCTTTTTTCTTTCATCCTTTTATACATAGTTAAGAACACTGCTCCAATAATAAAATTATACACTTTCTCCCTTTTGTCATATATTTTGACTCTAATTTTATAGCATGCAAATACATTTATTTCTGTGATTTGTAAAACAAAGGAAGGAAGGATTCTCCCAATCCCTATATAATTCCTCTATATAAATTTCCTTATTTTCCTACTTCAAAGCTGTTAAAGAAAAAGAGAGAGAAGAAACTCAAATACAATTACATACTTGCTTAGTAAAAGTATATGTGTAAAAGAGCCAAACTTTTCAGAATTTCCTCACAGAATTTTTTTAAAGCAATGTTTATTGTTCAAAATTGAAAACAATTCTGTTGGGATAATATTTGGTTCAGTTTTGATTTAAAAATAGACATTGCTGTTTTTAATAAGAAATAACGCAAATTGTTTCTTTTTTTCATGGCTTATCTCATTATGAAATGTTTGCAATGTCCCTGTCTTCCATGTTTATGCTGAAATATGCAGCTTGTGGGAACAGAAAACCTTTCCATGATAATCTAATTTGCTAACTTAGTCACAGCATCTGAGGCTAAGGGAAATGTTTCAGATTTTTTTTCTTAAAAACAGGAGTTCCTGAAACAGTTGTCTGTATATTATGCACTGTTTCTAGGCCCTTTCCTTTCTTAAATCCTTTGCAATCTGCATTTTTGTCCCCACTAGTCCACATAAACTACTTTTGGTAGTGTCACAAATGGCATTGACATTTCAAAATTCCATGGTCACTTTTTAGTCTTCTTACCACACCCATTCATTAGTAGCACTAGGCACAGTTGATCATATGTAATATATTTTCTAAAAAATTCATTATATTTTTATTCCTATTTTATTGACTGTTTTCTGGACTTCTTATTTTCCTGCTCCCTAAATATTAGAGTATTGCTGGGCTCACCACTTGCTTTTTTTTTCTCTTTTCTGTCTACAGTCATTACTTTTGTAACCTAAGTCAACCTCATGAATTAAAACTTTAGTTATAGGCCACTGACTCCAACATGAATTCCTCCAACATGGCTTTCTCTCCCAAACTCCAGATGTGTATGACCCACTCTTTTGTTGACATCTCTACTTCAACATCTGATTCATTCTTGACTTTATCATACCAAAAACAAATCTTTGAGTTTTGAACACTCCACCCCAGACATTGTCACCTCTCTTTTCCCAGGAGAGACATTCAGGAAAAATCTGCAGTCAACTGTAGTATTTCTCTTTCTAGTATTACCCTCAAAATCTTTCCATAAACTAACCATATGTTTTTTTACCTCCACTGCCATCATTTGTCTTAAGCTGTTATTACCACTTACTTAGCATGTTAGTCAGCTTTTATTTCACAAAAATATCCGACAAGAACATGTTTCATTTTGGGGGGGAAACAGATTTATATTTATCTCTTCTGTTCTCCTTCTCCCCTCTAAGAATTACTTTCTTCTGAAAGAAAAAAAAATATCTGAGATATAAAATATATTCAGTAAATGAAAATAATATTTCATTATTTTTGTTTTATTAAGTAGATAAATGGAAATTAAATATGAGTCAAATTTTCCAAAAGTTGATGAAAATATAAAAAAATATTAACATTCATTGATAAGCTTATGATTACAAGAGGAAGTATCAACATAAAATTTAAACTGATGGACAAAATTGAACCCATAGTTTTATTTTGTTTTTGCTTTTTGCACACTGGAAATCATGCCTTCTTATATTAAAAGTTACATATTAATTTGAAATTTAAAGTCAAACTTTATACTATGTCCCTATGTATTTGGAAAATTTATAGAATATTAATAAAATGTAAGAAAGAATAAAGAATGTAATATTAGCAATGTCTGGCTTTGTTTACTTTTTCCCCCCAGAAAACATTGATCCAGAATCATGTGATAGTGTTATGGTTTAGATGTGGTATCCCCCAAAAGCTCATGTGTGAGACAATGCAAGAAGATTTGGAGGAGGAATAATTGAGTTATATCCTAACCTAATCAGTGAATTAATCCATGATGGGATTAACTGAGTGGTGACCAGGAGGCAGGTGGGGTGTGGCTGGAGGAAGTGGTTCATTGAGGGCGTGGCTATGGGATATATATTTTGTATATGGAGAGTGGAGACTCCCTCTCTGCTCACTGATCATCATGTGAACTATTTCCCTCTGCCATGATGTTCTGCCTCACCTCAATTTTCAAGGAATGGAGCCGGCTGTCTATGGATTGAGACCTCTGAAACTGTAAGTCCCCAAATAAACTTTTCCTTCCCATCAAACTGTTCTGGTCAGATCTTTTAGCCGCAGCAGCAAAAAAGCTGACTAAAATAGATAGAATTTTATATATATACGTATATATATATACGTATATATATATACGTATATATATATATGTGTGTGTGTGTACATACACTCATGTAAATGTATATTACTTTAAAGAATAATATTACCTACGTATCAGTAAGAGTATTTTTTTCTAATAAGGAATAAAAGAAGCACTTTCACATAGCACACTTCTTTTTCTAATTCTTTAACACAGTCTGATTCTTGCTCACTCAGCTGTTAACTGGCATCTGGATGCTTACACTTAGAATTTTATGGACTTCAGCAGCTTATTTGATTTTGCAACCACTGTTGTTGACCCAGAAACATATACTTACGTGATTTTTTTAACAAGGGTTCAAATTGCACTGAGTAGGGCCTTGAAAAACATTACTTTGGAGTACAGTGCTTTATGTCAAATGCAGGACATTACATAAATCATAATTTTGAAGGCATGGAAAACAGGTGAATTAGGCCTCATGAGATTGTTTTATTTTATAAAAAGCTAATGTAGGATTTTAGAATTGAGGGGCCCAGGGGATCTTTCAGGCAACCTCCTGATTCTGAAAATCACCTAGAGGAAGTGATTTTACTAATATCCTGTACCTGTTAAAGGACTGGCCAGGAATCTGCATGACACTTGCTTAGTATAGGCTTATTTCTTTGTCATGAATTAGCACTGAACCATGTATATAGCTGAGTAGGAGGTCTATTGTGGCTTTTACACTTGTTTGACCTTTGGTAATCAATCAGAAACTTAACTTCAAAGCATCAGTTTATTCATCCACAAAATTTATGCTGAAAATGTACTGACCTTATTATAAAATGTGGATTAGATAATTCGTGTAAATACTTTGCAGCATTTGACACACGATAAACACTTAGGAAATGTTTGTTGTGCCACTGAATTTTATGGTTTCCTTTGCTCAATAGACGATGTATCTTTACTTATTCTAGTTGTGTCTATATACACAAAAATACTAAGGGCAGAAAAAGATATGATTATTTGAGAAAATGAAAGTGCATACTTATTTAATTATAAAACATAAGCAGTATTATTGTATTTTTATATACACCTACTTCTGAATTAAAAGAACAGTACATTTCTTTGGGGCAACACTTAATCCCTCTTACACCTTAGTCAAGGTGGCATGAAAAAAAAAAAGTTTTAAAAACCTCCATTCAATAAAAGTGGTAGTGTAGAATGCTAAATTGTAATTATTAAGTAGATAGTAGATAACTTGAAAACCTGAAGGTGATCTAGTTTAAAATGGGATATTAAACAGTGGAAAAATTAATAAACCTTAGGCATGCCTTTGTGTACTCCTAGGTTATTGGAAGGAAAGAAATCTGTAATGAATTCTTTATAGTTTCTGACCCTGATATCGACATTGAACTGACAATTAGAAAAGGCAGCTTGAGGGGATAGAGTGACACATTGGCTTTCAAACTAGGGCATCTGTTCTGCTTCTAGTACCGGTATTGTTTAAGGAAATACCAGGGGTCTAACAGCTTGATGTGTATCTGTGGCCTAGAACTTTCCACTTACACCATGTGTCACGACACTGATGTGAATGCTATCCTCAACTGTTTGAGAGGGAGAAAACTGTTTAAAATACACTGTTGCAAAGTGCATTAGCCTGCTCTCAACTGCTCAGCAAGAGACAATATAAGTGTGTGTCAGTTAAGGATGACACAAACCTTTGCCTTTGAGCTAAAAGGGCTATTAAGTTAAACACAGTGCTTATAAAAAGGTATTTATTGTTGATTTGAAGACTATTACTATGTCATTACATTGAGCTAATGAATTTTGTTACTGTAATAATGACTTGGGAGTTTAGAAAATGTAGAATTCTTCTCTGTAGTTTCTGAAATTCAGAAGGCGAGATATCAAAGTTTGAGCTTCCTCAGTGCATCCTGATTCATCTACGTTTATGCTTCAGAATACAATACCTCCATTTGTTTGATATGAGAATGAGGAAGGACTTGTTCAAAAGTCATAACGAGAAGGAAGTGCTTTTCTTCTTCTGAGAATGTCAGCTTGCTTAAACCGTGATTTTCTCTCAACTTCTCTGCTCACCATTATGTCTAATAATAACTCTTTAAGATATAAACTCTTGAAAATCAAAGAAACATTTCAAAAAACAGCTGTGCCCTAATAGTAGACTGATTAATTTCTAATTCTCTTTAACATAACTAACTAGGACAACTTGGCTCAATTTCAGCTGCAAATGCATTTCTTCTAACACTAAGTTGGCATTTATCTAATGACTGTAATGAAGGCAAATGTTACATGTTAATATTCCTGTAAAACTGGAGAGTGCTTAAGAAAATCAAAGGAACTTTTTATTTGACTTGGAAGAAACAAAATTGTTCTGAAAGATTCCACAGGGCTTTAAGATTATTCAAATCTATTGTCTCTGATTTACTGCTGGTGGTAGCTTGTGTAGGAATAACTCCTTTTAAGAGAACAAAGATAGAGGAGAATTGTCATATTGAAAGAGGCCATTGTCCCATCTGGTGTGATGTTCTGCCTGTAGCCAACTAATTTTCTTTTACATCAAGCCTATATTACAATCACAAGACTTTTTCTGGGTCTGAAATCCCTACAATACAATTTCCACATGCAGGTAGTAGTAGGAATTGGACATTCACCAATAGAAAAACTGGTTTGTGCCACTCAAAATAGAAAATCTGCTTGTACTCCTGTAACGTAAGAGAGGTGAGTAGCTATAGGCTGGGCAGACAAAATCAGATTTCCTTCCTGTATGAATACTTTCTATAATATTTTATATTATTCATATAATTTAGGATTTGAGAATATATAAAATCACATTCAAGGACCCTGAAATTTTTATGACTATGTTAGATATTATGATGATTGTCAAGATAGGTACAGCTAGCCTCTTATGAACACTGAATCTTCACATTGATGTTGATGCAGAATATATCTATGTAAGTAGATGGGTTGGAAAATTAGTTTCTAATTCATCAGTTACCACTGACACAATATCGAAGTTCAGCACCCTCCTCATAAAACCTAGGTTTGAATTGTGTACTCTGGGTGCAAACCATTGATGAGCCAATATCAGGTTTATCCACTGAAGATATTTCTAATTTTTAAAAGAATTCAAATTGCTTGCAACTAACACTTCCCTAAATCCATCTTTGAGGAACTTGTGCAAGGACAACATAGTTCAAATATATTTTAAGAGATATTGTAATTATGAACTTGGAGATTCTACGATTCTACGATTCTTTAGCCTTTAATTCTCTCATCTGTAAATGAGTAAACCAGAGTACAAGGTTTTAAGCATCCTTGTACACAAAGTCCCTGTTCTATTCTTCCCTATTTCTATGAACATGAAATTCTATTATTATTATGCTTTTACTTTCTCTTATCTTCTTATGAGAAACATTTTTTTTTCTTTCAGAGGATAAAATAATTTTTTTGTTTTATCAATGCTGTATAGTTTAATACTAATTAATTCATTCTTGATTTTTGGAGAAATTTCTATAAAACTGAGAGTTATTTTGTTCAAAGCACAGAAGATATTGATATGCATTTATTCTCATCCTAATTAGTCAAGTGAAATAGAAAAACTTGGTGTTAATTTTTTACTTTTTCATACATGCACTTTGCTATGTCCCTAGGGGTATAGTGAACCTGCTTTCCACATATTTGCTGATGTTTTACATTTTTGCAGATATTTCCCATTTTTACCTAAGCAAAGTCTGTGGTGTTACATGAATGTCACAGAGTTATACCACCTAAATGTTCAGGCAGTCACCTGAAGATACTTCCTTCCCATCAGCCTATCCTGTGCCAGTTTACAAGTAAGGTCAGCCAAGGGAAAACAGCCCCCAACAAACCTGTAATATAATCCTGGCTCTCCTACTTCCTAACTGCTTGATCTTCAACAAATTATTTAACCCCTGAGAGCCTTATTTTTAAATATAAAGTGGGTAAATATATATAACACAAAGTACAGTGTGAAATTAGATAATGTATGTTATAGATCTTATATAACTGATTTCTGGGAAATATTTTTGGCCTATTATAACAGAGAGATGATTCCATCTTTCTTTGAACATGCAACACATGTGATGTATATTTTTCTGCATGATGATATATATTGCCTAAAGCAATATTTGTTGGTCAACATGTATGAGCATCATTGTTACTGCTACCCTTTTAATCTATTTTCTGAAATATAAATTTCCCATTTGGAAGAAAACTTTAAATGCCCCTATATGATTATTATATTGTTTACTGGATTTGGAGCTGATTTTCCAAATAATAGACACACTGCCATCTCTATTATTCAAGCTGGATGTATTTTTATGCAAAATTTAATGTTTAATCAATTTGAACTGGCATTTTAGTAAATATACATTTTGTGAATAATTTTACTTCTAAATTCTGTTCTTTAAAAAGACTTTCTATATAAGTATGTGTATTTGGTATTGCTGTTTGCTAATAATATTGATTGTGAAAAATGTGAATATCTAGATTCTCAAAGATAAATTTATTCAACATTTATATTTCACCTAGTATAGCTGTTATACCTGAAAAATTTATATCTGCCTGTCCATCCATCCACTAATTTTTAATTTTTCCACCATATTCCTTCAGGAATAATGTTAATTCTATTGTCATCCTTGGAATCTCCATAGTTTATCCTCCCTGTTGCTAGTTTCTTCATCAATCCAGTTCAAATTTGATCAATGGGAAGTCTTTTCTATCTGGTATAACCCACAGATAATTCCTTCTTTCTTTGAACACACAAAGTGTATGATGCATATTTTTTGCCTGATAACTATTTTATGCTATCTTTTGATAACCTTTGAATTGCTATCAATCTCTTGTATGCTTCTTTAAGTTTTAAGCATGTATCTTAAATTTTTACATTTAAATTTTAAGCCCTTAATGTCTTAAGCAATGACCTATACTTCTATTCTTGTGCCTGCAGGAACATGATAACTCTTTGTTGACAGTATACTCAAAAAGCAAGGGCCACATGTAGATATGTCTAATAGTGTCATCACTGAAAAAATTAATGTTATTAAAATTTAAAAAAAACAGCTTGAAATAGGGACTTAATAACTTCCCGAGTTTTGATTCTATTTTTCAGTTTGACCAGTAAATGACAGGTTCTAGTTGTTAATAGATAAGGAGGGGGAAAAAATGGTCCAACCATGACTTAAAAAAACATAATTTAACATTACTAGATGACTTAGTTTGTTTGCCTTAGGTAAAAGATATTAATGTGACAGTTTAAATCATGATTCTAGTACCAGTAACTACACTTAAAACATATTTTGAACCATAAACACTTAGCACTTCTCTTAGTCTGAATTCGACTTTGCAGGCTGTTCCTCATTCTCTCTACCTATGTTTTTCTGCAGTACTGAAATCTCCAAGGAATATCTCTCCATGGAGACAGAGCCAGACGGCCCAAGTTGCTTCTCTGTTCTTGAGTTCCTGTTTTCAAGTAATGATTCGGATAAACTAGAGATCAGTTTCCTTTCCTGCAACTCTGGCAGCTGAAATTAATTCTCCAAAGACTCTTCTTTGGAGGCAAGCAGATGGTACACATGCACGTGTTTTGGTTTTGATTGTACCAGTTCTGAATAATTTAAAGTTCCAAATCTCTATAAAACTACTGTATTCCCATTTCCCAATACAATTTTTTTTTCTTTTGCCTCAGAAATTCCTTCCTTATATTTTGACATTTGCCTGAAACTTCGTTCATTTCGTATTGGCTTCATTGTCACACACCTCCTGCTGTTCTTTGTTACAATTTTAGATAAGTATGGCTTTAGAAAACTAAGATGCTTTTAGAAACTATTCTGCTGGTGATTTTCCCCTTACCATTTGCAAAGCATTTTGTATACATAAACAGCACATTAGCCAAATGATGTTGTTATCACAGTTCCTGTTGGTCTGCACTTGGCTCTCGCTTTAGAATTACCCCAAATAGGTTTGCAGAGTTTTATAGTTGCATTATGAGTCATTCAATAATATGTATGAACTTAGGCATTTTTTCCCTGCCATTCTGTTTGAGAAACAGCCAGAGCTATCTCAGTTGAAGATTCACTGCTTCTCCAGGTAGATTATGATAAGTAGGCAACAGTCACAACAATCTTCAAGTGGATTTGAACTTTTCTGTTCACGTTTGTGATTTTTCTATGTTTAAATTGAGAAGAATGACCAATCATGGCACAAAATTTTCTGTGAGATCTAGTGATGTGTGAGTATGTATTTATATACTTATACATGTTAAGTGTACATACATGCATGGATACTCAACTCAATTAGAAAGTTCTGTTTTCCTAGGCATTAAAGCAATGATTCAATGCTACATGAGCTCCACTAAGTTTGTCACTGTCTTCTTTCCTTGCTATGACCCAGACCCAAGAGTAAGTATGAAAGTGTGCTATATTAGAACAAGCCATCAGCACTGCAAGAGAAACTTAAACATATGATCAACTTAGAATGAGATAGTAAACTCATCTATGTAGATGAAAACAGTGTTATCTACAATGTATAATTAGTCTTTACTAAATGATTTTTATATTGTTTTGTGGTTCACCCAACTCTTATAAAGATCATATCACTTATAATGACTGTATTATGAAAGTAAGCCTTGGAGAGATTGAGTGGCCTAAATGCATACAACCATTCATGGAAGCAAGAACACATATCCTAGGTACGATTACATAAATTCTATTTTTTCCACATGAATTGAAACAAAGTAAAGAACACATTACTTTAAGAACAACCAAATATAGTTTGTCTAGTATAATATTTTTTATTAAAAAATATATAACCATATAGTTAGTAAGACAGAAAACACATTGTTTTTTACTTGTTCGTATATAAAGTTTGGAAAACAAACCCAGAATAACTGAGAGAGCCTCAGAAATCTCATCTATTTGATAGAATACTTCCCTGAAGTACCTTAAAATTGCAATGCAGAATTAACAAATAATTAACTGTCAGTGGTGTTTTGTCTGTCTTGATTTCAACCATTCCAGTGATGTGACTTCTACCACATCCCTTGAGAGAGATTTTCAAAATCCAGCAGTTGTCACTATCAGGAAGTTTTTCATGTACCATCCACATGATCTTTTCTCTAAATTCTCTCCAGTTCTCATGGTTATACCAAATTTGGGCACATCACTAACTGATGTGAAGCACATTAAATCTAGGCACATCACTAATTTGTAGTAAGGGTCATATATTTAAATATTAGCCCAACAAATTTTTTTTATCATTAATTTCTCACTTCCCAGGAGCTCCTTATTTACTTCCAATATATTTTAGGCATCCTCTCTCCTACCTTCATGGATTTTAAGCTTTTCCCTATAAAGGCTCTAAATTTGTGACCTAAGTTGTTTGAAGTCAGGCATAGGAACCTTAGTGCTCTTGACCACAAAACTATATTATAAGCATTCTCTACCTTCAAAGCATGATCAATATTTATTCTTTTCAATTCAAAATAATGATCATTAAATAAACAAACAGAAAAAGAAACCAGAATTTAAGTTCCAAACAACTAAAATAAATGTAGGAGAATTCCTGCTTTAGGGCTGCTTTAATTTGAGGCCTGATAGATCATAGCTTAAGAATTTTACCCAAAAGTGTGATCAAAATGGAATTTCAGAATCCTCAGAATATTTAAGCAGTTATATTCAAAAGAACCTCTTATTTCATGTAAGAGAAAGAATATTTCTGGGACTACATCAGTGGCAGATACTGCTCAAATGAAAAGGCTAAGTCTATGATGGAACAAAGGGGTTATCAAAACGGCAGGGTAAAGGATTTCCACTTGACTTTTAAGTGCTATACCTGGAATCTTCAGAATGTCACAGAATGATGATGCTTTTTGTGCTTTCTTCCCCTCCTTAAATTCTAATTCCATTTGTTTTATTTTCCCATTTTTATTCTTATGTATGGTTTCCAAATTGTGTTTCATTTGCTATCTTCTTGCATTCTGTATTTCAAATGCTATGTTGATTATCTTAAATTTGAAATGCTTATATCACAACTAATCATGAGTAACATGAATTATTTTAGGATATATCTTAATTAGTGTCATAACATATATGGTTACATATTACAAAGTTGAATAGAGCCTATCTTTGCAAGAAAAATTGTTTTCACATTTAAATTGGACTAAAATTTATTTTGTCCAAAAAGCAATTATCACATGTTTATAATGTTCAGGCAAGGTGTTATGTTCTAGATTAGTTACATTACTTGTTCAAATCTGGTATAGAGGCATTTGTAAATAAACTTCAGCTGTACAGTTAAAATTGGGTAAGAGCAGTACACATAGGGTACACTGAAGCACAGCTGAAGGAGATCAAGCCTATAAGCGGGTGACAGGGAGGGAGGAATGAGAAAGGATTTTAAGGTGATGGTTCATCTGAGTACTCAATCATAATAGGTATTTACTGAACACCTGGAAGTCATTATCAGGTTGATGGTGCAATATATAGTAGGCCACAAAGCATAAACCAGCCTGATATGTTTAAATAACTATTAATAGTTTTGTATTCCTGAATCACAGGATAGAGACATAGAGGAGGATAGATAAGAAAGATGTTTAAGATGAAGCTAGACAATTCAAAGGGCCAAGTGTAGGTCATAGAAAAGATTTTGGATTTTAACTTTAGGATTATATCAAACTATGGTCCTTGTGCCATATCTAATGTCCCTTGGTTTTGTTAAGAAAAGTTCATTGGCACATAGTGATAGCATTTGTTCACTTATTGTCTACAATTACTTTTGTGGCACAGATTCAGAGTTTAGTAGTTGTTTCAGAGACTATGTAGTTTCCAAACGGTAAAACTTTATTCAATGACTCTTTACAGGGCAAATTTTCCAACATCTACTCTAGGAAATATATAACTCCTGCAATATTTAAGCCTAGTGATAGAATTATTGGTTCTCCTTTTCAGAACATTAGGTTTGGTAGTAATAGATGTTATGGTTTAGATATGAGGTATCTCAAAAAATGTTAGGCAATGCAGGAGTGTTCAGAGGTAAAATGATCAGATTACATGAACTGTAAATGAATCAGTGGATCAATGTATTTGATTTAACAGTAATTTGAATGGATTATAAGATGGTAACTGAAAGGCAGATGGGGCATGGCTGGAGGCAGTAGGTCACTACAGGTACATACTTGGACATTTTCTTTTGTCCTATGCTCCTGACACTCTATGCTTCCTGGATGTCAGGAGATGAGCAGCTTTCCTCTATCATCCGCTTCTACTATTATGTTGTTCCTCACCTAAGGCCCAGAGCAATGGAATCAGCCAACTATGGGTTAGTCCGAAATAAACTTCTCCTTCTTTAAGTTGTTCATGTCAGGTATTCTAATCACAGTGATAAAAATCTGACTAACACAGAAATTGGTACTGAGAAATGGGGTCATTGCTGTGACATACATGACCATATGGTTCATAAGATTTTTGGAACTGACCTGTGGAGGAAATTGGGAAAAGTTTTTAATTTAAGGCTAGTGGAGCCTTGGAATGTTGGAAGCTACATATAATGGCTGATTCTTTTGGAAATTCAGAAGCCCAGAGTGTCAATAGGACTGCAGAGAGTAAAAACTGTGCTCATGAGATTTCTGAGGAGAATGGAGATTTGTGAATTAATCTAGAGGACATTTGTGTTACAACCTGGCCAAAAGAAAGAAAGAAACAACAACAACAACAACAAAGAAACAAACCATAAACCTTTTCTACACATTTTCCATGTCCTGAGATTTTCATTGAATTTGATTTTAAAAGCAATGAAGTAATTAATCTGCATAGGAAAAATGAGGGCAATGGAATTCAGGCAGTGATATGAGTATTGTTAGTGATTTTTTTTCCAGGTTTACTATGATAATTAGGAGGAAAAAGCACAGAAGAAAGATTTGAAAAAGTTGTAGTTTGACCATATAAATGAAACTGGGGCCAAGCAAAGCATGGATGTTGAAGATATTACCACCACTAAATAAAAAGGAATTACTTTACACAGAGACAATAGGAAAGATGCCTTGAGGGCATATCAGCAATCAGTTAAACTACTCTCATTACAGACACAGGTGTAAAAACGAGAACTTATTTAAGAGATTATAAAGACAGCCTGCTCAGACATTGTGCCTAAAAATCTATTTCCCCAGGATTCATTTCACTGTGCTTCTGAAATGCAGAAGCTACTATATCCATGGTAAAGAGGTCCTGGCTATAGCTTGAGCTGACCGTTGACTTTGTATTGAGATGTGAACATAAGCTTTGAAGGTCAAGTGCAGAATGTTATAGTTTGGATATGAGGTGTCCCTCATAAGCTCATGTTAGGCAATGCAGGAATATTTGAAAGTGAAATTATTATAAGAGCTATAACCTAATCAATGAGTTAATACATTTAATGGACTAATAAGTTGAAAGGACTACTATACTGGTTGGTAATGATAGGTATGTGGAGGATGTCTAGAGGAAATAGGGTACTGGGGTGTACTCTCTCTCTTCTTCCCAGCTGACATGGCTGAGAAGCATTCCTATGCCTTGTCCTTTCACCATGATATTCTACATCATCTTTGGTTGAGAGAAATGGAGTTGGCCAACAATGGACTGAGCGTCTGAAACTATGAACTCAAAATAATTTTTTGCTCCCTTAAGCTTTTCATATTGGGGTATTTTGTCCACAGTGATGAAAAACTAACATAGTGGACAAAAGATTGAAGGTATTATATAACTTCCTTTAATTTTATTCTATTCTAAACTCCATTATATACTAATATTTCCTAATATTGCCCACTCACTCAGTATATTTATTGTTAACAACTTATCTTACAGATTTTGGGGGGAAAGTAGTGGATTTTCAAAAGTTATCTAAAAATTAATGATCTATAGTTTATAAAATCTAAATATTCATTCATGATGATACATATAGTCTATTTTTACATAAAACTAACAGGTGTAGGAATAGATGTTTATTTTGAATCTACTCTTAAAAGACTTTGTTAATACAAATTTAATATAATGAGAATTGCTAATGTTGAAAGGAAATGTATTTGATAAAAATAATTTTAAACCATGCATTTTTCTTACTCAACATTTATCAATCACAGCACTATTATCATTTTGAACCAGGTAATTATTTGTCACAGGGGCTATCTTGTGTATAATGAGATATTTAACAATATTCCTGGCCTATGTACACTAGATGCCAGAATCAACCCCCTACCCCATGTCATGGTGTTCAAAAATATCTCCAGACATTACTAGATACTAAAAATCCCCTTGGGCAGCCTCAGCATTACTGGTTGAGAACCGCCAAATCTTATTTTTTTCCATTGTACATTCTCATAGAGTATATATTTGATAAAAATACAAAAGACAAAAGTAAAAAATAAAAAAGAAGAAAGCAGTTTTGTAATCGCGAAGTTGAGATCGCAAGCTAATGGTCTGGTGGTAATGAATTCAGTCGGCACCATATCCCAATCTCTTCCTGAAAATTGACTTCATGTTGTGACATTTTCAATTCTTGCAAAATCTTCATCATAAAAACGAAGTATCAAATTTCAATTGTCTCTTTTTTACATTCCCTCGCTGTAGTTTGTTGACCTTTTCAGTATTCAAAGCAAGATTTTGAAATAGCTGGCCATTCCCTTCTATTACTATTAAAAAGTACAGTAACCTGTTGCAGAGAATGAAATGACTGGCCAACTGAGATGAAGAATTTTAAAAAGGTCAAAATGGTTCAGCACACTAAATAGTTCACAGTGTTTATACAGCATTTTGAATGTGTGCTTTCACTATTTTTTTAATAAAATCTAAACCAGTGATGAAAAAAATAGGGCATGGCCTGATTAATGCTCTTCATAAAATCCATCCAACATGTTTTTATAAACGTTGCTTTCTATTCAGCTTAGACCACTGGAATTTATATAACCCCATGTCAAAATCATAAGTTTTGGCACTGTTAGGCAACTATTTATAGTCTTCTTGAGCCCTGGAATACTTATATTACTGTGAGTATACTCAGCTATAAAGAATTTCCAGACAAAAGGTAAAACTCATTCAAATAGAAGACATTACATTTTCTGCTTCTTCAGCAACACTGCAAGAGCTTTCATTTAACAAAGTGTCAGCATCAGCAATACCATTATCAATGGATATCTGGTTTTCATTCTCATATACATAGGCAGCAATTTAAGGTCCAGTTTAGCATATTCAGTGAAGTAAATGTGTTTGGGATGAGTGTTGAAGGAGGTGGATCAGCTTCCACACTCTTTTTGAGTCAGAACAGAATTTCAAATTACCTAGACATCAAAAAGCAAAATGCATTAGAACACAAGACTGTGCTAGCACAGAAGTTTTAAAGTACGTTATTTGTGACATATGTAAATGACTAGAAATCCTGGATACAAAGGTCATATAAAATTGTGCCTATTCTCTTTGTATTTAGTACCTAGATGTAGCAAGGGATACACCTGCTGCCTGAATACTCGACTGTGCAAATACTGAATTGAAATACAGAGTAGGATTTGTATATTAAAATCCATTTTCTACTTGTAGCATGTGAAATCAATTCACTCATGTCATGGGAACTAACTAAGGAAGAGGAGTGCCAACAATAGTATTGTGAACGCAACAAAAATCTTGGCACAAGTTTAGTTATATCTGTATTGAGAATGAATGCACTTTCAGATTTGGCTTTTTTAGGGGGCTACTAGAGATTGAACCCAGAGATATTTACCATTGAACTATACCTCTATACCCCCAGTTCTTTTTATCTTTATTTTTTTATTTTGAGACAAAATCTTATTAAATTGTTGAGAATGTCAGTAAGTTTCTGAGATTGATCTTGAACTTGAAATTTGACTAACTCTACCTAGTCACTGGGATTATAATCATATACCACTGCACTAGGAAGATTTTACATTTAAAGTTTAATAAGGAGATTATTTTTAAATTATGTGTCAATATATTGCATCTGGTCAGAATAAAACTTCAGAGTAGCAAAGATGGCCAATGCATATTTTCTATAGGTGTATATCAAGAGTGGCATCCTTAAAAAGGAATTCAAGGTAGTCGTCACAAAATCTGACTTGAAACATAGGATGTGGGTTGATAGCTCATCACATAAATATATATAAAATGTTTCGGCAGATTTACTTTAGTAAAATGGTGTTAATTATATTACTTAAAAGAGAACCATTGAAAAGAGAGGTTGAGCTAATAGTTTGTTTTTATATTAAACATTTGAAATTAACTAGTGACACAAATGTTAGCAATATAAAACCCATTCACTCATAAAAAATAATTTCAAAAAAATGTCTATTACTAAGACCCTGTACTACATTGAGAGGAGAAGTCAAAGTCTTATAGCAGATTATCTCTGCCTTGGAAAAGTATATCATTTAAAAGAGTGATTAGAAAAATGAAAATACTTTTCATGAGTAAAGTATGCTATACTTTTCAAAACAATATTCTGTCATTCATATCTGGTCAATTAACCTTTTATTTTAATTTTAGACAAGTACCCTGCTTGCCAAGATAGGTCAAACTAATTGTCTTTGATTTTTTAGGAATATATAGAGTAATTAGAAGTTATGCCACCACTTGGAAAGTGGTACAGATGTGATAATATAAAGATATGACAAAGTGCAAGAAGAATAGACTGGTATTGTTATAGTAATTTCAGATGTGAACAAAATATATTTAAAGTGGTCAATACTTATGATAAAAAAACTAGGTAGATATAAATTAGAATTCAAATATGTGCCTCCTAATCTAACACTCTTACCACAACAAACATTATTTTTTAATTAAAACAACAAAAATTATTTTTAGAGCAGTTAAGAATCATAGCAAATTGAGTGGAAAGTATAGAAAGTTCTCTCTACCCCTTTGTTTACAATCTTTGTCATTATCCTGCAAAGTGGTACATTTGTTATAACTGATGACCCTGCATTCATCAATTATCACCCACAGTTCACAAAGTATACATTTTTACATAGAGTACACTCTTGATGATGTGCATTCTATGGGTTTTGACAGATGTTTAATAACATGGCATCTACCACTGTAGTATCACATAGAATATTTTTACTGCCTTACAAATCTGCTATGATCTGCTCATACGTTATTCTCTTACCCCAAATCCCTTAGCAAAACTTTATCTTTTTACTGTCTTCATAATTTTACCTTTTCCAGAAAATGTCACATAGTGAAATCACACTGTACATAGCCTTTTCAGAATGACATCTTTCACTTGGTAATATGTATTTAAGGTTTATCCGGGTCTTTTAAAGGCTTGCTAGGTCATCATCAGCATGCACCATTGTTTATTTCTCAATATACTGCTGCTTATTAAAAGCCAGGTCTTTTCATGACTTGGCTGCTCATTTCTGAATGTATTCACCAACTGAAGAACATCTTGGTTTCTTCCAATTTTTGACAATTATGAATAAAGCTATATAAACATCAGTGTGCAGTTTGGGTAAAGACTAACGGCCAAAAATTCTGAACTGTGTTGTAAGAATATACTAAATTTAATTGGATACTGCCAAACAGTCTTCCAAAATAGGAATAGCAATTTTTGAAATTCAATGAATCAGTTTCTTTTGTTCCACATCCTTACTAGTGTTTGGTATTGACAGTATTTTGGATTTGGGTCTTTCTAATAGGTGTACAGTAATCTATTACTGGTGTTTTGATTTGCAATTTCCTAATGACATATGTTGAAAATTTTTGCATCTATTTACTTGCCATCTTTGGTGAGGTGTCTGTCTGAATATTTTGTCCATTTAAAAAACTATTGGTGCATTATAACCATACATAATAGTGGGATTTGTCATTTAATATTCATCCATTCACATGACACAATTTGACAATTTGGTCAATTTCATTTCTCAGTACTTCCCCCTTTCCTTCTTCCTTCTCCCTCCTCCTGGTCCCCTTCCTCCACCTGCTGGTCGCCTTTCTTTTCTAATAACATAACCCCACCATCACCTTTTTTTCCTTTTTATCTATAGATTTCACGTATGAGAGAAAATATGTACCACTTAAATTCTGAGTTTGGCTTATTTTGCTTAACATAATGCTCTCAAGTTCCATTTATCTACCTGCAAATGACATAATTTTGTTGTTCTTTATGGCAGAATATATCTCCATTGTGTATATACACCACATTTTCTTTATTCAACTATAGAAAGACACCTAGGCTAGTTCCATTATTTGGCTATTGTGAATTGTGCTGCTATGCATGGGTATGCATGTATAACTATAGTATGATGACTTTAATTCTTTTGGATAAATATCAAGGAGTGATAGAGCTGGGTTATATGAATGTTCATTCCTAATTTTTTAAAAATAACTTCCATGCTGATTTCCATAGTGATTTTATTCATTTCCAAACCTACCCAAAGTGTATAAGTATTCTTTTTCCCTACATCTGTACCAGCAAATTTTATTATTTGTAATTATGACTGTCACTATAACTGGAGTAAAATAAAAACCTAGGGTAGTTTTAAATTTTATTTCCCTGATTGCTAAGGATGATGAACACTTTTTTTCACACATTTGTTGTTTTGCCCATTAAAAATCAGGTTATTCATTTACTTCCTATTGACTTTTAAGAGATCTTTTGCATATTTTAGGTAACAATTCTTTAACAGATGGGCCTCTTGCAAATATCTTCTACCTATATGTGGCTTGTTTTCTCATTTTCTTGATATTGTCTACTGCAAAGATTTCTTAAAATTTTTGATGAGGTTTGGAGTTCTATGCCTTCTTCTATCCCCAACAAATGTTTTCAGTGAATAGTGTGTACAGCTTCTGATAATTTGTTTTTTTCTGTTATGTTTGCCAACATGTATTAAAATGCAACTTTTGGGAAAAAAATAAAATAATAAAAAAAAAAAAAATTTTTGATGAGGTCTTGATTATCAATAGTGATCATACCTTTGTTGTTATATATAAAAAGTCATCATCATAAATAAGCAATTTAGATTTTCTCCTATGTTATTTTCTAAGAATTTGATAGTTTTATATACACATTTAGGTCTATGATCTAATTTTTTGAAGGATTCATAGTGAGTTTTTATATTCAGTTTTTGTGTGTGTGTGTGTGTGTGTGTGTGTGGTTTTTTTTTTTTTTGGCATGTGGATGTTCAATTGATCCAGCATCTTTTGTTAAAAAAGAAATAAAAAACTATCTTTGTTCCATTTTATTATTTACTCCTTTATAAAAAATTAATTGACTATATTTGTATAGATTTATTTCTATGCTCTCCTTTCTGCTCCATTTACCTGTCTCTTCTGTCTTCAGTACCATACTGTCATGATTAATATACGTTTATTCTAAGTCATAAAATTAGGCAGTGTCAGTCCTTCAACTTTGTTTTTCTCTTTCAGTATTTGGTTGGTTACTTTGAATCATTTGTTTCTCCATATGATCTTTAGAATTAGTTTGTTCTTGTTCACATATTTTGATTTGGGATGTGTCAAGAGTATATATCAAATTGAGAAAAAACAGCATCTTGACAACATTCAATTTCCTAACAATAAACATGAAATGCCAATTTTTTTATTTGGTTAATCTTTGATATTATTAATCAGAGTTTTGTGGTATCCCTCATACAGATCTTTTATGTGTATGTTATTCAATGTTTTAATCACACTACATGTTGATTATACATAGAGTCATACTAAGCATTTTCTTCCCAACTGAACAAAAAAATCCTTGAGCACAAGGCTTGCTAAGAACCCTTATATATTCACTTCTTAGGATGAATTCTAAGTACTAAATTTATATTTTTATTTTTTAAATTATACTTTGAACAATAATTAATTGTATGCACTTATGGGATACAAAATAATATGATTCATACAGATCTTGTAAATATTTTGTTAGATCTGTACCTAAGTATCTAATTTTAGGGAATGCCAATGGAAATGGAAATGTATTTTCAGTTCAATGATCTAACTTCCTCCAACTATGCCATACCTCTTAAATTTTCCATCAATTTGCATAGTGCCAGGAGTAGGGAACAAAGCCTCTAAATGCATGGGCTTTTTTGGATATTTAACTATTGCACCAGGGCCCTCAAGATTGTTAGTTACTCTGTGTAGTATCTATTCCTCTGTAAACTTCTCTGGGGGTGGAAAAAACAACACTTATTTTCTGAGACAGGAAAATCAAATTAACTCTCTATTCCATGATCTCTGTTCAGTCTACCTACCAACCTGTCTACCTATCTCTTCTCATTGCTTCTTCAAAAGAGACGACCACTTTTTGTTTTCATTAACAAATTTGATTTATTTTCCTGTAGCTAGATTCAAGGTTTCTTCTGATTTTACTCTCTCCACTCAATTATATTCTCTATTGCAAAATAATATTTTATGTGATATTGGTTTACTTAAATGACTTATTGTCATGAGCAGAATATGTAATTAATAATTACTCAGAAGTGGATTGTCCTTAAATGTAAGTGTATGTTCAATCACAACAATCATCAAATATAATTAATTAATGCAAAAAGTGTTAGGTGTGCTGGAGCATCCCAACTAGCATTTGATGCCCACTAATTAAACACTATAGGTAAGTTACACTATCCTAGGGCAACTAAACACTACCTGCAGCTCACATAATCGTATGGCAACTAAACATTACAATTAATTCATAGGGCAACAAAACATTACAATTAATTCACACAATCCTAGGGCAACCATGAGCCCCAAAGTACCTCTGATGCCAGGTGACTTTTCTTAGCCAAAGAGCAGATGTTGTCCTTGTCTGGTGGTTCTCTTCAGCTGATGGCTGTACATCAGGGAATGGTGGAGCTAACCCAGGAACAGACAGCAAGGTCTCCGGTCTCACTGATGTCTTTGGAGCAAGCCCCAAAATGTGGCAGGACAAGCACTTTAAAAGCAGTTCCAAGTTGGTGGTGTGGGCTGGTTACACACAATAAAAGCCAATGTCCATTGGTTATGTCCAATGATATAGTATAATTGCAACTGGACCTTTCTTTGCACATGTGCATGGGCTGAGCTCCCTATCAATTGTAGGCCTATGGCTAGGTGTCCCTTACAGCCCCCATCAATTGCAAGCAGGCATGACTAAACAAGTCAATGGCTGCTGTTCCTTATGGCCAGCAACCCAGTGAGTCCCTGGCATATCCAGGCCTGTCCATGACATATGCTCCTTACACTTATACAAGCCTTTATAAGTGTAAATATATAGTATGTGTCATGTTAATCATTTTAATATGGCTTTCATTAATCTCAAACACTAGACACTGAACACTTTGTCAGAAAGCTGATCTTCACTTATAGGCTAATTAGTAAATTAGTTTCTTTGAAGTATATATATCTCAATAAGAATTGCGTGTGTTATATCAAAAGTGAAACAAATGATTTAGTATTTTTCAATTAGAATGATATCACTTAATCCAATATTAATCCAAAATTTTCATGAATTTCTTAATCATCTTCTGAAAGATATTATTACTTTTGACTATGAATCCTAAATCAAATGTATAATGAATAATTTAAAGGGTCCTAAAGTCATTTCCTTGAAGAGTTTGCATATTTGATTGTAATTCATATATAATAATTTCTGTGTTTATGATAACTTGATCTATTTAGTTCAAGTAAGTAGAATAAGCTAAATCTTATCATATAATCCCTCTAGTTCTGGGAAATAGTCTATGAAGTTTGAGACTAATGCTCTTTGCTCCAGACCACAGGGGTACTACCTAATAAACTACCACTTCAGTATGCTGAGTGGTGCCCCAGGGGCCTAAAAGAGACTTGCTTCTAAAACCATAATTTGTGTCGTGAGAGCAGTTTGCTCACCTGACAAGTGCTGACCTGGTGCATCAAATTCCAGAATGCCAACAGTTCATGCAAATATAATTGATAATAAATGAAAGCTGCAAAACTGCTCTTTTCTTTTTTCACTTCAAAATATTAAATCCCTGATTAACCAGTGTATGATTTTACAAAGCAAACACTTTATTAGGGCTTGGGGACCTCATATGATATTATAACTCAACAGCTCTGTTCAAGTTTTATCATCTAAGACTTAAATTTTTATTTTTAAATCAGTTCAGGTGTTGTAACTTAAATTAAGTCTCCTACAAGCCATTTTCTTTCTTTTCACACAGCCTTGTTGTATATATTTTTTTCTTTATACAACTTATTTATAATGAATATTTTACCAAATAGAAAAAAGTATTTTAAATTTAAAAAGCAATGCAGAGTTTTATGAAATACTCTCAGAACATATTTTATTCTTTAAAAGACCTTTATAAATGATTTTAGACATCATCAAAATGGTGACAAGAGCTGGGTCATTAACACCATTCCAGCTCTCTGGAGAAGAAGTGCCATTAGTATCAATTTTCTAATGTGCCCGATAAGGTATTTTAGTATAATATTAAATATACTTTTTGACACATTCTTCCAAGGCCATTTTAGAAAATGTAAATGACAGCATCCAGTGAAAGGTAAAATAAGTGACTCTGGTCAAGGCTGTTTGAAAGTTTGGACAGGTCCAAGGGGACAATAACTAGGAATTGTTATTGGATGGCAATGAATAATACAGTTAGAAAAGCAGATAGCAGATTCCTTTTTCTTTCACTTAATCTTAATGTAAACACTGTTTTTTACGTAACTGTAAATGTAGCTCCTCTAAACTCTAAACTTCCCTATATACAGGGTATTATGCAATTTCTAGTGATCAGCTGAATTATAGAAGTTTAAACTTATAAAGGAATTTATAAACTATGTAGTTATAATCCCTTCTCATTAAGGGTGAAAAAACTAAATAAGAGACAAGAAAGGAATTTGGTAAAATATTATACAGTTAGATAATAGCTGAGGCAGATTAGAGACAAGAAACTCTTCTTTTTTTTTCCTTAAGCCAGACTATCTTCTAAAATAATCAAAATAGTTTAAACATTAACATAATATATTTCAAAATGTGAGGAAAGTGAAGATGAAAATCTTTATCTTTTAATTGAAAAGAAACTAATTTTTATATGATAAATCTGGAAATCCTATTCAAAGGACACGTGGAAGTTATTGTTAGCATGTTTCTTTCACTTTCTTTAGGAGTGCTTTTGGAAATAATGTACTTTGGTTGTGGGCTCTTATTAAACATTTTCTTTAAAGGATTCCTTTAATAGAGATCATATTTTTAATTAAAAATGAATGCTTCTATTTTGGAAAGCATTCAGTTTCTCATTGCCCGTGAAAATACTGAGGATGGATTATTTTATTATCCAGTGACAAAAAAACAACCCTAGGGACAACTCAGAATAGGATAAAAAGAAAATATTACCTCTGGGGGTAGAGGAGTCCCTCCACAGGTTCTCTGAATTGTAGGTAAGAGCAAATTAGTTGAGGGAAGCAAGGGGCTCTAAATTTTATGATCTATCAATTGATCTATCTACCTATTATCTTTTGGTTTGATGAATGGAAGAGACCAAGATGGAGGATGACCAAATGCCATCCTGAATGTGAAAAATGCAGCAATAGCAAAGTGTCTGTGGATGAGCTCACAGTGTGCTTCTGGATACCTCCTTTCTGAATGCTACATTCAAAAGAGATAGAAGTAGTCTCATGCTCAGATGAGCGAAAATTAAGGTATTAAGAGGGCACATGAATAAGCAAATAATTATGGTCACAATAAATGCATGAAGCTATTCATTGATTTACAACTAGAAATAAGTATTGAGGGTGACAGTTTCCAGATGTGGATACCAGCATGCATTACCAAAAGCCAGTTATGACATTTCATGTGACCTGTCACCAGTATAGAGATTGCAAAGCTGCAGTGTGGTACCACATGACAGTGTGGACTGCTGTTACAGAAAAATAAACACTATACACAATCCCACATCAACAAAGGAGGAGGGGAATAGAAATGAAATTATTAAAGATTTACCAAAATAAAATATCTGAGTAGAAAAGATATCCATTTGCATTTAATTTATAATTTTAATTTAAAACATCCTGTTTTGTTCTTCAAATAATTATTTAATTACTTCTCAGTATAGTGTCAACTCATTAAAAAGATCAGATTGTAAAGACTACACATTTCTTTGCACATTGGAGTTATAGAGGAGCGTATCAAAAATGAAGATAGGTCAAAGATGGTTAAAAAAAGAACAGAAGAAGATTATTTATGTCACAAAGGAGGAAGGAGATTATATGTCTACTCTTGCACATCCCCCATGTTATGAGAGAAACAGAAAATTCATATCCTTTGACCAGATATTTTGTGGAACCCCTGAAAGAGAGAAACTATTTGATGGAAAGAACTGGAAAGAACAAAACAGAAAAATGAACAAAAACAAAATGGTTATTTATTCTATGAGGCAGAAGAGAATCCAGAATTAGGATGGTTTTGTTCAACTGTATTCTGAAAAGAAGTATAAAAAGTTTCCTCAATTTCTTATAATGCTAATAGCCTCAGAGAATTTCGAGTGCCAGAATAAAAACACTGCCTACTTTCTCAGCTGCTTAGTGACAACTCCAAAAGGGGTTAGAACTTCCTTAGTAATGGGTAGCCATCTATGCATCCTTAGTCATGAGTGGCTTCACATTTTAGAGACCACAAAGTCATATGTATAGAGTATGTTTGAGTACATATTCACAGAGAAACAGAAAATTTCAACTGAAAAGGGACAAATCCACACTGTTTAAGAAAAAGCAACACCATAAAAAGGGAAGACTAAGGATAGCAACACAGAAACTAATAGTTTTTAAAATAATTGTAACTGAGATAAACACAAATATTCTGACTTTAGTATAATTGGCTTACTCAGAGTTACTCTGGAGGACACTGAAGTCATAAAACAAAAGACAGCTATAATAAAAGAAAGGCAACCATGAAATCTTGAAAAAATAGTATAAAAATTTAAATAGATGGGCTGAAGAGTGCAAGCAATGCATAAAACAAATTAGTAAGTTAGAGGATTAAGTGAAAGTAGTCTCTTAG
>CM053400.1:54766851-54829836 GCA_028644305.1 Xerus rutilus
ATTACGTTCTTCATATTAAACATCTTTATATGCACTTTCAATGAACAGTATATATATATATATATATTTTTATATATATTTTTATCGACCATCTTTACTATACCCATTCCCCTTTCCTGCCCCCCGCCTCCCCCCTGTCGCGTCTAGTGTTTCTCTATTTCTCTTATGTTTCCCATTCCCGCCTCACTTATTCATCAGTGTCCATTAATCAGAGAGACCATTCGGCATTTGGTTTTTTGGGATTGGCTTACTTCACTTAGCATAATGCTTTCCAGTTCCATCCATTTGCCTGCAAATGCCATAATTTTATTCTCTCTTATTGCTGAATAATATTCCATTGTGTATATGTACCACAGTTGAGGCTGGCTTTAAACTCTTGATCCTCTTGCCTCATTCTAGCGTGTGCCACTGTACCTGGCCCTTTATGAAGGCTAGAAAGGAATGAGTAGATTCTTCCTCTTGTAATTCCACAGCAGATTAGATATTTTGAAGGATTCTGTAGCATGAGAAGTTGAAGCTCTGAACTTAGTTTACACTGGGATGTGGTTTTATCGTATATTACTCATAAAGCCCAAGAAACATTAAGTTGAGAAATCAACTTAATGAAGGGACCATTCTAGAGTCTGACAAAAGTAAATGCAAATACTTTATGAATAGTAGAATTTTCATTCCTGGTCTCTCAAGAGTTCTCAAAATTGAGTTTAATAAAACATCAGCTCCTAACAAAACTCTACCAAACCCAAGAAGAAACTGCCACCATGAAAAGACAAAAAAATAATAGATTTACACTGCAAAAATACTTCAGAATTGCAAAGATGATTTGCAGAGCCTAAAATGAGTGGGAAAAAATACAGTTCCTTTACAATATGTAACCTCTATTATATGGGTTTGTGATCCAAAAGCACATCCTATGTATTACATGGAAAACTTGAGGTGAGGATTTATTTTAATGTAGGTTAGTATTGCCCTGTCTTGATACATATAATCATAAATCCTCTGAGAAACAAACTTTTCAATACAAATTTACAACCTTCCTTTTATGAAGATAGAAAATAAATGTACTTAGTGTCAAAATGTGTCATATATGCATGTATACAGAGTATGTGCATACACAAAAACACACATTCACTCAGAATTAGACCACTACAGGGTAACAAGACATCATGCGTGAGAACATAAAAATAATTTGATGTAGTCTTTTTTCTTAAGATTTTAAATAAAGGAATTATTAAAGAAAAACAAAATAAACATTATTTAAGTAATGAAAAAGGAAGTAAAATAAATAGAAAACATGGTTTTAGAAGCACGTTCTATTCTAACAAGAGAAGTTCAATGGATTCAACAAAAGGGGATGAAGGGAGGGGAGCGGGGTAGGATAAGAAAGACAGTGAAATGAATCTTATATACCTTTCCTATGTACATATATAAATAAACCACAGTGAATCTCCACATTATATACAACCACAAGACTGGGATTCTAATTAAAATAGGATATATTCCATGTTTGTGTAAATATGTCAAGTATAACTAAAATGAACAAAATATTTTAAAATTCTAAAATAATTGAAAAATAATAAAATAACACTTCTAAAACTATTAAATTTATCAGTGACATTTCAAACCTTGAAATATGGTTTTATAAATATATATATATATATATATATATATATATATATATTTTTATCCATGAGCTTCTTAATGGATACATAACTTCTTAATGTGTACCTTGTAGCTTTCTAGGTCATGAAGACATTAAAAGCAGAGCAAGACAAAATTCTGTCCATCTTTTGGTTGCACTTCAGTGCATGTTTGGGGATGGGACATAAAAATAAGCAAAACAAAAGTTATATATAATATTAAAAGGTAATAAGTTCCATTGTGAAAAACAGATCTGAGAATAATAGTAGGTAACATTTAGGGAGTGAAGAAATGCATCTGGAAAGAACTTGCCTCAGAAAAACCTTAAAAGTGGTGACATTTGAACAAAGGCATGAGGAAAGCAAAAGGGAGGGAACAAGATATGAAGATATGAATACATAGATCAGAAAGTCAAACGAGACTGCAACATTCTTTTGTGCAGTTTGGGAGCTAAAATATTTTTCTTTTTACTTCTTTTTTAAAAGTATTATAAAAAATAACAAAGAATAATCTATGATATAGAAGCATAGGTGATGTGGCAAAGTGGAAATATTTATTATGTGGTTCTTTAAAGCAAATGTTTACTGACTCCTGACTATAGGAAATATGTTTTAATAGTAGGAATACAAAATAAACAAAGATTTATAAATAGCATCAGAAAAATTAATCATGTCATGAAAAATAATGACATTCTGTCCATGTCTCGCACTATACAGAGAAATCAACTTCTAATAATTTAAATAAACAAAATGTGAAAGCTAAAACTCTGAGATTTCTAGAAGGGAATGTAGGAAAATAAATTCATTATTTCAGTATAGAAAACTATTTCTTAATCAAAAGCAAAAAGTACTCATAAGGAAATATTCATAGAACTAAGTACAATTAAAAACACAGTTTCTCTGCTGAAAAAGACAAGGTGGAAAAATATATAGAAGATTGTTTCTTTGGACCTTTAATATCTGCTGGAAAGCTCATGTTTTATGCAATGCAGGAATGTTCAAAGTTGAACTTATTATATTATGAGAACCATAACTTCATCGAAATGACTACTGTGATGTGTGGTAATAGTCAGCAGATAAGGAATGGCTGGAGGAACTAGCTCACTGGAGCAGAGGTGAACTGGATTACATCTGAGCCCTTTTTTCTTTTCCTTTCCCTGCTTCCTGGCTACCATGAGCTGAACAGCTTTCTTCTATGACACTCTTCTATCATGATGATCTATCTACCTTAGGCCCAGGGCAATGGAGTTGCCAACCTTGTACTGAACCTTTAAAGGCGGGGGGCAGGAAAGGGGAATGGGTATAGTAAAGATTGTTGATAAAAAACATATATAAATATATATATATATATACATATATATATAATGTTCATTGAAAGTGCATATAAAGGTGTTTAATATGAAGAATGTAATCTGCTTATAATTTTGTGCAAAGTTAGAAAAATTATGATTTTAACAATTTTTTTTCTATTTGCCTCAACAAATATTTTCAGTGAACAGTGTGTACAGCTTCTGAAAATTTGTTTTTTTCTGTTATGTTTGATAACGTATTAAAATGCAACTTTTGAGAAAAATAAAAAAGTAAAAATAAAAAAATAAAAAAAATATACTGTCATATACCAATTTACATGAAAAAAAAAAAAAAAGTCCCAAATGAAATTTTCGTCCTCTACGTTGTCCAGGTGTTTTTGTGATAGCATTGAAAAACTGATATCTGTAACACATTTTAAAGACTAGTAATTAGTATACTGGATATACAAAGAATTTATGACACTTCTTAAGAATAAGGAAAGCAGTCTAGCATAAAATAGGCAAAAGTCATAAGCAGCCATTTGTCTGATGAGGAAATATGAATAGCATTTAAAACCTGAAAATATATTTATTCTCATCAATAGGCAAATTAATTCCTATTAATACTATTTTTTTAAATTTAGGTTGAGATAAATTGAGAAATTTTGGTTGAGAATATAAATTAATAGGGACACTATCCACTGATATTGGGAATATAAATATAAGTATTTTCAGAAGCTATTTGGCTTTTGCTTATAAAGTTGAACATCCAAATAATCTATAAAAATGATATTCAACTCTTAAATACGTCCTAATTTAATTTTCTTTGGAAGCAGACTTCGAGTTAAAGATAAAAGTGCACAAAAAATTTATAGCAAGCTTCCAGTAAGGAAGTAGGAAATTGAGACAAAGAAGGAAATAAAGCCAGCAAAAGTTAGGTTATAAAGCTAGTTACCACTTTAAGCAATTGGGATGTTATCATACTGGCAAACTCTGGGAGGATTTAGGGTCTTGAGGGAGTGAACGTGAACCAACAGGCATTATTTATACAGCAACTACCCTCAGTGGTGGAGTTCTGCTCCCCAGCTTCATTAATTGCCCAGGACTTCTGACCTGCTGAGAGGCAGAGCATGCTTCAAAAGCAAGAGAAAATCCTCAGGCAAAGGTTTGCCTCAGGTTGTGTGTGACAGTTAGATCCCCATAGGTAGAACAAGTAAAGACTGAGGTACACAGAGCCAGCATTTTCAGTGTATATAGTAGACAATATTCTGCACATGTGTAAGAACGTAGCAGAATATCCATAGAAACATTGCACATAGCAGCTAGCACACACACAGTATTGGATTCTCAAATCAAACTGAAATGAATTAGAAAATTCATCCAATATCCAGTTTTATGAATAACTTCGAGCAATACACCATATCAACAGACTTAGCTGAAGTAGTCCGAGGTCTAAGACATTTGACAGTAGTTCTCTAGGTCCTCAATTTTTCAAAGAATAAAGTCATATAATTTGGGATACTACCTACTGGATAAGAGGCACATATTACTTTTTATTTAATAGATGGACCCTCTAACCAATAAAAAACAAGCAAACAATATAACAACAAAATCAAATTAATATATTCAGTCTCTGGTACTCACTAATCTATATGAAATGATAAAATAATCTATTTCTGTAAACCAAACAATCAAGTGATTGAAGTTGTGGTAAAACTGATCTTGATTTCTAAAGATAAATTGAAACAAATATGGAGACAAATACTTCAGTCCAGATATTTAGTTGCCTTCAAAAATTAAACACCACAACTTCTTTGATTAATATTAATATCAAGTAATCAAAGAGGCCAGTACTTTATAACATTGTTAGATTAGTTCCCACAGAAAAAATGGAAAACACATATTCTGTTATTCTCTAGACTGCTTCACCAAAACTACTCTTTTATTCTATTTAGAATATAGACAGATAGAAATAACCTAATTCCAAGATCATTATTTTGCCAAAATGTCCTTCCCACCAGCTCCTAGGCTATTCAGTGATTTTGGTCATTTTACCAATAGAATGAATATTTGATGTTGTAGATATTATAGTCACAAGTTTGGTCAACATTCTAAGGCAATATATTCTGATATAATTTTATTATACACAACAGAGAAAATCATTGTATTTCATACATAGCAAGATATTACTCAAATAATTTTAATAAAGTTTGCTTGTGATTCACAATATGAAGAATAAAGAAACAAACTATTTTTAAGATTCATTTTTGAGTTTTCATGTATAGGAGACAGTAAGCCTATTTCTCTCTGCTTCATTGCACATTATATTTAAGTTCCTCTTGTTTTTATCATACCTGTTTCACTTTCTTTCAGGACTTTTTGACACAGAACATTAAAGTAATCTATACCTGGTGAAAACTCTTCAGAACAAAGCCATTTCTGTGGAATGAACCAACACATAAAGAAAAATGATTCCAAAGCTGAACTGAAATTCTAAATGGAGGTTTGTGTCAGCAACTCTCCATTGAAGAAGTCTCTCTCTTGGCAACATTGGAAATTGTTTTGAGAGGGACTCTCCTAGAGACAATCTATCTCCTCTCCTGAAATTAATGCCTTTGTTCCCTTTTCTTGCTCTCAAAACCATTTTTTCCCTTTTTTTTTTCAGACTACTCAGAATGTTCAAGAAGACTTACTCTCATTTCTGCACATATATGACAAATGTCAAATTTTGGTTTTGGAAAATGTGTAAATATTCTGCTTTCCTCAATCATAATAAGATGCTAAAAGCATTTTTTAAAAAAAAATTTAGAATGTTTCTCAGTGCAAAAAACCAACTTCTAGGTAGAAGTGAAGTGAACTCTGTTTATTTGTTTATTTACTTGCATACTTTACTTATTTTAGTGGTATTGGAAATTGAACTCAGACTGCACATGTAGGCCAGCACTTTTCCACTAAGCTACAACTTATGTACTTTTTACTTTAAGACAGAGTTTCTGGAAGTTGCAGAAACTGGACTTGAACTTGCAATCCTCCTGCCTCATCCTCCTGAGTAGTTGGGATTATAAGCATGCACTAAGAAAACCCACTTATTTTTAATGAGTACCTATATGAAGGGAAACCTTATACTTCTAGCAGCTTAGAAGACTCTGTTCTGTTGTTTCCTAAACAGCTGAAGACTTCATTCATTGTTTTCTTTTAGTTTTTATTCATCATATTGGTTACTAGAATATTGAAGTTACAGGTTTCCATTTATAATATTCCTCACTCTAAACATATAAAAAGTACTTAAATCCAGTACAACCAGAAAGTCAAATAACCTTTGGTCTCAAAGACTCTTTATATTTTGTGAAGGATTTGAAAATATCAGAAAATGTTATTCCTGAATTGCCACATCATCTAATTTGAAATGTAATAATTCTTCTTAACCAAATGTCATTGTAAAGTCTATCTTTTATTTTTTCTTGTATAGATGTATTCCTTAGGAAGCTCCAGATTCAATACTTAGCAACACATAAAATGTAATAACCTGTTTCCTCCATATGATTTCCAATTATAACTCAGAATATTCTTTGGAATCATTATATTCTATAATCTTGCCAATATGCATTATTTACAGTTTTACTTTCCCTTTGGAAGACACAATTCTTTACAAATTCACACTTCATTTTTTGTTTGTAGAAAACAACCATACTGCCAGTAGTATTTTCTGAATTCCTTCTGTAAACTGCTACCTAAATATTGGCGTGGCCAAATGTGCATGGCTTTGGGCAAAGTCAAGAAGCACAATACATAGTTTAGTACAGAGTTACATTAAAATTGTTGCATTTGTTTTTATCTATTTATAAGATGCTAAAATGGTTTCTTATAGGTGAAAAATATCCTCTCATACATGAATTCAAATAAATTCTGTAAATCTATAGTAGTTTGACATGAATAAATAGAAATATTATATTTAATTTACCAAGAACAATCCAATTAGTAAGTGTCAGAATTGTAATTATAATTTACAAAACATAATATCACAACTAACTAAGACTAGTACACTTTCCAACATTATATACATTAAAATAAATTTTTATTTTTCATTCCAACAATGTTAAAACCCAGCCATATTAATTTAAATGGTAATTTAATATTGAAGCCCACTGCTTACCTTTGAACATTTGTTATGATTGTTGCTAGCTATGCAACACTGGAAAAATCACTTACTGGTCCTGAGTACTAAACAGCATTATTAATTTAGTATTAACACACACATATATATCAATTTTGTAGTTTGTTAAAATCTAATTAACATTGTATTAGACCGGAATAAAAAATTTTAAAAGCCATATCTTATTGTCACTGTAAAATTATCAGTATAATTTTTTGTTTTTATTAATTCAATATCATGTCTCAGAAGACAAAAAAATAGAAATTAACTAAGTTTATTCAATAAAAATTATTTATAAATCTGGAATGGAAAATATTTGAAAATTAGGGTAAGAGATATTTTCTTCTATGTGTTTACAAGCTAATGACATTATTTGTACTTATACTTTTATTAATACACATAAAGTTATCCTTAGTAACATTGTTTTAAATAACTTGTTGGAAGTGTTTGCTGAAAGTATTTGTTTTCTTTTCTTTGATACTGAGATGATGAGAAAAATCTGCCTCACATATTTGGAAAGATATTGGGGTGCGTTATATAAAACACTTAGATCAGTTTCTGGGACACTGTATGGCTCATGAGAAAGTTTCTTCTTCTTCTTCTTTTTTTCCCCATAGCTAACACATATTGACACATTAATAAAATTAAAATTGGGAATATTAGCACTTATATACTTAAAAATGGGAATATCCTCCTTGGACAGAGATTGAAGCTTTGAATGGAATTTATGTGCAATTGTGAGTAGTTGGGACATTTCTTGAAAGCCAATTTAACAAAACCTGGCCTGACAAGTTTATAGATATTTTATATAGAAATGGAGAGAGAGAGAGAGTGAGAGCGAGCGAAAGAGAGAGAGAAAGAGAGAGAGAGAGAGAAAGAGAGAGAGACGGGGGGGGGAGAATGTTGTAGCCCTTTAATATAAATAATCAGAACTAAAATAACAATGTTTTTAACTTGAAAAGATATGTAAGAGCACAATAATTTCAAATTATATTCTCTTACAAAGAAAGTATATCACTGATTAAGAATAAAATAATCAGTAAATCAAGCAATGGGCCCCAAGTAAGATCTTATTCAAAAGTGGAGACTGCACAGCTCACTCTAGAAACATCAATGGGCCTGATCAAAGCCTTTTCTCAAATGTAAAGACCATGACGTTCTATTATGGGAACACTCTAGTTCACTGCTTTGTCCCAGAGAGGTGAAAAAAACAGAATGTGGGAGTGAACCTCAATGGGAGTTACAGGAAGGATTAAAACTCAGGCAAAAGGACACAATCAATAGACTTGATACTTTTTCAATGCTTGTTTAACAAAAATTTTGATCCATTCTTATTTCCATTATTGTTTGAGTTCAGGATTCTGAATTTGTCTACTGGATTAAAATTGTTTATCTTACAGTATTTTAGAATATTTGATCTATTAATATGTAGGTGATTTTTTTCTCATGTATATTGTGTATTTATCAATTTCACCTTGTAATTCTGTGAATTTAATGCCTATTAATTCTGTATAGTCAGGTCTATATAAGTTCATGATAAGATAAGCACAATAACCTGGGAAATGATAGCAATAAGTTTATCAATATTTAATCGGATTTCTTTTTTCTCCATTGCATTTTGTATGCCTTTCTCTCCTTTGAATTTGTCTTCCTTATTAAAGCATTTAAAATAATTTTTTTAGCATGGATTTGTGAATTATAAAGTAATTCAGAATTTGAAATTATTTATCCATTCAATTATTCACTTATGAGAAGATTTCAATTTTACCTTTGTTTTTTTTTGAATGATAATTGGGATAAGTATAGACATCAAGATTGCTTTTCTTTATTCATTTGATGTTTATTGTTGTTAATTGGGAATGAACTGCAAATTTAATATTTATTCATTTTAGACTATATATGTAAATAAACATGCACATATAAACATATATACACAAAAAGTATACATGTACATATATGTGTATATATGCATGAATAGTATATAATATATATACATATGTATACACAATGCTTACATATACACACACATAAATATATCCATGTAAAGAGACAAACACACACACACATACTGCTTATTAGCAGTATACCACAGTCTTCATTGTGAGAATTCCTATTTATATCTTTTTTTTTTTTTTTTTTTTGGTACTGGGAATTGAACTCAGGGGCACTCGACCACTGAGCCGCATCCCCAGCCCTATTTTGTGTTTTATGTAGCTACAGGGTCTTACAGAGTTGCTTAGTGCCTCGCCGTTGCTGAGGCTGGCTTTGAACTCGCAATTCTCCTGTCTCAGCCTCCCCAAGTGCTGGGATTACAGGCATGCACCACCGCTCCCGGCTTATTTATATTTTTTTAAATTTGCTTTTTATGTCAAATCGTTTTTTTACTTTATACTTTGTGATGTTCTCTATTTTTTTCACTTTGGATATTTTTGCTAAAGTACTATTTTATTTTCTGGAGGGCCAGAATATTTCTTTCATTCTGTTTACTGGTTCTTCAGGATCATTTTTTCCTTGAATGCTCTCATGTGTTTTTTTTCCTGTCCTTTATTATGAATGGAGATGGCTTATTCTGTGCCCTATATCTCCAAAATTGTGAAAGTGCTTCAATACTAATTAAACTGAAAATAGCTTCTTTTAAATACATTTTATTTGTTATAATTAGTTATATATGACAGTAGAATGTATTTTGACACATCATCCATAAATTGTGAAAATAGCTTTTAATAGACCCAGACTCTTATAAAATTTTACATTCTGTATATTTCATGCTGAGCAAACTTTATCTGAAATTTGTTTTCTTTGTGTGAGAAAGCCTAGGTTTTTCCTTGTACTCCTTTTGTTCTTTTGGTAGGACTTGTATTTATCTCTTTTTCTCTTTCTCTCCTTCTTTCTTTTTCTTTCTCTCCTTCATTCTCTTTCTCTCTCCTTTTTCTTCCTCCCTTCCTCCTTTCGTTCTCCCTCCCTCCTTCCCTCTTTCTCTTCCTTCCTTCCTTTCTTTCTTTCTTTTCTTTCTTTCTTTCTTTCTTTCTTTCTTTCTTTCTTTCTTTCTTTCTTTCTTTCTTTCTTTCTTTCTTTCTTTCTTTCTTTCTTTCTTTCTCCCTTTTCTCCTTTCCTCCTTTTTTTCTTTCCTCCCCGTCCCTCCCCTTTCCTCTCTATCTCCCTCCCTTCCTTCTTTCTTTCCTTCCTTCCTTATTTTCTCTCTCCTTTACTTAAATTATAAAGTTATCATCCTTGTTGATTCTCAAGGATCAAGGCTTCTGTTTGAGGTTTATTTTATTCTAAACTGTGAGAATGGAAAAGAAGTCTAATGTCCTCGGCTTTGGCTGCCATGTGTAATTGTTAAACATCTCTCAACCATAACCATTCATGTCTGAATCTACTACTTCTTTTTTTTTTCTTGGTACCAGGGATTGAATTCAGGGGCACTTGGCCACTGAGCCACATCCCCAGCCCTTATTTTGTATTTTATTGAGAGACAGGGTCTCACTGAGTTGCTTAAAGCCTTGCCATTGCTGAGGTTGGCTTTGAACTCACAATCCTCCTGCCTCAGCCTCCCGAGCCACAGGGTTTACAGGCGTGTGCCACTGTGCCTGACTGAATCTACTTCTGGATAACAAAATATCAGATTTCCTAAGCCATTCTTATTTTATTTCTGAATTTCTAGCACATTATTGTTCTTTTATTTTCTTGACATTTTTTCTAATTACAAAATATTTTGTATATTTTTATCCAAAATTTCCAAAACATACAGAGGGTTTTTCATCCGTTATTTTCTGTCCCAAGCCATCATCTTTAAAAGGTCTGCTTTAGCACTAGCTCCGCAGGTAAAGTGCTTGCTGCGCATGCACAAAGCCTTGGGTTCAGTCCCCAGCACCAATAAAAAAGATATGCTTTATTTATTTTTCCCTCTAAGTTTTTATTGATTTTAATATATTTTAATTGACAGAAGAATTGACTGTGAAATATTATGAGTGTTTCTTATCTGAACTTTCAAAAAGTCAATAAATATAATTTATTTGCCTTTATATTAATACTGTCCATGTCATATTATATTAGTATCAATTAAGAGTGGCATATGAATTAAAAAAATGGCAATTACAGCAGACACCTTGGTTTTTCCTTAAAATTAAGAATTTCATTATTTTGCCATTAAATGTGATGATGTAAGTTTGAAACAGAAGCTCTTTTGACCATTAGAAAATACCTTTCCTTTCATCATATATAACTCTAAGAGATTTTCCACCCTTATTAGATATTTCTATTTTTTAAATTAATTTTTCACAATGATATTTACAACACTATGTATTCTTTGCCTTTTAGCTTTGAATATTTTTGAAATATATTAATTTATTTCCCATTATCAATCAGTGTATTTCTAGAACAAACTATACTTATACAAAGTATAGGCAGTCTAAAAAACTACTAGAATACATTACTAATATTTATATTGACATTAACTCCCTCTATTATAATAATTGGTCATATGTATGGGTATAGATTTGTGCCTGTATGTAAATACACACACACACACACACAGACACACACACACACACACACACATATATATATATATAGAGAGAGAGAGAGTGTTTGGGATTGATAAGCTATGGTGTCAGGTTTTATAGCTTCAAACATTAATTTATGTATTATATTATAGATTATATAGTAGTCTTCCATTTTCTGTGGGGATAAATTTCAATATTCCCAGTGGATGTATAAAACCACAGGTAGTCCAAATCCTACGCTTTCTGTGTTTTCCTGTAAGTACATACCTTTGATGCAATTTAATTTATAAATTAGATGCAATAAGAAATGAACAACCATAACATAATAAAATACAATGTTTATAATAAAAATTAAATACTCATTTATTAAAAGTTTATTATTTATTTATTTTGGGGGGGTGCTGGAGATTGAACTCAGGGGCACTTGACCACTGAGCTATATCCCCAGCCCTATTTTGTGATTTATGTAGAGACAGGGTCTCACTGAGTTGCTTAGTGCTTCGCCATTGCTGAGGCTGGCTTTGAACTTGCGATTCTCCTGTCTAAGCCTCCCTAAGTGCTGAAATTACAGGCTTGCCCCACCACGCCCCGCTTAAAAGTTTATAATTTTTTTATGCTGGAATTTTCCATTTAGTATTTTCTGACAGTGTTCACTATAGATTACTAAAATTGTAATCAGTGAAATTACTAGGGGAAACTACTAGTGAGTTTGTGTGTGCACACATGTGTCTGTGTACATATCTGTATGTATATGCATGTGTGTGAGTACATGTATTTGTTTTTGAATGTGCTCTAAAAGAGTTGAACATGAGAAGTCATATCTTATATTTATGCATTGAAGAAGGTAACTAAAACTAGCATTCTACGTATTTAGTACAACTAAAACTAGCATTCTACATATTTAAATATTTCACCACAAAATTTGCTTAATCTTTCAGTGTTTCACTAACCTCTGAGAAAATCAGAGAAGCAGGGGTTGGATTGAGAAAAAAAGACGGGAAAAATCTTACAAATTATGCAGATTACTTGTCTTAGAAAACCTCTGTTACTACTTAAAAACATTGAAGGCTTTTATACTTTTCACTATCATCTGTATTTCTTTAATGATATATATGCTTTATCTTTCCAATTATGCATAAATACAGGAAGGACTCAGTTATTAGAAAGAATAGGCAAAGGACAAATCCCTTGACTGTTTAAAAATAATTACCTATAAAAGAGTTTTAGGCTAATACAGTTATTACCATACATTGTTGTATCATTTTTCTTATTAAATATTGTAGGTTGTTCTTAAAATAGGAATCAGCAAACAATGCAGACAAGATTAGGAAGCTGCACCTTTTACTCTAGGTATTGGTTTAGAGATATACAAATTAGCTAAAGTTGTGATGTTATGTTGGTATTATTTTTAAAAGGGCTATTCTGGAAAATTCCATTTTTTCTTCAATCCTGATGTTATTTAAAACAACAACAACATCAAAACAAGTGGGCTTCCAGTAATGCCATGGTTTCAGGCCATAGAAGCAAAAGAGAATGTACCTGACTCTCAGACAGCACCATACGCAAGAAGTGGGGTCCCAAGTCCATGACTGTACCCAGTCCATACAGGTACTATGGTTCTAATTGTGTGAAGCAAAAAAATTGTGCTGTTGTGATTTTTTATTTGGCACTATGAGATTTATGGTTAAATTTCTCTTTCCTGTCTCATGATTATAATTAGTTTTTTTAATGTCTTGATTTTAGAAATATATAGGATATTTTCCCTATCACTGAGACATTTAATTGTATTGCCATTAAAATGTAAATAAATTTTGTACTTTAAAATTTCAAACAATTTTAAATTAATTTTTCTAAATGATGTGTGGTGGGGTTTTTTATTTTTTTCTGGTTCATTTTTTTCCTAAGTTTCCTGAATTGGATTTAAATAAATAACTTATTCCACCACCACTTCTTGTAAAGTCTTTCTCTGAATGATATATGTTGGACTTACATTGAAAATAAGCTGACCATAGGGTACAGGTTTATTTCTAGATTCTCTGTTCTATTCTAATGATCCATATGTCTATTATTACCCTATATCAAAATGTCTTAATCATTTGAAGGTTATAATAAACCTTAGAATATGTATATATTTCATTTATTTCTAACTATAAGTTCTTGGTTGCCATATAAATTATGCTTCTTTCAATTCATTGTCATATATTAACTCCTCCCTTGGTCATTATTTTTATCCCTTAGAGATTTCTTGGATATTTGCTGTTATTCTCTAGCTTCTTTAGTTCAATGGTTTTAATTGAATTTTTCTGATTTTAAATAATCAAAGCATTACATCTATAACTTCTCTCAGCTTATATTTTATCTTCTGAGAAGATGTGATGAATGGATTTCTTATTTCAACTGTTTGCCAAATAGTAACAATTTCTGTTTTTTATGAGTTAGTCCTCATTTTATTCATTGTTTATTGTCATAATTATATAAATCACAACTTAACTCTTCAATTTTAAATTTTGTTAAATTTCACTTTTGCAGAACTAAATTTGTTGTTTTTGGTACAGTGAGGTTATAAATGACCTGATTTCTCTGATAGCTCTTCATAAAGTTATGCTATTTTCTGAAAATAATAGTTTAAAACCGTACATATTTTAAAATTTATCATTGGCTCATGGGAATATTAACCTCTACCTACTCTCAGATGTCAAAATTACATGTAATAGTCAAAGACATACTAACATTTGTAGTTTAAATAAATGGCATCAGAATTGTCTATAATAGCCCATAAAACAGAAAGACAATTGCTCTGCAATAACTCAACAATTTTAAATATAAAATTACATCTGTAGAAATTAAAAAACAACTATCTTGTTTATGTCATATAGCTTGTGTAGCTTCAAATATGCCCAAGGTCTCTAATATGCAGTAATAAATCAATCAGAGAGAAGACATCAAAATTTTGATTTGTGGAAGAGATTTATGACCCTTTTCTGCTTTGTATGTAGAATATAACTCATCTAAAAGTACATTTTTACATATGACTGATGAATACCCATGCATGCCTACAGCAAGGAAAATTTAATTAGAAATGATTCTAATTATGATTGAAGAACAAGGTTGTTTGTTCTTGATGAGAACCACCTTCCACAAATTCTTATCTTTTCTCTAGAAACCATATTGAAATACCTTTCATATAATTCAGGGAAATGTACTTGGAGAGACACAGTGAGGCCATTAATGAAAATGGTAAATCAAAGACCTGTAAGATTTACTAGAGACTTGCTTCATGTTCATTTCAGCTTCCTTGTTTTTCTCACACTCAAATAATTGGAGTTTTGACTTTAATTCAAAAATCCATTTTCAGATCAATAGTTTGCTTATGTGTGGGTGACTCTTATTTTTCTATCAAAAATGTCTAGTGATTGGGCTGGAGTTGTGGCTCAGCCGTAGAGGGCTTGCCTCGCATGCGTGAGGCACTGAGTTCAATCCTCAGCACCACATAAAAGTAAAATAAAGATATTGTGTTCATCTACAACTAAAAAATATTTTTAAAAATGTCTAGTGATCATTCTCTTACCAAGTCCTCTTATATTCCATAGAGTCTAGTGTTCTGCAGGATCGTTGAAGTTTTAGTACCTCATTAATTCTTGAGTCCATCATTTGTTGTATGACATTTGCTGCTCTCAGATGCACAGTGTCTTATATTATTTTTCCACAAAGCAAGGAGACTGACTTGACAGGAGCTTGCCAGAACTTCCTAGGATGATATTGTTCTAGTTCTAATCGTGAACAGTTGTTACCTGGGGATATGACCTTGTCAAAGCTCATCAAAACTTACATTTAAAAATGAATATTTTATTTCATATAAACTAGACCTTGATTTATGAAAGTAATATAAGCAGTGAAATTGAAGTCAATCAACATGAAGTACAGTTTTTAATTTAAATTGAATTCATTTTAACTGATACATAAAAGCAAAAACATTGTTTATAATGAATACTGTGATGTTTTGATACATATACATATTATGTAATGTATAGATTAGGCTGAATATATCTGTCTCCCAAACACTTATAAATTCTTTAAGATGAAAACTTTTAAAGTTCTTTTGTCTAGCATATTGTACATTATTGTTACCTATCCTAACCTACAGGGGGTTGCTTTTTGATGAAAATGGAGAGCAAATAATTGATGAGTCCTGTAAAGTTACAAGAGATTATTATTATCATTTTTAACAGTTGAAGTAATAACAATTCTGTGTGCTAATGAAATATTGAACAGAGAAATGAATTATAAAGATATAGGAGGAGAGGCAAAGAATGAGCTAAGAGTGTTCCTGGGTAAAGAGAGTGGATGCAATCCATTGCACTCAGCCTGGGTTGGCCTCAGATTGGAAAAGTGGTCATATACTTATAAAAATTAAAGGGAAAGTTTAGATGAGAATTGATAAATTGTTATGGTGATGAGGATTTGCCAAACTCATTTTCCAATTGTTTCTATTTTATCATTTAGATAGAGAGATGACTACTAGAAGTTTTAGGAGAAAGAAAAGATGGGACACTCTGAAATTGTATTTCCTCAGTAACCCTGGACAATTTAGTACTGAGTAGAAGAAAATCCAATTGTAAACCTACCTTAGCATATTTAAAACTCCGTGCTTTACCTATTTGTTGATGATTCTATTCAAGATCAGAATCTCTCAGAATAGTAGTGACTTTTTAAGAGATATTTTTCTCTGTATTCATTCTGCTTAAAATCAACTCATTGGAAGAATAGTTCTCTTGGATTTTTTTTTTTTTTTTTTTTTTTTTTTTAGTTTGTTGTGGAATACAAAAAGGAATTGGGAAAGTTTTCAAGTAAAAGCATGGATTATAACACATGAAAGTTATATGCTTTATGAAAGCTACTGGGAAACAGACTTCAAAAGGTGTTATTTCTGAAACTTAACATGTTCTTTATTTATTCTAAACCTAGCTGAGATCTTCATAGGCTCCCTTTCTGACAGTCCTTCCCCACACTGAATTATCATTTCTATCACCTGTGTTCCAATAGGAATTTAGGAATATCCCCCTCAAATCACTCATCATGCTGTATTAGAGTTCTTTGTTCATATTACTGTATAGTGGTCCTAATAAGTTTTTGGTAAATTAAAATATTTAGAACATTTTCATATCTGCCATATCTAGTGTGAGGACACGGAACCAAAAAAAGTAATAAAATTTTATTGCAGTGGATTGAATCCTCTAGCCTCTGCTACAAATAAGCTCCACTTAGCATTATTAAAAAGCATGCAGTTATCTTCTTTAATGTATATTTTTGCAAAAATAAAATAGTAATTCAGCAGCAGAATGGCAAAAACAACGGCAAAAATATTTTAATATCAGTAGACTTCAGTTGTGTCCAAATTCAGGAACATATTTCCTATACATTAATTTAATCTTGAATTACAAACATACTTCCTAGTTAAAAACACTCAAAACCCAGGTATTTATAATATACTTTAGTGCTAAAGGTATATACATTATTGTAACATTAAGTATACCACGAGACAATGAGGACCAAAGCCTTTTCAAATATATATTATATGATATAAACTAATAAACAAAAAGCACTGTAGAGGACAAGTTCATTCTATTTCAAGTAGTATTACCCAAACAATGGTATTTCTTATTTAAAAAATTTTACTTTCAGCAAAAATTGTCACAGATTCAGAATTTTAATAAGAGCCCCTTTTCTTTCTTGTGTTAGCACTGATATTCTTAGCAATGAACTTCACTGATCTAGGCTGTATGATTTGGAAAAAAGGCACAAACATGCCTGCAGTAGGTAGGTAGGTCTGCAGTGTGTCTCAGAGAAAAGTAATAGCAATATAAAGGAATATGTTGTGCATGTGAAAAGTGTGAATTATTTTTGGAGTTTTGATACAGGTAAATTCTAAGGTGGAGATGAGGTAAGAACCACAAAAAACTAGTAAAATTTTTAAAATAATGCTTATTATGACTATTGTCATAGCAAGTCCAAGATGAAAACAGTAAGGAAAAGGACATACCTATATACTGATAATTTTGGATGTATTTTACCTGTTAAAAATACTGAGATGTTAGCTCCACAAAAAAAATCAGGCAAACTTTGGTTATACGATTTTGTTGAGCAAGTAGCTCACAGTCTTTTGTCCTTGGTTTCATACTGAAAATGCTATTTTTGAGGTAAAGTTAGATCATGGCTATAATCTTTCTTTGGGTAAAATATGAATCTAAAATGTACTCTAAACTGATTCCTAAAGAACTTCACACTTGTAATCTATTTAAGCAGAACTATTGTGCATATTTGTGTGTAGCTCCAGCTTAAAAACAAAATAAAACAAAACACTCTGAGAATCAAGCTTTGTGTTACCTACAACAGAAATCAGTGTCATTCTTTGTGTAATAAGCAGCTGTTGCCATGGTGAGAATTTGACTGAGATGCAAGTTGCTCTCATGTCTACTGTTTTAAAATCCTAATACAGTCTCTATGTGACCAGAACATCTGAACATTCTCAAATGATTTACTAGCACCATAAATACATAATCCACTTAGAGTAAACATACAGTATTTAACAGATGATTCAGGATTCAAACTATATCTATTAAAGTTTTATCACAAGTATGATAACATAACAATCTCCTTTGGAAGGATAAAAAATAACAAAACTCCACAAAGGACATACATTCAAGTTGGATAGATGACATATAGAACATTAAAATTTAAATGGAATATTAAATGAAATCATCATATATGATTCAAGAGAGGTCACAGAAATATGACTTATTCAAAAAATAATGAAGATAATCAGGACTGAGTACTAAGGAAAAAAATCTCTTTGAGCAGGCAAGGAAACAAAAGAAGACTTTCATGAGTTGGATGAACTAAATGAAATAGATACAACATCATTTGAGAAGGAATGCAGGGGATTCTAGGAAACCTGGAGCCTCAGACTGCAGAGGTGCAAGCATACATCAACAATATAGCAACCTAAAGAAAGAAACTTGGGAACAACCTTGAGATTCCTTCAAGGCCAAGGAGAAGTCTCATTGCTTACACGTGTATCTAATTTTATATAATTTGTATGATTATATAAATATTATATATAGAGAGAGAGATAGAGAGAGAGAGAGTGTAGCATGATTGTCCTGTATGTCTTGGATACCCCCATTCAGAGGACTCATTTAACCTGGAACATTGATGCTTTTGTGGTTCCAGTTTGCTAAGTACTTTGCCAAATGTGTTAAAAATAAATTTTCAAAACAATCCTCCCTCCTTTGCCATATTAGGTACTGTAACATGTATTTTCTTAGATAAATGTAGAAAAAAACAGCTTAATAATTGCTATGGAGAGCAAACTCAAGCTCAGCTTCCCAGATAGGATATAGATTTCTCTGACTGTCATCTAAGATCTTCTACTAACATGTTCTGTAATCTCACTCCACAACAGGCTGGCAAGGTAGTTACTGTGGCAGTTGCCACCCTTTTCTATATTATTCTCAATATGTCAAGTATATTTTTAGACTGAATCTCAATTTTCTTCAATTCTCTTCTGTTCAAACTATTCAGTAAAATTCAAATCTTTGATTACAATACCATAATCACTCGTTTATCACCCATTCATTCCTTCAAAATCTGAAATTTCGTTTACTTGGGTCAACAGTGTTTTCTTATTTATTCATCTCCATGTATATTTTTTAGTGCTGAATCCTAGTGAGCATCTCTGCAACATTTAGTGATACCTATCATGCCTTTTTTGGAAAAATTCGTATTTTGCTTTTCGCAACACATTTTATATAGTTCTCCTTATACCAATATGACCTTTCATCCTTTTTTTTTTTTTTTTTTCAGTGCTGGAGATTGAACTCAGGAGCACTCAACCACTGAGTCACATCCCCAGCCCTATTTTGTGTGTGTGTTTTTTTCTTTTTTAAGTAGAGACAGGGTCTCACTAAGTTGCTTAGCGCCTCGCCGGTTGCTGAGGCTGGCTTTGAACTCGCGATTCTCCTGTCTCAGCCTCCCTGAGTGCTAGGATTACAGGCTTGTGCCTCCGCGCCTGGATCATCTTTTCCTTCTTAAATGTTCTAGTTCTTCATCTCACCCATTAACATTTGGAATTTCTCTGCTTTTACTCTTTATATCCTGGCACCTGCATCATGTTTCCTAGATAACATTTTAACTACTAACATACATGCTGATGACTCAAAACTTCATGTCTATTATTTCAATTTTCCTGATAACTTCCCTTTTAAAATCATATCAATGATTTCCCACAAATGTATTCACATGCTTCAGAAAATGAGAACTAATTGCCAAGATCTTTCATAGTTTTTTCTGTGTTAAATTAAGCCCCACCTTTTCAGCTACCTATCTTAAAATTTTTCAGTTCCCCATACATCTCATGCAGTCTTTCTCTTTATGCAAGCTGCCTCTTCTGCATGGAATAAGCTGATATTTACCCTCCCTAATACACACAGTTTGCCTTGGTAATTCATATATAAACATTTAAAAATTACTGAAATTCTTTTATCTCAGTGAAATCTCCACTGATTTTTGCACACTTTTTTCACATACCCAGCTTCCCAGCAGACTACACTCTCCACTCATGTTTCACTATTAACTATCCACATTGTTTTATCATTTCTATGACATAAATCATAATAAATAATTGCCTTAAATGCTCTACCTTGCTGCCAGTATTCTGTGTACAGTGCTGTACACACACACACATACACACACACATACACACACACAAGGGGTTCCTTGCTATATGCTCTATTCCTATTTCTATTGTCAGAAAAAAGTAAAATATGAAATATAGTAGAAAACCAATCAAGTGGGAAACGGTGGCACATGTCTATAATCCCAGTGGCCCTAGAGGCTGAGGTAGGAGGATCACAAGTTCAAAGCTATCCTCAGCAACTAAGCTACTTAGTGAGACCTTGTCTCAGAATTTGAAAAATATATAAAACAGGCTAGGGATGTGACTCAGTGGTAAATTGTCCCTGGGATGTGGCTCAGTGTTAAAGTGTTCCCGGCACCAAAAAAAAAAAAAAAAAAAAGAAAAGAATAAAAGAAAGAAAATCAATGTTGAATGAACAATGCATGTGCACACTACTATTGGATTAAAAAAAATGTTTAATTGCAGGGAGAATAGGTAGTATCTATCACTTTCTATAACTTTTTCCATATTTGGAAGATTTATACATCACACCAAGCTTCTAATTTTATTTTACATATTAATATGTATTTAAAATGATAAAGAATGCCACAGGGAAAATAAAAAAATAAAAGTGTAAGGGAAGAAAAAACAGAGTCAAAAAATAGAGAGGTAGCTGAGTATGGTGGTGTTTGCCTGTAATCCCTGCAATTCCAGAGGCTGAGGCAGGAAGATGGTAAATTCAAGGCCAGCCTCAGCAATTTAGTGAGACCTTGAGCCACTTAGCAAGACCCTGTCTCTAAATAAAGTATAAAAAAAGGGTTGGAGATATGATTCAGTGGGTAAGTGCTCCTGAGTTCAATCCTTGGTCCAAAATTAATTAATTAATTAATAAATTAATAAAAAATAATCAGAGGTTTTGGATTTAATAGAGATATACTTCAAAATAGCTGTGATAAACATATTCAATAAAATTTATATGTTGAATTTTTCTGGAAATTAAAAATACATGAAAATATCAAATAGAATACACATACAAAAAATAAATAAAATGAAGAGGATAATAGGCTTAAAAACAGAGTGGGCAAAATAAAACAGATATATAGTGAATTGGAAATAGGTGATTGCATAGTACCCTGGATGAAGTACAGAGTCCAAACATACAGAAAAATAGACAAAATCATATGTGAGAAATACTGGATATAGTGAAAGATTTTGTTTATATGTATTTACAATGCCAGAAGGAGACAGAATGTAAAACTTGAAGAGACACTGAAGGAATTCCTCAAAACATATGAAAAATTCCAAATCCAAATTCAAAAATCTCTGTGCATCTAGAGAAGAATAATTTTGATGATTAAAAACATACCGAAACACTCTGTAAAGAACTACTAAAGGCCAAAGGTACAATAAAAGCATCCAGAAATAAAGAATACATTATGATCACAGGAGCAATGAGTCTAAACACCAATATTTCAGACGACACTGTGAAGTCCAGTGGACGAGAGTGTGGCAACTCTGAAGTGCTGAAAGAAAACATGGGCCAATCTAGAATTCTACATGAAGCCAAAATATCTTTTAAAAGCAAAAATGAAAAAAGATCTTTCCAGATTAAGAGCATGTCCAGCATGCCCACTCTAAGAGAAATACTAACAGGAAATCTTCAGGCAGAAGATGAATTTATCTCTATTTGGAGAACAAAGAAATTCTAGAAGAAATAAAGAGCCACAGAAATGGTCAATAGTTCAGGAAACTGCAAATGACTATTTTATTATGGAGTTTAAAATATGCACAAAATTTAAATGCATAATATGATGAAACTAGGGCTGGGTTAACAAAGTTCAGTAGTTCTAGATTCTTATTTTTAAAATGATACATGTATAATACATATTATAGTATATAAAGTATAATGACATGGTTTCATTTGTAGAATAACCACTAAAAGTATATTTAAGATGAATAAATTTAAGTGAATAAAGAGAGAAATAGAATAATAAAGTAGTCCAAAAGAAGGAAAAAACGAAAAGTTACATGAAATGATTATGCTTAAAAAGAAAAAAAAATAGATCTCTGGCAGATAAAAAACTAAACTGTCAGTGTTTATATAAAATACATTTGAAATCATAATAAAAATAAATCTTGTCTCCAAAGGTGAATAAAATAATATTCTAGTTATGAGAAACAAGTTTTACAAATGTGTACATAGAAAAGACCATAAAAAATTACAACATACATAGAAATATTTTACATATCAATACTTAGAAAATCACATAGACATGTTCTAATTAAACACATGAAAGAGTTATATTCTGTGAACAACAACCCTACTCCTTCTCCTTTCCCTGCAAACACATAAAATCTAGTATATTTATGTTAATATTAGATAAATCAGACATTAAGGAAGAAATGTTCAAGGGATGGAAAGTCCTCTCATTGGGATCAAAATGAAATTCATAAAAATGACACATCTATATTTATTACAAACATTGATTTAAAAGAATACATTTATATATGTATATATATTTATATACACATACATGCTCATGGTGGGGACTTTAACTTACCTCTCTTAAGAAATGAGAAATTGCAGAGTGCAAATCATCAATCACATAGAAGATATGAATAGCAAATATAATAAAATTGACATGACATTTATAAAATATAGCATTCAATGTTGACCCAATATACATTGTTTTCAAGCTCACAGAAACACAGAGGCTAATCATCTGTGGGCTGTAAAAGAATTCTAAACTTGTTTACAAATAGGGACTGTAGACAAAAACCAACCATCAATAGTGATATGAGCATAATCTATGGAGATTTATTTTTATGTGAATTCATATACTTCAGTGTGAAAGAAATGTTACATACATTTCTAAAATAAGTGGTAGAAATATGATTCCTAGACTATAATCACTCCATTCAAGAAAAATGCAAAAGAGAGGAAGGGATACCTTCTCTATTCAATGATAGCTGGATAATGGAAGGGATGGGTCAGATCTTCATGTGTCTTACTTTCTACTGTGCTGTATCATCCTTTGCTTTTCTATCCTGTGAGGTTACCTTAGACTAAGCCATCAGAGCTGTAGGTTTATGGCTGCTGCATCTTTAAAAATCTCTTCATATGCTTTACTTCTGAGGAAGAAATAATCAGAAATATTTCAGTGCTTATATTATGGAGGAGAGAAGATAGATATTCTTACACATTAAGAAATCATAATTTCTATTAAATAGTGCATTGACTCAATTGAAAACACTCCAAGGACATTTTAATTAGAATCTCTGATGGTCTAAAGAAAATATTTGTTTCATATAGCAGTTATATTCAAAAGACAATCTGTATTCTTCCATATTAAAAATATTAAAATATTATTTGGAAAGAGGTAAACAAGATAGAAATACAAACATATAAAGAATGACCTATATAATAAGTGAAATAGTAAAAACATTTTTTTGCTTATAGTCACTGCCTTATTTTTGAATTGTTTTATGGTGTTGGGAATGGAACTCAGGGCCTCATATATGTAACCACACAATTTAGCATAGAGCTACATCTCTAGCACCTTTGTATCTTATTTTTTAATTATTGTCATATGTGCATGATTATCTAGTATATCACAGGTCCTAAAAATAGTGTTAGTTTATCAAACTGAACAAAATGCCACGAAAACAAAACATGGACTAACTACATAGTGTGGAGACATAATTTTTGCTTTTTGTTTTTTTGCACTAGAGAGTTTTCATAAATATGAATTTAACATCATGAATTGGCATAGTATAATGAATCTCTGTTGGCAAATATATTTGGTCACATCAACTATTTATACTGACCAGCTTTGAAAGAGGCCATAGGTGTCCTGCCGAGTGCAAACTTTGGAGAAAGAAAAGGCAGAAACTAATTGACACTCTGACTCTGTACATGCCCTCCTATTTTCCAGCGTGCCCCAAATCTTCCAACTACATAGTGAGGCAATTTATTTTAAAGGCCTTTCAAAATTATTTAGAAAGTAATGGCAATTAGATCAAGACAAATTATTATTAGAAAATATGTCTCTCTGTTTATAATGTGTTGATAACAGCAATAGAGTAGATGCTAAATATCTTCTAAATTTAAATAATGGGTTATAGAAAATACATAGAGTACCAAATGTACTCTGCAATCTCTTTTATTTGCTAAAGTCAATCAAAGAAAACTAGTAGTCAGTTTTTATTATTAATATTATTAGTATCATTATAAGAGAATCAACAGTAGTTTTTCTCTTCTTGGGTAGAAAATAAAGTAACATTGTATAAGCAATCTCTCATAGATTTAAATGATTCAATCAGTATATTTCTAGCTGTAATGTATTTAAATTTTTTAAAGGTTCCCAGGGCAAAAAACTAAGTGATCTCATTCTCTCACAAATTAAGACCAACCACACAGATTTTTCCTTATTATTCTTGCTTATGAAGTTAATCCTCACTGAGCTCTCATGAAGACTTCTTTAAGCCTCCCAGGTGAGGGAGAAGCAGCCTAATGAGCATGAATCAGTGGCATTTGATCCCCACCATAGCAAAATGCCGACACAGATATAATCTTTTGCTCTTCCAAAGGCTTTTAACTCTGAGAATAAAGAACTCAAAATCTCCAACATCAGCAAGCCTTTAAACTTGTTCCTTCTTCTTTCCAAGAGATAACCCTCTATTATTTTGCAAAAAATAAAACTACAAGTGTTTTATGGGTTTCATTTGGGGAGAATGTGGGAATTGCAATAGAAAAGGGACCTATATTCCTTCCATTAGAGTTCCTTTTTTCTTCCATTTGATCAGGGAAACTTTACCTTCCAGAGCTTATTGAGCCAAATTGGCGAATAGAAAGCAATGAGCTTACACCATGTGTCAGTGAAGGTACCACATAAGTGTGGATTTATATGTGAAATATTTTGGATGAATTAAGTGTTCCTTTGGGAAATATCTGCAAGTACACACAAGTAGAGATGAGCCAAATGGAAACAGAGATCATAAATTAAGTATATTCTCATTACCTTCTCACACCCCCTGACTAAAATAATAACCTCTCCCCCAATAAGCACATAGTTTCAGAAAAAAAGATTAGTGTACCCAAAGGGCAAAGCAAACAGTTATATCTTGTGATATGTTCGAACAATCGTAAAGCTGTACCTCTGGCAGATGATGGGTGGGAGTGAATTAGAGAGGTCTAGGTGAATTATAGAGGTGGGAATCTTCCATCAAGGAGGCCCAGCTGTCTGCCTCAAGGTGCTTGACCCTGGCAACAAACAACAGGAGCAGTCAAGCAAGAGACAGCTGTTGTAGAGGAAGAAAATGTAATAAGTGAGAGTCTCATAATTTAGGCCTGGCCAAGGGAGGAAGTATACTCCACCATCACACCTTTGAAATTTGAGTTGAAATCTAAATTTCATGTGATTATTAGAATGAGTCTGTAATTATATATATAATGTATACATATACATACACACATACATGCATATATACACACATAATGGTGATCACAATTAATGTTAATATTGAATCTTCCCAAAAAGGGATTTTTCCACTCAATTTTTATTTTTAAAAAAGTGATTGCGAAAAGAAAGCACAGGTAATTATGTGAGAGTATCTCAGAGAAATTGAGGATTTCTCTTTGACATATACTCAGTTCTTGATATTTTTCAGTGGCTGTTCTCATTAAATTTTATACAACAGAAAATCTGAACAAAAGCCTGTGCAGTGTTAGGGAACAATGATTCACTTTTGCAAGGAAAAGGAGATTTATGAAGAAAATCACTTGTATCTGACAGTCACTGACATCAGTCCTTAGTTCATGAAAAGTGACTAGGGCCTGATAGATCGTTTTCTGTTCATGATAAAACTATTGTTTTTCTTGTCTCAGCAATAAATTATTCAATGATCGTACAGATGTAAGAGAAGGAATCCCATTTCATAATTGGAGAATTTTTTCTTTTATGAATTCAATATTTTTTGCATCATTAAAAAATGCCAGTTGTTCACCTGAAAGTATTTCATGGAATAATATTCTTTATTTTTTAAAATAAGACATTGTTTATTTAGAAATAGGTATTAAACATACATACATTTAGAAAATTAGCTTCCAAAATATTCTAGAGAAACTATTAATAAGAAAAAAATCCAATCTTATGAAAATATTGGTCATGGATATATGATATTAGTTCTTAAGGCAAATGTCCAACATTGACCAGTTTACTTAATTTCTCATTGTTAGGAGATTTTTTTCTAAATAGAAGCAGAAATTGTTACTCTAATAGAACTACCTTTTGAGGACAAAAGTTCCTCAAAAAAGTGAATTCATGGTTTCATTTACTATAATTTCAGTTACCTGTGTTCAATTAGAGTATAGAAATGATAATTAGAAAAATATTTAAATAAACAATTTATAATTTTAAATAACTTTTATTATCATATATTGTTATGATTGCTCTATTTTATTAGTTGTTGTTGATCTTTTACAGTACTTATTTTATAAATTAAACTTTATAAGTATCATATATAAGAGGGTTCAGTACTAACTATGGTTTTAAGCTTCTACCAGGGGTCTTGGAATGTGGCCACTGCAGACGTGGAGACTACTGCATAGTTTTTGTTAGACAAGAAATTATGCTTCTGGTATGAGCTTGCCACTTGACCAGATTAGTTAAACTCCAAATAGTCTGAATGATTTAGTGTTTCAAGTATGTTTTTTTCCAGCAGGCCTGTATTATTGCCTAGAATAATTCCAGATTTAGTTTTATATTGGTTCCATTAGAATGAAGAGTCTACTTTATTCACATTTGTTTAGTAAATGAGTTTATTAAAAAGAATCATGTTGAATGCTATGAAAATTCTAGGAAATTAGAAAAATAGGAGCAATAGCTACAGCAGGGTGTCACCATCCAAATTCTATTATTGTATTCCATATTATATTCTGGAGATATAAGTAATTTTTTTTGTACTAGGGATTGAACTCTGGGTACTTGAGCACTGAACCACATCTGCAGCCCTATTTTGTATTTTAGGTAGAGACAGGGTCTCACTGAGTTGCTTAGCCCCTTGCTGTTGCTGAGGCTGGCTTTGAACTCGCAATTTTCTGTCTCAGATTATGTGCCACTGCACCCAGCTGATATAAGTAATTTTTTGATTTAAGATGATACAAGGATATAACAGCAAGACCTGGCTAGGGAAAAAAAAAAACTACTGGGTAAAAACATATGAGAGTCATCAATATGGCTCTCTCTGGTCCATCACTATTAAAACTAGAGCTTTTAAGACTAATGTACACTAGAGCCTTGCCTTGAACATTCCTTAATATCATTTCCAGAGAGAACAGCTTTAAAACCCAGGGGCACATAATAACATGAGTAGAATTCAGAAGGATATAAATTATACTACCTGAGTGATCCAGAGCCAAAGCACTACAGCATACAAAGAATTAACCAACATAATGAATATATGTAAGGAGATAAAGAATATGAGCCATTCAAGAAAAAAATAAGACAAGCTTAGGTGGATAAATTATTATAAAATATAGTTTAAGAAAGAGAGCCTAATAGATAAATAGTACTATGAATGTAGACAAATATTAGAATGAATAGGAAGGTCAGAGTTAGGGTTTCCTGCAAAGGGCCTTAGGAAGTAAATGACAAAGAGCATATACGTTAGATAAAAGTCAAAAAGTCAAATTTCTGGAAAATTGGACCCTCAGAAGAAAATAGAAGTTAGAATGAAAAAAAAATTTGAAGAAATGTGGATATAAATTTTCTAGCTGTATAGACAAATTAGAATATGTGTAGAGTGTCAAAAAGTAGTACTTATAACAAAATATAAACATGTAATAAAATTTAAGATTCAAAAGATAATAAAATTCAAAGTTTTTTAAATTTATACATAACATTAAGATTCATTTTAGCATAATTATAAAAACATAGAATATAATTTGCTCCAGTTTGGTCCCCAGTACTTTGACTTTCTCTCCCCTCCTTCTTCCCTCTGTTCCCTTCCCTCTACAGATATTTCTGCTATTTGCTTACAGTTTTTAAAATTAATGTCTTATGGATACATAGAATGTTGAGATTTGCTGTGGTCTATTCATGTATGTACAGAGGAAAGTTAGATCAGATCCATTCCACTGAAGATTCAACATTTTTTAAATTTATTTATTCTACTTAGGCATGCATGATAGCAGAATGCATTTTGATTCATTGTGCACAGATGGAGCATTTTTCATTTCTCAGGTTGTACATGATGTAGAATCACATCACACATGCAGTCACACATGAAGCTAGGGCTATGATGTACATCTTATTCCACCATCTTTACTGTCCCCATGCCCCCTCCTGAATCCTTGCCCTTTGACCAAAGTTCCTCAGTTCTTCCTGTGTCCCCTCCCCCGTTATGGATCAGCATCCATAATCAGAGAGAATATTCGGTGTTTGGATTTTGGGATTGGCTTACTTTGCTTAGCGTGATATTCTCCAACTCCATCCATTTACCTGTAAATGTAATAGATTGAACATTTTAATGAATGATTAGCCATGTAACTTCTCAACAAAAATACTGAAAGCAGGAAAGTAATTGAATGATGGCATTTTAAGACTTTCTTTTAAAAGTATGTTGAGTGAACAGTGTGTACAGCTTCTGAAAATTTGTTTTTTTCTGTTATGTTTGATAACATGTATTAAAATGCAACTTTTGAGAAAAATAAAGAAATAAAAAAATAAAAGTATGTTGAACTTATCACTTATATTTACAACATTATTTGACTTAATAAAATATTATAATAAATTATTTTCAGAAATGAAAGCATCAGAATTGTCACCATGACCCATATTAAAAATATTTTGGAAGAAGTACTCAGATTTTGAGAGAATGAATCCTGAGATGCTACAAGAGATATAGGTTACAAAAGAATGCAGAACTTGTTACAGTCTAGTATTTCTATTATGTTAAGTATTTCTATTATAAACAAGGACTGGAATTACAGACAATATCAATTCAATACAAGGAGGATAGAACTCGTGTTCATAAGAGTACTTATTAAAGAGTATTTTAGGTAAATCTATGTTAGGATGGATCTTAGGTTAAAAAAATACAAACATAAGAAAAAAATAGAAATCAAACAAGCAGAAGAAACCTCTGTGTAGTCAAATAAAATTAAGAAAAGAAAATAGAAGAAATAAAAAGATGCAACAGTAAAAATAAGTAATATCAGTATTAGCTCTGTTACAGTAGCAATGATAGAAATTCATGGTTCAAATTCAAAGCATTAATTGAGATACAAGTAATTTTTAATTATAATTCACAGGTAAAAAAGAAATTTAACTTTAGCTATATATTAGGTAAAATTATAACATGAGATAATGTGAAGCATCATCAGGAAAATTAGAAGATAAAAGTCCTCATGCTCTCTATTAGGAAATATAGATTGAGGCATACATTCAAATGCCATTCTGGCACTAAGTATTGAAATTAAATAAAGCACACCCTATTGATCAGTTCCAATCCTGACTATAAATCTCAGGGAAAGTTTGCACAGGTCTATAAGGACACATATTCTAAGATGTTGATCACTCATTACTTGTGTTCAAAACTTTGAGATAATCTCAGTACCCCTAATGCATGTGAAGTCAAAACATGGGGCATGGGCATCAGGAATTCTTATACAACAATAAGAAACAACAGAAGAGTTGTTGGATCATGAAAACAATGCTTAATTTTTTAAAAAGACAGTAATATATGAAACAGGAGAGTGTTTATGTGAATTATAAATACATAGACAAAAAAAATGCTGGCATACATTTTTCCACGCTGCTTTTAAATGTAACAAAATGCACAGAACACAGAATTGTTACCTGAGGGAGAAAATGGAATTGGAAAGACAGCATGAGAATAAAAATCAAGTAAATAAAGAAGAATGGAGAAGTCAATAATGAAAGTATGCTATGTACTTCAGGAGTATAATTAACTCAATTCTTTGATCCTAATTTTAAAATAGAAGTAAATATTAAAATAGAGGAATTAGACACATGGGAATCAAAATTCCCTTCATAATAGTTAAAGATGACCTCAACATGACTTGAAGACAATAAAAATTTTAGCTAATATTTTTCACATAAAATAAAGATATGTAATTCATTCAGTCATTGGTCCTGATGAGCAAATATGGGTCTATTCTGTGGGAATTTGTCCTGTATTGAATGTCAGAGCAATGTAGACTAGATGTCCTCTGCAGACAAGTATATATATAAGAGAAGAAAGGGAGTAACTTAACCAAGCATGTTCCTTGTATTCTCTTGAACTCAGTTCTAGTCAAATTATTCTTATTCCTAAGGGAGATTCTACTGAGAGGGTAGGGAAAGGGCGGGGAAAAAAGGGCCTTACGGACGCTTCTCACCAAGGAATGGACATATTTTACTTTCCTCCCAAGCAGCTATAAATATTCACCTGTTCTTTGGGTCCCCCAGAAGTGGAATGGCCATCACCCAGATGGATAATGATGTCTATCACTGAGTACTCCATCTGAAGAAGCCTCTCAACATCGCAGAGATAATAAGAACAAATTTACATGAGGCACTGGGTTTGATACTCTACACTACATAAAGATAAATAAATAAAATAAAGGTATCGTGCCATGTAGAACTAAAAAAAATTTAAAAAAGAACACATTTACAACATGGTGACCATAATCATCCTGTAACTTTAAAGAGAACATTAATTAAAAGAAAAAAACAACTTTGATTCTTTAAAATAGATTTTATTTCGAGGAATTAAATGTGAATAGACTGTGATAAAACCAGAGGTAGACATAGAATGACGAAAATAAGAAAAGACTGGCACTACAAATAGATTATTCAAAAAACCGGATTATTCATTGATGGCAACAAAGTGAAAATGATGAGAATAAAGAAAATCAAATCAATGATGATGCAAAGGAACTATAAAAGATTTCTGCCAAAATATGAACGAGAAGGAATTAAAATGACAGAGAATTATGAAAAATTAGAAAAAAGTGGCATAATGATCAATTATTACTATTATTTAAGTCAGTAAAAGTTTACAAGTATTAGTTGTAAAATTGAAAAAAGTCTCAAAACTTAGAAAAAGCAGTAAATTGAAATAAGCACAAAAATATTTTTTGTCAGTAGTTGACAAAAAAAATGAATATAAAGTATAAAATTCACCCATTAAATAGGCAGATGACTCTAGAATAACCATCAGGGAAGACGAAAATTTAGTTCTATTTCAAATGTCAGTTTGTATTAGTATATTTTCTCTGAAATGTAATTTGATATTATATTCGAAGAACTATTAAAAATTAAATAAGTTGATTCGTTGTCTAAAAAGAACTTATGATCAAAAATGTCAAGCAGATTTGGAAGTTATATCCATGTAAAATGCACTTCCTGCATCATAATTTATAAAGACTAGAAACACCAATATACCTAGTAACAGTTTATCCACATGTATGTTATTATGCACTCATCAAAACAATTTTTCAAAGACTATTAAGTGCTATGGAATTTTTCATGACACAGTGAAAATAAGATTAGAATATACATGTTTTTGTCTTAATTTCATAAATTAAATTTTAATATAAAACATTTGTATTAATTAATATATGTTCATAGAATGGGTGTATTACAAGGGTGATTTTTGCTAAGTGATCAAATCAAAGCTGCTTTATATTTTATCTCTAGAGCTTTGATTATTCTAATATAACTTATATTGAATTTATATTGTTTTATTAATATCAATTGTTTATAAATAAAATGACTAAAGAATATAGATTAGAAGAGAGAATTTCCTTGAGAATGTTCATTTTTGAGTTGCCTGAAGACATTCAGAAAATATATTTAATTTGAACTTAGATATGTTTGTGTTTTGGGATCTGGAGGGATCCATTTATCAGTAATCTGCATCACAGGTAGGTGAAACAGAGTAAATGTGAAAGGACTGAGATTCTGCAAGGAAGCTGATTATGCACCTTGAGGAATCTCAAAATATAATGAAAAGTAAATTAGAAAATATTATTAGATTTTTCTACCAGAGTTTGTCTATTATTGTTTTTTTGCAACATATTATACTTTTTATCCATATAAAGTAAAAAATAAATAAATACAGCTAAATGCTTATAGCAAGGAAGAAAAGAAGTAGTTTTTCCAGATCACAATTGGAAATATATTGAGAAGTTGTAAAGATTTTAGCAAGTATGCACAGATTTTCAGCAATACGTAAAATTTCTTATACTCAGAGTTATGGATTGCATCCAATACATTCACCAAAAACAGTAATTAAAAATTTTGTACTATAGCTATTGGACTGCTTGTTGGTAAAAAGAAACCTATATTGTTTCCCTAACACCACAGGAAAAAATTACTTTGACATATTTTTACTTTTTAAAACTTCTGTTTATATTAGTTTTTGTAAAAGATTCACACTTCTTGTGTCCTAAGAATTTTTGCCAAAGCAAAATTCACATATTTTTTTCTCATAGTTTTCTATAGCTTTCAGAGTTTTATAGTTTTAAATCATGTGTACACACATACTTGCTCATTAGAAGACACTGTTAAGAAAATGAAAAGGGAGCTACAGACTGAAAAGTATTTGCAAAATATATATCTGATAAAGGACTTTTCTGGAGTATTAAAAGAAACTCTTACAATTCCATAAAAGAAAATAATCAATTATTTTAAGAACTGAACAAAAGACTTAAGGAGCCACTTTATCAAAGAATGGAAAAATAAGTATATGGAAAGATACTCAATATCATTTGTTACTAGGGAAAATGCAAATAAATCAACCACGGTAAGAAAGTGCAAAACTACAACTTTCACATATTTAGGGGGGGATACAAAATGGTACTTACACTTTAGAGAATAATTTGGTGGGTTCATAGAAAGTTAAACATGTACTTACTATATCACACACACATACACATATACATACACACATATATGTAGAATTGGGATATCATTTATCTAAACATGAAAACATATATTTACAAAGACTTAATTATGAATGTTTATATCTTTATTCATAATAGTTACAAAATGGAAGTATTTCCAATGTCATCAGTTCTGAATAAATGAACAAAATGAAGAATATTCAGGCATGTATGTCCCATCATTACTAAGCAATGAAAAGAAACAAACTACTTGTTCAGGTAAAACCATGTATACCTAAAGTATTTTGCTGAAAAAACAATCTACATAAAGAAGATCATATTTATCACTCAATTTACATAAAATTTTAGGACAGGCATAACAATTGTGACAAAAGTATAATCTCTAGGGGCTGGGGTTGTGGCTCAGTGGTAGAGTGCTTGCCTGGAACGCTTGAGGCACAGTGTTCAATCCTCAGCACCACATAAAGGTAAATAAAATAAGGGTGTTGTGACTATCTACAACTAAAAAAATTTTTTAAAAAATATGACCTCTGAGCCAGGCACGTTGGCGCAAGCCTGGAATCCCAGCACTTAGGGAGGCTGAGACAGGAGAATTGCAAGTTCAAAGCCAGCCTCAGCAATGGCGAGGCACTAAGCAACTCAGTGAGACCCTGTCTCTACATAAAACACAAAATAGGGCTGCGGATGTGGCTCAGTGGTCGAGTGCCCCTGAGTTCAATCTCCAGTACCAAACAAACAAACAAACAAACAAAAATGACCTCTAGTTTCTAGATACTGGAGTTGAGGCTAAGATGTTCAGTGCAAAGTAACATGAGGTAACATTGGGTGTGATATATAATGTTCTATATTTCAATTGTTAAGGTAGTTACATAATTATGTCATATGTCATTGCTATACCATTAAAATCAATAAATCATATTGGATATAAATTATACCACAATAAAACTGATTTTACAAGACAGATTTGGCTAATTCTGAAATTCATACTCAAGCTGACATGATTATATTATCAATCAAGTCTGAAGTATGAAAAAATTATTTTCCTTAATTTTAGTGGCTGGGAATTTAGTCTGTTAACAATTTACCTTTGTGTTCAGTTAGCAACGAATGCTTAGTGTGTATTTTGAAAATGTAAATGTTTTCCTGATTTTGTCTTACCCAGCATGTCTTTTTAAATAACATAGCTAATTGTGATTTAGCACTATTTCTATTGAACTACCACAGGTCATTTTTAAAGTGAAATAAGAGTCTTATGATAGCATAGCAAGATCTTTCCAATTTTAATTTAGTTCATGTTAACATATTTGTCCAATTAAGAATAAAACTTTATAAAAAAATTCCTAGTCTGTGATTTCTTACTTTAATTAATCATTGTTATTGTTTTTGGCTAATTGACCTAAAAACTTAATCTGTGATGATGAGTAACCTCTGGATAAATATAAAATAATGTTGTAGTTTATGACTAAATTGTTCATGTAATCATAAAATAATATTAGAGAATAAAATATTGAAAATAATGGATTTTTAAAATATTTACAATTTAGGATTCAGTTAACAGAATACTTAAGTAACTAGGTTTCACATTTTAATAAAAGCATATGCAATTTAATATCCATCTTCAGAAAAAAAGATGATAATCAGCTATTTTAAATGCTTACAGAAATTGGTAATTTACTTACTATTATAAAAAGGAACTAATGCTATTTAGTGTCTGTTATAGGTCAGTGGTTTTAGATTCTAGTTAATCATTTATTTATTTATTCAACATATTTTGAGCCCTTGTTAATTGATAGGATCTGTGCTGGATTCTATGATTTTTTTAATGGTCAATAAGCCAGAAATTATTCCTTCTGGTTCAAAATGATGGACCAAATATATACTTAACATATGGGTGGAACGGAGCAATAGAGAAATACATCTGACCTGAAATCAATGAAAATAAAAAGGTGCAAAACATGTGCATATCAGAGAGACTGCGGGATATCACATCATATTGCATCATCTCTCTAACTTTTAGTGAGCCACATTTTAGCATAGAATCAGGACTATGTTTAAACATTTTTAGTCTTTTCTGCTGTGACCATTTGCCAAAGTTTGCTCATGGCGACTATAAACTGACTTGGAAATTTCTTCATGGTGTACTCCCTTTTGATAACTGAATACTCAAAGTTCCTTAATGCATGCTGTTTTCACATCCTCTAAACATGAATATTCTTTAGAAGTTCAACTGTGATATTGTATCGTTTTCTCATCTGGTCACGATTCTCTCCATCCTTCCTGGAGCTTGTACTCCTTTTTATATACCAAATAGCCTGTTATTGTGAGGTTCTCAAACCTTTATAGGCAATCCTCTTGGTTAAGAAAATGTTACCCTCTCTGGCTCTGTTTGGAGCTGACGACACATATAACAGCCAATATAGACTGAGATAAACACATTAGAGGAAATAGAGTCAAAGTTTTGCCAAAAGAAAAGGAGAATGAGACTTATGAAAGAACACAATGATTGACAGCCTTTAGATGAATAACAGTACTTTACAGTTATAAAAAATCTGCTAAATTTTGAGATTTATCCAGTGGTATTAAGGTGACACAGAGTTCTAACAAAAGTTCTGAGAACATTTTTAATGAAATGTTGCCTATGGTGGAACACAGTGAGCTGCAAGAAGAGTTTAAAAGTGTGCAGAAATAGTAATACAGAGGGAGTAGTATCTGAGAATCTCTAGATGACCAAGTTCACATTTTTGTAAATGGGAAAGTGAGACCGAAAAATGGGATTTCAACTTATTATGTCAAAGAAAAAGCAACTTTAGTTAATGAAAAGGACCAATAAGTAAATGAATTGATAGAGAAGTAGATCTTGGAAGATACAGAGGTGAAACGGGTGAAATGTCAATAAGTTGAATGGATATTGAAGACAACTAGAGAAGAAAGAATTTAGTTTCTGAGAAATTAGTCAAAATTGAACTGAAGGGAAATATAGACGAATGATGAAAAGATATGGAGAATGATTCAGGCCAATGTCATAAACACAAGTTTTCTACAGAGGTAAGAATCAGTGGAATGGAAGTATGAGAGGAAGAATAATTGCCATGCCTACCAACACTTGTCAACTAATTCATCTATTCATTGCTGATTTCATATTTATTTATGCATCCATTCATTTTTATTTGGTTCTTAAGAAACTTTCATTCATCACTTACTATGCACCACATTCTGAGAAAATCATTAAAGAAAGGATTTCTTGAGTTTTCCCATTCTGATTGAGTAGAAAGGGTGAAAAATCAGCATAAGTGCTGTAGCAAAGGTCTTTGCAAAGTGCTCTTGGGAACCAGGCGGGGGAATTATGTAAGTATCAAAAGGATCCAGTTAGTCAAAAAGATTTTATAGAGGAAATGGGAGAGTTGCATTTTAATTGAATATTTACTTTTGAGTAGGATTTTACTATAAATTAGAGGAGGGCATAAGGACATATAGGACATAAGGAGAATTCATTTAGAAAATGACTTTTAGCAAATGTAGGAAATAGCAATGGCCATAAAGCAGTCTTCATAGCATTAAAAAGTCATGTTATTCAGTAGAATACCTTGCTAGCAATTACAGGAGTATGATAAAATAGTGCCTTTTGCCATGAGCACTGAATTTAGCACCTATTTAACCAGTTCCTAGTCCAGGTTGTCTGCAGATTCCTTACCTCTAAGATCCTTGTTTTTTGCTTTCTGTGTGTTTGTCTAATTTATTTTTGAAACAAGATGGATATTAACTCATTCTAATCCAGTCACATTTGTGTTTGATATTCTTTCTCCTTATGGTTTAATTAAATATTTTCCTATTCTTTCATTTTTAAAGTTTTCCAAAGAGCATTACTTTAACAAGATATTTGTATGCTGATGCTGTATTTAGTCATTTCTTTTATGAGAAGTTGATGAGAAGATTTTAAACATTCTCTGAAACATTTTCATTCATCTGCAAGAGAAAATATACTGGGTACCGTGTTACTTGATAGAATCAGTTGTTCTTAGTTTTATATGCCAGTTAAAATGTGAATGCAGTATTTCCAAGTGGTTTTTAAATCCCAGATTAGCAATGTTAATGTGAACTGTTACATTTGCAGGCCTTCAACTGCCAGAAGACAAACTGTAGAAGAGATGACAGAAGTTAGTGCAGCTTTGTAGATATATTTTAAAGATATTTAACATGTAAATAAATTTTGAATAATAGGGCTCTTTCTTATAATTATTTTTTAAATTAAAGATGATTTTTCTTTGGGGCTGGGATTGTAGCTCAGCGGTAGAGCGCTTGCCTTGCATGCGTGAGGCCCTGGGTTCGATCCTCAGCACCACATACAAAGCAATAAAATAAAGACATTGTGTCCATCAACAACTAATAAAATATTTAAAAAAAAAAAAAAAAAAAAAAAAAAAGATGATTTTTCTTTGTAAAATTTTGTGAGATGATATAATAATAAATGCAAATAAAATCTCCTTTTTTTTCACTCATCATTCCTAGTTGTTAGGCCAGTACTAAAATTCATATACATACATAGACCTTTCAATGCATAATCTAACATATTCATTTATGAACAAATATATTCTAGGGGCTGAAGCTACTATACTTACTATAAAAATGATTAGAGAAGAAATATTTATTGTATTCCTAACAAATAATTTAATGTTTGTTTTGCTGTTAAATACTGAACGTTTGTACCACCTATCTGAAATGTGACAGAAAACAATAGTGGTTATATGCATTCATATTTCATACCCAGCTCTTTGTAGATATTCTCATCTGAAGCTACTCATAAACTACAGTTGTGAAGCAGGAAGAACATTTTTGAAAAATGAACCCTCTGTAGCTAGCATCTGCTTTGTGATTTTATTAGAACTACTTCTTCAAGATTCCTATTGAGCCACAGATGACCACTTACTTTGCCTCATTCTTAACGCTCCTCAAATTTGGCATGACATGTGTTTTTACTTCAGTGCTTGGGCCTGTGTTTCCTTTTCTCCTACACTATATAACACCCTCCTCCTCTTTGTAGAATACACCCATCTCCACCTAGAAGACAGCTGATTTTTCATCAAAGTCACCTGCTCTGAGAGGCTTTTACTGATCTACACTCACTATGCTCACTGTTGGTCCATACGGACAATTCCTCAGCTGCAATTTATGTAATAAAAGAGATTCGTCTGTTTGCTAGGGGGCTTACCACAATTACTTTTACTGTGTTCATTATACCCTCAGGGAACTTTAGAAGTTCAGTTAATCTCTTCAAGCCTTAATTTCTTCCCTCATTATGCAGGATATTAATGTTCACATAACTGGTCAGGTAATAAGTATTTCTATGATTGCTGCTATGATTGTGTTGTTTTTGTAGTAGTTGTTTAGTAGTAGTGGAATAATCATAGCAGGATCCGAACAGTCCTATTTAGTTCTTTTAACCCAGCATCCTAGTCCAATTCCTACAAGAGATAACTAATCTATATATCTCTCTATATATTTTAATGAATCAGTGAATGTAAAATTAAACATGAAACTTACACTGGGTAACTTTGTCAAGGTCATTTTCTTCCATCAAGATTTCACAGCTGTGATTGACAAATGAATAAAAAAACTATAATAAAAAAATCTAAAATAACTGTTGAAACTTTGTCACAATAGAGTTAATATAAATTTCAACATAAGCAACAGCAAGAAATGCCCTAAAATTTGCCTAGGGAGTAAGGAAAAGATTCAGAGAAGTGACATTTGCTCTGTATTACTGCAAATATCTCTAGGAATGAGGTGTAGAAATCTCCATTTTAAAGCAATCTATCCAGTAAATCTTATACAGCTAAGGTTTGGAAAGCATGAGCACAGAAACAACGGGAAGCTACTATCATTTTCTTAGAATTCAGAGTTAATCTCCTTAGAAGAAACTTTACTGAGATAAATTCTAAAAGTTTAAAGATAATTACAAAAAAGGCCAGAAAGCACAAAGAAATAAGCACATAAAAATGCACATCACCACCTTCACAACTATGTCTAAAACTGGAACTTATTAATAATGGAGCATGCAATATTGTTAGCATAAAGCATTTTCAAATATATTTTCAATTCATTTATGTTCTGAAAAATATAAATTATAAATAAAAATGAGCTGAACTATTGAAACATATTTTCTAAAATATAAGACTTTGAAATCCATAGTTAAAACGAGATTGTAAGAAAGGTTATTAGGCAATAATCTGATTGTAAAATTAGTAAAGCTGAGATATAGAAGGGAAATTTCCACAAGTTTAAAGGCCTTTCCTGATGAGCAATTTAGACCAGGATTAGTGTTACTGTTACCATATCAGAGAGAGGCCCTTAATTAGCTGGAAAACAAAAAAACAACAAACAAAAAAACATGAGATATAGCTATTTGAGATACATAATTTTCTTAAAAAAACAAACAAACAAACAGACCAAAAAACAAAAAACTTTTACCATTGAGTTGGTAATCTTTTGTTCATCTTAGAAAATAGTAGAATACAACCAGGTGCAGTGGTGCAGGCCTGTAATCCCAGAGTTAGGAGGCTGAGGCAGGAGGACCACAAGTTTGAAGTCAGCCTCAGCAACTTAGTGAGGCCCTAAACAACTCAGTGAAAACCTGTTTCTATAAAAAAAAAGTAAAAAGAGTTGGAGATATGACTCAGTGGTAAAGTACCTCTGGATTCAATTCCCAGTATTAAAAAAGAAAAGAAGAAAGAAATAAAATAATAGAATACAGACCATGATAACGGTGTTAGCCAAACTATACACAAAATATTAAAGCTAAAAAAGACTCTTAAGTTTGAGTTATCATGATAATTAAAATCTTGAAGTCTACAATAGGGGAAGTTCTTGCTGATCATTTATTCCTCTTTATTGTAAAGATATCCAGAAGATAGGGACATTTAATACAGCAAACCCTGGAAAATGGACCTTCTGAGAGCTAAAACAGCCAGAGATGTTCCAATGTTAGAGTGGACAGATCCTGGCCAAACAACTATGCAGAAACCCAGAACAAGTGTTTCAATAGAAAAGAACATTGGATGCATTTAAAATACCTAAAGAATTTTAAAAACTTAAGGAATTGAAAAATTTTAAGTTGCCAGCATAGTTAATTGTGCATAGTACCTTCCATTCTAAAAAGTATTGAAATATACCATTTGCTAAGACATGCACAGGAAATATACTATACAGCTCAGTGAAATTTCACAAAATTGTTTTTTAAAAGTCTAAATAAATTGCAACCATATCTAAATATTATCAGAATTCTGTAAGTACTCCTTATGCCCTTTTAAATACTCCTCCATCAAAAGATGTTTTTTCTCACATCTATTAACAAATATTTTTGATTCCAACACGTTGTATTTTTTGGTTCTGATTTCTTTTATTCAAGAATGTTTGTAAAACTCAAACGTTTCTTTGCAAATAGTTGTACCTAACTCATTTTCATTGATATATAGATTTTCATGACTACATAAACACTGCAATTTATGTATCTAGTCAACTATGGATAGCCATTAAGTAGTTTCTGGTTTTAGTATTACTCATGGTGCTGCCATGGACATGTTAACACACATCTGTGGATGAACACACATGGGCATATGGTGAATATACACATAGATGTATTCTGAATATGTATATAAAAGGGATACAGAATATGCATATATTCAACCAGGCATATATTCAACTTTGGTGGATACTATCAGTTTTACAAACTGAACCAATTCACTCTTGATAAAAGTGTAGAAAAGTTCCAGTAGCTATACAGTATTCTCTACATTTGTGTTTTCCAGTTTTCCAACTTTATTTTAGTGGCTCTTTTCATGTGATTTAACTTGTATATCCTTAATTATTTATATAATTTATATTGTTTTCATATGCTTATTAGTCATTTGAATACATTATAATTTAAACAACTATTTAAATCTTTGGTTTTGTTTGTTTCTTTTTTGTTCTACTATTGAAAGGAGGTTTTTTTTTTTTTTTTTAAATGTCCCTATTAAAACTTCTTTGTGAGAGGAGGTAATGTAATACCTTAATCCACTCTCTGGACTATGTCCTCTTTGAATTGTATCATTTGATGAAGAGTATCAAATCTTAATATCATTCAAATTATCATTTTCAAATTTATATCTACCCCCAAAAGTTCCTTTGTGCCTTCTTGTGACTAAGCAGATCCTGCCTTCCTCAGTCCCTTGGCAAACACTGCTGTGACTTTGATGCTGCAATATTGCCTCTCCAGAATGCCATGAAATTAGAATCATACACCTTTTAGCCTCCTATATCCTAGGGCTCTGGCTTCTCTTTTTCAACTCTCTCCCCACACAACTTTGAAAGGCAGAAAATTCTTCATTTTCTTTTAATTTTGTCTTCTAATAGAAATTCACTGGTTTAATTAAAATGCACTTTTGCATAGCTATAAAACATTCTATAAAATGGGGATATATATTCCTGGAGGAAAAATGGAAATATACTTACCTGCTGGGATTATATGCAAATTTTAATGACATGGCATGGACTCTACCAATTAAAACTCCATGTCTTGTCAATTGAAATTGACTCTGGCCAAGGACAGTCGTCAGAAGTTGAAACATGGTGCTAGCATATCTGCAGTGGTTTATTACTGGTTTTGCTTTTGCATATCTATTGCACAGTAGAGTGACTGTAGATAACGATAATGAACTGTACATTTCAGAAGATTAGGAGTAAACATTTTGAAAGTCTTTACCACACAGAAATGACATACTTAATTTGATCTAAAAATTTCACTGTGTATACATATATTAAAACATCATGTTACCTCATTATTACACACACCCTTTATGCATATATAGACCTGTAAAAATAAATTTAAACAAAAAATCCTAAAAAAGATAAATAAAACATGAATTGCTTATTTCTTGAATTTTTTAGTTAATACCTTTGGGCTATAGTTGCTTGCAATTTAATCAAAATTGCCAATAAACAGGAACTGCGATAGTGGTAGATTTTGAACTATTTACATATTAATGTCAGGAACATAACAGGACTGTCATCTTTGCATTGGAAAAAGACAAATACATTCTATATAAGTATTTATTTAACACAATCAGATCCTTTTCCTCATTGTTCAAGTATTTTCTGTCAATGTTATGTCAATAACTGTTGTCATATTTCTGTTTTAATCTCATATCTTCAATCTGACAGCCACTCTTGATGTCAAGAGTTTATATGTCTTACAGTAACACATTTAAAACATGTAGATCAACATTTATTTCTAAGTTTCATTGGGAAAATTACTTTACAGCCTCTATTTCTTCATTTTGCTTATCTATTTTGATTATTCACTTGTCCTCCTAGGATGCAAGCTGCTTACATGTGGAGAAGAATGTTTGTTTACTTCTGCTGGACCATGGATTAGCTTTGTGATGCAGGCTTATGGGATAGAAATGAAATATTGTGAACAGGTAATAGAAAGTGAATATGCAAAAAGCAAATGAAGATATAGTCTTTCATATTAAAAATACTGTTACAAGCTATAATATCCTAATAGAAAAATTATCTTTAAAATGATTGCTTTTAAAAAATTGCCTTTGATTTATGTATTTTGCATAGAAGTGACATGTATTTAAGTTTCAGTATGTTATTTAAAATAATTATAAGCTATTTGGTATTTTATTCTTATCAAATTTTAGATAAAAACTATAGGTCAATTTAGCTTTCAGTTTCAACTATCTTTATTGCAAAAAATTGAAGAATAACAATAGAAATATACTTTTTCATTTTACTTGTTTATTCCATTATGAATAGTTAAAACATGTAAGTGTAATTCTTTTAATATTTAGTATAGCACAAGAATGATATGGTTTCAAGAGTCCTCCAATGTCTATCTTGTGTTCATTCATATTGCAGTTTTGGTATATTTTAATGTGAAGGATATTATAGGAAATTTTTAAAAAATCATCTTAGTGAAGTTTACATGTAGACATTGTGATTAAAGTTTATGAGAAAATAATGATTCAGCTTTTAATATGTGTTTGTATTTAATCCATTTTCAGTGACTTTTGAGAGGTAGTTGGACTCTGCTCAGCCATGAATCAAAGTCATCATCTTTTGGGTTTTTACCTTATTTTTGAGGGGTCATTTTGGATATGTTATGCTAATCTGCTTGTCTGACTCATTTCTCTTAACTCTTGTTCATCATGAATTTTACTGAATACCAAGAGAATTTTTGACCTGTTCCAATGCCACATCTAAGCAATGTGCTTATCACTTAAATTGTCAGAGAAGATCTCATACTTTCAGTTAGCGCACCAGATTTATCCACTATCCAGGAATTATCCAGAAAATATCTCACACAGAGAAATAATTCAGATAATCCTTCCCATTTATTTGATAGTTTTATTAAAATAATTAAAGATCATATCTTTGGAGAAGAAGGAAGGGTGATAGATAGGGTAAAGGCAGCAGACAAAGCTTTGCTACTTACCTTTCCTGTCTCAAATCCTTAAAACTGAGCAGGAAACTCACAAGTGTAATGCAAACACACACACACACACACACACACACACACACACACACATACTTTTTCTTGTTGCCTTAGAATCTAAACTGAAAGATCATTACTGAGGAGAGTGGATGATAAAGGTCACGACATGCTAATGCAAGATGACTAACTGGGTGCTTATCAATTCTTTATCATTTCTCACTTATTATCTCTATACAATAGGGATACCTGTGATTTGAGAATAACATGAGTGTGGTGACATTATTCTTGACAGTGCTGATACATGTCCTCAGAAAACGAAGGCTGAAAGTTAGGAAGAGAGACAGAGAAGTTCACAGTGAGAGTGTTCTACATATCCACAGTTTAGTAAGTAGAGGGGAGTAAAAGAGCAGCTTCCATTACGTAGGGTGTTTCACAGAAATAACAATACAAAAACCACTAGCCTTTTAAAATCTTTGCCCTATTGTCCATTTTCCTCATATCTTCCCTCTATATACAGCCATTACTCACAAGATATAGAGGAATGCAGAGTATAAAATAATAAAGGGATGTGAAAAATAGTGCATTCTCATAATTTCTAGTCCCAGACACTGATCAAATTTAGATTGAGGGTTGAGGAATGGGAGGAAAGAGTCATGAACAAAACGAACAATGGTAGATTTTTAAAATAAACGATAGAGTTACGATTGGCCTACAATAAAGTGAACAAATTTTAAAGTGTATAATTTGGTAAGTACCCAAGAACTTATCACCACATCATAATACTAAACATTCCATAGTCTCCTTTTTTCCTTTTGCCACTTTTTATCTATTCATCCATCTACTTGAATATATAGAAAACTATTGATTTACTATTTGTCATACAAATTAATATCTTTCTTGTATTTTCTACAAATGCAATTGTATAGTTTGCCTTCTTTGTGTGGCTGGCTTCTTTCATTCAGCATTATAATTTTGAAAGATATTAATATTACTATATATATGAATAGTTCATTCATTTATCCTAAAGAATAATCTACTGAATGGCTATGCCACAGTTTACCTATGCATTGTTCAGGGACATTTCGCTTAAATTCTTAAAGTAAATTTATAGTGAAAGTTGATGAACACATGTTTTTATGGTTATGTTTTTGGTGAGTATCTAGAAATTGAACGACTAGATTTTTTGTAGATTTATGGTTTACTTTTTAAGAAACTATAGAACTATTACATAAAATTGCTGTAACATTTGACATAGAAGAAGAAATACCTCATAGTTTCCATTCTTGCCAACATTCTCAGATGACTATGGTGTTTAGAGATAGGGCCTTTGGAGGTGAGTAGGATAATCATCGCTGTGCGGTCCCATGATGACTACTGGTGTTTTTATTTTAAAATTATTTTTTAAAAAGACAGAATATACATGTACATGTGCACTCTATCACTTTCTATTTGATGTTCTGCATCACCTTGGGACTCTCAGCAAAAAGGCTATCACCAGATGCCTGGGCATTGGACCTCCAGAAACAGGAATCAAAATAAGCTTTTTTCTTTAGGAAGTTCTTTAGCTTCGTGTGGTTTGTTATAGTAATGAAAATGGAAGAATGTAGTCATTTTTAAAAGATGAACATATAGGTGTTTCTCTATTAATTTTTAAAAAAATAGTTTCAACATTGTATTTGGATAAGACTCCTAAACCATAAACAACAAAGTGTAAAAAAAAAAAAAAGAAAAAAAAAGAGGAATATATCAAACTGAAGATTCTGCACAGCACAATAAAGGAAAAAATCTGAAATGACAACTTATGGACTGAGAGTAAATATTTGCTAATTATTTTTACAAAGTGGATAATATATTAATAGATGAATAAATGAGGAACACATGTAAATATATAAAATAGAATATTACTCAGCTTTAGGTAAGAAGTCCTGCCATTCATGACAACATGGATGGGCCTGGAGGACACTATGCTAATTGATATAAGCCAAACACAGAAAAACATATTCTGCATGATCTCATTTTCATAAATAAAATGCATTGACAGACAGAGTAAAAGGGTGAAGGCCTGAGGATAGAGTGTGTTGAGACAAGAGATGTCATTTTCGCTTCTACGATTTGAAAATTCCAAATGACTTCTCTTCAAGGTTGCTGTTTCTTTCTTCTGCCTGATGAACTCTCTTGAAAGATTCCAGTAAACTTTTCAATTCATTTAGTGTACATTTCAGCTCCAGTATTTGTTTGATTCTTTTTGTTTTACAATTTTGATTTCTGTTTGGATTTTCTGTTTTTGCCTACAAGTAATTTTCCTAATTTTTTAAGGTTTTTTTTTTATTTTTTAAATTGTAGTATACTTTAGCCCACTGAGCATATTTAAGATGATTTTTAAATCTTGGCTAACAAGTCTAAGGCCCATGTTTCTCTTTTAAAAGCAATAATATTTGATAAATAACTGTTGTTGTCCAATAACTGATAACACCAAAAAAACAAGAACCAAATTAATCTCCAATCTCCAGTCTTTATTTATTTATTTATTTCTCTATTTATGTATTTATTTATTGGTAATGGGGATTGAACTCAGGGGCACTCAAAACTGAGCCACATCCCCAGTCCTATTTTGTATTTTATTTAGAGACAGGGTCTCACTGAGATGCTTAACATCTCGCCTTTGCTGAGGTTGACTTTGAACTCATTATCTTCCTACCTCAACTTCCCGAGTCACTAGGACTACAAGCGAGTGCCACCATGCCCGCCAAGACTCATGTTTCTTTAGGGTTCATTTTAGGAGATTTAGTTTGGTCTTCTCAATGGTTATAATTTACGATTTCTGTGTAAAATATGTAGCACAATGTTCTACACTTTGGGAGGCTGAGACAGGAGAATCACAAGTTCAAAGCCAGCCTCAGCAACAGCGAGGCGCTAAGCAAGTCAGTGAGACCCTGTCTCTAAATAAAACACAAAATAGGGCTGGGGATGTGCTCAGTGGTCAAGTAATCCTGAGTTCAACTCCCAGTACAAAAACAAAAAAACAAAAAACAAGAAACATCAAAAATTTGTCTACTTTCATGTTTGGAGCCCTGGAGATTAAACCCAGGGCCTCTTGCATACTAGACAAACAATCTACCATGGAATTTTATCCCAGCTCTTCATATTTTATTTTCCTCCTTTTCATTTCTAACCTTTAAATGAATATTTATTGTTTTACAATCTTACCTATTGTTAACCTAAATACTTCCAGGTATTTATCAATATAAATTTCTTTTTAATCTGTCATCATTTTTCTTCGAATTAGTTGTGGACTTACTTAACAGAAACTACTTGTATTTTGCCCTCCAAAGTATTTTTTATCGTTTGTGGTTATGTTCTGTCTCTCATCTCTCTCTCTTTCTCTCTCTCTACTGGTTATATTATCAGCTATGTCAATCTGTTGATTAACTTATACATTGGGTTTACTTTTTAAATTCAATGTCTTATTTTTTAAATAAATTATTAATGTGTGATAGTTGTATATAACATTGAGTTCATTTTTACATAATTATGCAAGAATGGAATGTAATTTACTTCAATTCTATCCCCAGTACTTCCCCTTTCCCTCTCCTCATCTTTCCCCTTATTTGTTAATTAAATTTTTTTGAATTCTTCTGAGCATTTTCAAATTGAGTGCTTCTTGAATCTTCAGTCCTTCATTTTATTCTGGATGTGCCAATTGGTATAACTGAATATTTTATATTTAATTTTTCTATTTATATATCTATAGCAATTATGCAAGTTTGTGTATAGAAAATATGTGTAAATTCTCTGTCTGTTGAAAGTGTTAAGAAGGACAAAGAGTCAATGTCCTGATCCACTTATACAGTCAAGGCTTCCTGGGTTAAAATCTAAATCCAGGGTAGGAGCAAGGGATCTACCAGATGAAACTGAAACTTTGCTTTGCACTAGAAATTAAAGAAATTCACTGTGTATGAACAAAGCATGTCTAGAGAATACAGTATCATCTTGAAAAATATGAGGTCACTTAAGCATCAAAGTAAATAATGAAAGTAGCTAATTATAACTCATTTAGCAAAATAATTATCCATGAATTCACATACATATAAATCAATAAATAAAGCAAACACACACTTAATATTTGTATTAATTTATGTAAATATGTCTCAATAAACAAGAGAGAGGAGAGAGAGGGAATTGACTAAACACAATTTATTCCCATAACAATTTACTGAATTTTAGAAGGAACAACACAGGCAACTCAACATACAGCTAAAATATATTTAGCTATCTCACAAAATCTCAAGCACAGCTCCCAAACCCACACTTTACCAGGCCTAGTCAGTTGTGATAAATGAGGTTGATGTGAATGTGGACCACTTCTCTCAAGCAAGCTGTCTCCTCCATTCTTCACCTATCTTTTAAAATGCACTTGTCATGTGAAATAATTTTGATAAGCAGGTATAACCTGCTTGTCATGGCATGGGCAAGCTCACATTCCACAGTCACCTAGATTAAATCATTCCTGAGAGGTGGGAAACAAGATGAAAATCTAGGAATATATTCCCAGCATTTCTGGGTTAGTTAACAGCTGCATCAGCTTCTAACTATTTAATTCTTTAGTTCTGTGTTGAGTCCAGGAAGACAGAATGTGAGAGAGAGGTTTTTAAACATTTTTGTCATTGATTTTTCTGGGGCATCACTGTCATTTTTCTTAAGGATTGATTTGATGGAATTCTTGATGTTTTGTGAATTTATAAAAATGAATCCCTCAGAGAGATTTGATGGTGCTTTTACTTCTGTTGTGTTTTTCGAAGTATTTTAAATATGATATTACGTTTGCTTTCTATAAGTCTTTTCTCTCTCTTTTTTCGTTTATTGTCTTTTTGTTTTGGTTGTTGTTATTTTTTGTGTATGTTTAGTTTCTGTTCTTGATTTTTTTTTTGTTCAGCACTGGGCATCAAACCTAGGGACCTCTGGGAAATTCATGCATGCTAGGCAAGTGCTGTACCACTGAGCTATATCCCTAGCCATAGCTTATGAGTCTAAAGTTTTTCAAACTTTAGAGTAAATTTGGCCTTCAAACACAGTAGAGGATTTTATAGTACTCACAAATAACTACCTCCTTCACGTTGAAAGAAAGAAAATATATTCTTCTTCCTAAACTTTTTCTTAAGGAATTTAATATTTATTTTACTTATTTGCTTTTATGTGATGCTGAGGATAGAACCCAGTGCGTCACCCATGCTAGGCAAGTGCTCTACCACTGAGCTACGACCTCAGCCCCTTATAACATGGTTGTTATCCATCTCTAGGTTCATGAGAATGTGAAAATGGTGAAAATATGGGTTTTCATAGCTTGTATTTCAATTGTAGGAACTTCAGAAGCTTACAATGCAGTTAATATATTTGTATGTTGCCTCTAAAACTGAAACATAAAATGCACTAGTATAATATCTAGCATCTATTTTATTTATGCACAAACATGTATGTGGATATACATCTGTGTGGGAAAAGTGATTATTTTTCACATGATGTTAATGGAAATATATATTGTAAAAGCGTTTCTAGAAAGCAGTTTGCCCTATGTACCAAAGGTATTAAAAGATCCAAATTTCACCAATTTTTCTGGCAAAAATTTCTGAGAAAATTATTGAACACTTGTATAATTAAGAAAGAATTTTCTTCATCTGATCTTGACCCTTTTTTGGTAGCCATAAAATTTACATTGTACAATTCCATTTGGCTACTTCACTTTTCACAGCATTGGACTTAGAATCTTGAGTGTACTATAATTATCACTACCCTGGGCATTCCTAGAAATGTAGTACCCTAGCATATCTAACTGACCCTCTAACACTTGCTTGTGATAAAGGCTATGTTCTCATGTGCTCAACTTTTTCCTCAATGATGCTAGTAAGCTATGATATCATTTCTCTTGTCAATGGCCAAAACTCTAGTGAGACACATCTCATTAGTTAGTTTCAAGGGCCTCTGCCAATTTCATGAGATGAGCAGGTTTGATAGAAACAGAACACATGCTGCTTTCCTTTCACCTGCTAAAGTTCCTGGGTTAGTGAAAATTAGGTCTGCTCAAGAATTGTGCCATGCTTTGCTAATTCCATGCATTTAGTAACCAAAGGTATTTAAGGTCTCTGAAAAAATCAAAATTTTCTTTATATCCCAAACTCAAACAATTATATGAGCCACAGACAGCAAAGTCTAAATCTAACTATGATCCCATTTTTGATTGTGAGGTTTTTCATGTATAATTTTAGCTTGGTTAATTTTTATTCATATTTTTACATCAATGCTTGTGTCAGGGCATGATTCAGGGAACTATGTACATGAGGTGGGTATCAACAATTTAATTATTGCATTTAAAATTTAGAAATAATAAAATTATGTCCATGTGCTTTTATGAGGTTAGCAATTTGTGTAAAGTGATCAGTACTATGTTGCAGTTAACAACTCTTATCCTTTAAAAACTATCTCATTTAATATCATTTAATGAGCCACTAAATATATTCAAGGGTTCATTAGAATCATTTAAATGTTCTGAAAAACATAAATGTGAAGTACACACAGCTGAAGACGGTTCAGCGCCATTCATAAGACATAAAATGTGCCACACAAGTGAAGTAAGCCAATCCCAAAAAACCAAATGCCGAATGGTCCCTCTGATTAATGGATGCTGATGAATAAGGGAGGTGGGAATGGGAAACACTAGACAAGACATGGGGGAGGTGGGGGGCAGGAAAGGGGAATGGGTATAGTAAAGATGGTTGATAAAAATATATATAAAAAAAAAATATATATATATATATATATACTGTTCATTGAAAGTGCATATAAAGATGTTTAATATGAAGAATGTAATCTGCTTATAATTTTGTGCAAAATTAGAAAAATTATGATTGTAACAATTTTTTTCTATTTGCCTCAAAAAAAAAAAAGAAAAAAAATGTGCCACGAGCTGCAGCTCAACTCCAAGCTTTACCCAGAAGAAACATAAAGGCTTTCATTCCTCTTCTCTTCCAGCCCTGATTTCCTCCAAAAGTCCTTAAAGGGAACACCCTCTTTCCTTCCCATTTATTCTATAAGCAGAAGTTGTATCTACTAAGTGCAGAAAATTCTGGAGAAGGTTTGCCTACTGTCTTATTTGTCCTAGATTTCTTGTACTTGAGTGAGATAAAAATAAAAGTAATTTTATGTGTGAATCAAATTTCTGTAATTTCCCTTTTAAGAAAACGTCATATTCTTCAGTATTGCCTGAGCTAATGCATCCCCTACCAAAAAGCAATATTAAATTGCATGTGAAATCTTTTCCTTCTTGGCCGTGATCAGTTAGGGACAGACATTTTCTCAATTTGAGCCTGGAGGTATTTCTAACAAAGAGATCCATGTTTGTTTGCTATTCTGTTTGAAGGGGGAATGAATTTCTTCCAAGAGGAGAATATTACTGTTGTCAATTTAGAATGCTCAAAATGTATGTGCCAAGAAAACCCATAAAATGCCATATGCCATCACCCCTAAAATTATGATAATAAAAATGCTAATAATATGTCTATTCTGCATAATTCAAATGCCTCAATTTCCCTATATGCATGAAATAAGTGGGCAAATTTATCTCATCTCTTGGCCAGGGGCATTGTGAGGAATTAATTTCAGATAATTTTTTTTCTTCTTTAGATGAAAGTTGCTATGATTCTAGTAATAAGAATTATGTTATAAGACAGTCTTTATATTCCAGACAGGCTGCACTTTGGAAATTTGTACTCTTTGAATTTTAAAATGATTATTTATGTCAAAACTTTTTCTAGTTGCCTTTGATAAGCATCATAAATACAATGAATTATTTGTACTTTCTTTTTTAAAGCCGACTTTGAATCTTTAAGCAGAGTTTCTTTGTCACAACAGACCTGTTTCTCCTTGCAGGGCACATGGTGGTGTCTACTGCAGCTTCCTACAGGGACTAAGGTACCCCACGGTCCTTCACATGACCAACAGGTGCTGCTTATGACCCACAGCTTGTTTACTTCATATTCTTTTTCAAGAGTGTTCATCTCTCTTCCCCTAATGTTGGTTGTTATTTAGCTTCCGGGGCTTTTTCAATGTCTCTAAATCAGGTCATTTTGGATTTTTAGGTTAAGATGGTAACCAGCCAGTGCTTTTTTCACTTTTCCATAGAAAACACAGCAAGGAAAGGAAAGTTATGGAAACTCAGAAAATGTGGTGCAAATCTATCAGACCTCAACAGAATATATAATAATCAAAGCATGATGGTATGGAATATCAGGACAAAGCAGGAAATCAGTCGATTAGAGCCTAGAGCCATGTTTCTCTATTGAAGTTGTGCATTACCTGCTGACCTGAGGGGAACCAGCCATAGTTCATACCACACTAGGTCTGCTCCATGAGACAGGAGGGTATTAAGAATGACTTCATTTTCCTATTGCCCCCATTAGTATTTCTTTTCATCTGCATCATTTATCAAATAAATCTCTCATCAGTGTTACCAGGAGCAGGAGTGGGAAATCAGTAGAGTGGTACATCCTGGGATGTAGATTCAGTAACAGAAAGTGGGTAGAACAAAGTCCTCTGGGTGTGCAGTTTTATTGGATTGTTTTCATGCGAGAGAAGAACTGTAGACTACTTCAAATTGTCTGGAAAAAGTGCCCTCCTCACAGACTGAAGAAAAGGAATCCTGAGCAGGCAATCTTTCCTCCATCTAGAGCCATACTAGATGAATGACTGCTAGATACGGCAAATGTGTCATTGGTCTAAACCAAAATACAACAAAATATCAGTGAAAAAGAGAGACATTTAACAGCCACCAGGCTGATGCTTTGCCACGTGTGCCCTGTGAACCACCTGCATCAGGCATATTTTGAAGTTTGTTAAATGCATAAATTTCATAGCCTTTCCCCACCTTTGTCAGCTTTGTTCTGTTAACAACCCTACAGTTTCAGTGATTTACAGAGTAAAAACAACTGTTTACTGCTCAGGATCATTGGGACTTTGCTCAACATGTATTCTTGTCATTGGATATTAACTGAAGGAAGAGTCACTTCTTGGGACATAAGGTTCTCTAGGCAGAGAGCAGTGTCAAAAGATATTTTTTATTGAAACACATCCTTGGATACCATGTGATACGTAGCTTATGTTCCATTGCCCAAAGGAAAATATTGATAGGAAGGTACTAGAAAACATAAAGCAATGGGTGAAAATGTTTATCCCTTCACAAAGAAGAATAAACATTGTGAGAAATGCTACCAATTCCTTTAATCCCAGACAATATTTTTTCAATAGGTCAAGTGAAGCCTGTGATTTGCATTTTATCAGTCCTCCCATGTCTTACAGATATATATTTGAGAATAACTGAGGAATGTGAAAAATAGCAAGTTTCATGAACTTTCTTATATTATACAATGTAGGTCATGTTTAATAATCATACTGAAATCAAATTTTGTGAGAACTATTTACCTAAGGTACATTTTAAGAAACATTTGTGTGTTTATAGTATTAAATGGAGTCTGCTTAAGGTTAGATAAATGATAATGACAAAACACAACATGCTGATATTAATAGGGAGTCAATTATAAAATAAGCACAAGTAAAATGGTCTTAAAGAGATAAATATTCAATACCAAACATTTCATCTAAATTAGAAGCATTGATAAACATAATTAACAATTCATAGTATTAAACCCACAATATAGAGAATTGTCTTGAGAAATTAGTCCTAATATAGAAGAATGAAAAGGATACAGAAGATTATAGATAATATAAAAAAGAAGATAGAAATTCAATATTGAAATAACTGATGTCTGACACAAGAGAAGAAAACACAATGAATAAAATAGTTATTGTTTTTTAACAAAGTACATAACGTCCTGGAGAGCAGGAAAAAAGCAAATAAATTAACTTGAAAATTTTATAAAAGCACAATGAATACCAGAGAAGTCAAATTGTTGAAATGATCCAATTTTAACAATGCCTATATATAAACATATATTAATATATATACACAAATACATATACATATGTACAATATATCTTAATATATATTCATGTATACAATACATATACATGTATACATTATATACATATATAAATGTAAGGGATATGATATTGAGACTATAAATACAGTCTGAATTTAAGGCAATGCTTTTAAATATCCAGGATAAAAAGAAACCTCTTTCAACTCTTAATTTATCATTATGGCTTCAAAGTTTTTTTGTACTCTGAGAACTGTAAGCTGATAAAGCAATGCCTACAGATATTTGAAGGAAAAGGTTGAAATCTTAGATTGCTATATCTAGCCAATTCATCTTCCTTGTCTAAAAACAATAAAATAACATTCTCATATTTCCAAAGCTCAAAAAGTATATGTATCATCTATATTTTTCTTAATGTTTTCCAGAGATAAAATCTTTCTAAATATGCCAGAATTAATTATTTTTAAAACATATATAATGAAAAATAAATTATCTGGATTTAAAAATAACAAAATATGGTGAGGAAAATGTGACATTTGGTAGAGAAATCATAAAAAGAAATAAAAGCAGGTTATATCCTCATCTTTTGAAAATACTGAATCACATATATCTTAAAGACCCAACAATATAATTAGAGAAATATACTTAGGGTACATTCAGATGATATAACATTTGAAAGCATAGTTTAAAAACTATTCAACAAATAATATTATTTTATATATTTTGCTTAGGTATATTTTATTAATAGTTTTAAAACTATTCTTTTTAAATACATTAACTAAATAAATGTAACACATGTATATGTTGTATATAATTTGCTAGATTTTAAGTAGTACAAAAGCCTATAGAAATCGAAATATGTTGTTTGAGACATGCAATAATTACAAATGTAATGATTTTTAAAGCTTTGCTTTATATCTGATTTTTTTCTTTATCTCCAGTGTTTCTCCTTTTAATAAAGTGACTCATGAAAGGGTGTGTCAGGCTTTATCATGCTTACTTTTAATTCTAAATGATCAATGCTACCCCAAATCTAGTGTACATGTCTAATAATTTTATCTTATATGGGAGAATAACACCAAATTTTTTTAAAAAAACTGATTCTTACTGGTTAAAATAATAGACAAGATGGATCTGGGGCATCTTCTAGCACAAGAGAGTAAGTAAATTCTAACAAGACAAGTCAAATCACACTATGATTATATGAACTTTGACTTATTGAAGGCATTAAAATATTAATTTATAGCATGTCAGAACTTCTCTATTGGCATTAGTTACTTCACAATGGTTTCTATTGTATACCGACATTGCAGGGTTTTTATTTTTTTGCGTACAAGATATGAAAGATTATATTTAATATGCTTTTTATAACAGTTACAGAAACATTCATCAAAAGCATGCATGATTTTTAGCACTCCAATTGTTGTTCCCATTTTTCAACAGTTAATACTGATCTTGAGTAATGCCCTCTGATTAAATATGTCAATTTTTCATCATTTTAAAGAGGTTTTAATGAAAAGGAAGATAAGCAAATTAGTTTGTAGGTCAAATATCTCCTCTCCATATTAAGTCCCAAAATATCTAATTAATAAACTTAGCCGGGCAAGGTGGTGCAAGCCTGTAATCCCAGCACTTAGAGAGGCTGAGACAGGAGAATTGCGAGTTCAAAGCCAGCCTCAGCAACAGCGAGGCACTAAGCAACTCAGTGAGACCCTGTCTCTACATAAAACACAAAATAAGGCTGGGGATGTGGCTCAGTGGTTGAGTGCCCCTGAGTTCAATCTCCAGTACCAAATAAATAAATAAATAGATAGATAGATAGATAAACTTATACTTGTTAGCAAAAACAAAATATGTTGTTTGCAACATACAATAATTACAAATGCAATGACTTTTAAAGCTTTGCTTTATTTCTGAGTTTTTCTTTATGTCCAGTGTTTCTCCTTATAATAAAGTGATTCATGAAAAGATATCTATGTGTCAGGCTGTGTCATACATACTTTTAATCTTAGATGATCAAGACATGCTTAATCCAACTCCAGTCTCTGGCTTCGTACTTTTAAAGAATGCTAGGTGAAGAAGTATTCGATTTTAGTGTTCACACTCATTTTATGTTGGTACCAACATATCCCACTGAAGCAGAGGCTACTCAACCATATTCCATGTCTCTACTATTATAGCCAACTACTATTTTTTCACAGATTTCATCAGTTTAATCCTGTGGCTTATCATGGAAAAATCACAAAATGCATTTTTCATTAAATAAATTTTCAAGTAAATAAATTTTTCAAGTCAATAAATTTTCAGTTGAGAATATCCAAAAAAATAATTAAATAAAACAGATTTTTATACTGTTCTTACAAATGTTCAAAGGAAATTAAAGAATGCAATTGCAGATTGATTCACTAATGCATTCAGAAATACCATATTAAAAAAGCTCTACATTCTGGAAGAGATGATTTACAATAAGAAACATAATTTGACTTGCCAAAGGTCCTGGATATAATGTTAATTTTTAATGTTTGATTAGACATTATGTGTGAAAAGCAAATAAAAGGGAATGATCTTAAAATGAATAAAGTCTAATATTATCATCTATCACTCAAATAACCAGCCTATCAAAATAAAATACATTCAGAAACTCCATATTATTATGTTTATCCACTAATCCTACTCAAATTATAATACATTTCTCAAACTTTTTCTTAGTTCTGTACTTGTATTTTTCAATTAAAGATTTTTGTATAAAACCTAGGCTTCATTTTCCTTTCTGTGTAGATAATATATGTAAGTAACTAAATATGATTCTATGTCTTTATTTACCCTCCATCTCTATAAATTTTCCAATCATCCACTTCTAGTCTTATCCCCTTAAATTCCACACAAGTATATGTCTGTTTTGACTTGTATCTTTCATTTATCTACCTATCTATATATCTGTGGTCTATTTACAATCTAAGAGTTATTTAAAAATTAATGCAGAAGTCTTCAATTCTTTACTGTTCCAAAAGTTGCTCTTTTCCCATGCTTCCATACAATAGCAAATTACTCACTTGATCAAACAAAAAATCTCAATGCCATCGTTGATTTCTCTTTTATTGTAAAACTGATATATCCAAATAATTGGAACATTCTGTTATAAATAACTTCAAATTTATTTTATTCCATTAACATCTTAACATTTCCAGATCTACTATTTGAGTTCAAGTCAAATTCCTCTCTTCCCTAGATATCTGCAGTAATCTCTTACTTAATCTTTCTGTTTCAGTTTTGCCAGCTGCAAACCCATTCTCTATCAGAAGCCAAAGAGATTTTTAAAAAATGGATAATCTCCTCCTTATTCATGCATTCTCTGCCATATTGGTTTTCTTAGAGGTAGTGCTCTATGTCTTCAAAGTCATGTGAAGTCCCTTCCTAACACATGTGATAGAAACTTAAAAGTGCTGACTAATCTGGACAAATGTCTTTTTGTGTGACTCGAATCTGCTCACAGAAGTTGAAACAAGAAATTAATCATGAGTTCATATTATTAGTTCTGAGTTTCTAAAAGGTAGAGAATAAGTTCCTTGCCCAAGAATATTTCAGTCAGACCTAGATTTAATAATCACGAATTTGCATGTATTTAAGATCTGTGGTAGCCGTTAGTGTTACTCACTAAGCATTTTTGGTTTCCTGTTATCCTAATGAATTTTCAAGACATTCCATTTGGGTAGAACTATATGAAAAAATCTGGCCAATTAATTTGAATGGAAATGATACATATCATATTTGGCCATAATATTTAGTTGCTGGAGTGCCTCTCTCTGCAGCTCTCTTTCCCTCTGACATTTTGAATGGTAATTTTCAGATAGTTACTGATCCATTAATCTGGGTCCTGAAGTAGAGACAATTGTAGCAGATACCCTACTCTGTGACAAATACCTTGTGTATATGTTGAGAATGAATACAACAATGTATGAAAGACACTGGAAAAACTTTTATCAAGTGCTCTCACTAGTAATTGTTGAGATGAAAAATTGTATAGCATTTTTCTCTTGTTCTATTGGTCAGAATTTTACTAAGTTTACATGGTTATAGCAGACTTTCATTATAAATTATAATTTATTTGAAATATTTATATATAAAAATATATATATGCATACATATGTTTTCTTAATGTGTCTGGAACTGCAGCATTTTGATAAATTAAATAAAAATTAAGCAATTGATATCTCTCAAACATGATATGTGCCTTTTTTTCTTTTAGGAACCGTTCATTATCTTCTTCAAATTATAGCCCTTCAATGATGCTGCTTCTTCGCCACCACTGTAAGTAATACATTAGTCAAAATTCTCCACAGTAACAGAGCCAGTTGCATGTGTGTTAGTTTCTTTTTAAAATTATTGAAAGCAGAAAATTCTCTTTCATAATCATAATACAATTATTGTAACCCAGGAGATTTAATATTAGAATAATTCTGCTATATAGTCCACAGCCCACCTTCAAATTTCACCAATTTCGCCAACAGTGTCCTTAATAGTTATACGTTCTATCTCCCAGAATCCAGTCCAGATCTGCACTTCTCATTTCATTATTATCTTTACTTGCCTTTATTTTGCAGTACTTCTTTAACCTTTCTTTATCTTTCATAACTTTGGCATTTTTATTTTCAAAAATATATTTTATTTTGTATATTAAGTTAAATAACAAGTTATAGGATATATTTGTATTTAAATAGTAAAAAAGGTTCCTATAGTGAAGAAAACTAACATATCAACTCACATCATTACTCATTATTTTTGGTAGTTGAGCAACTAAAAATCTATTTATTTAGAATGTATGCCAAATATAGTACAACTCTTTTACTTCTAGTGCTCATGCTGTACATTGTATCTCTGGACTTTGTCCCTCTTTATATTTTTCTCTATTTTTATGCCACCATTCACCATAACTGCTTTTATTCTCTGTCTCTACATTTGACTTTTTTTAGATTTTACATATACAAAAACTAGTGGTACAAATTAGAGAGCCCAGAAATAAATTTGAACATACATTTTTTGACAGGAATACAGAAAGGATACAATGTAGATAGGCTAGGCTTTTCATTGAATCTTACTGAGAAACTGGATTTTGCATGTGAAAGAATGAAGTTAGATACTTATCGGATACACAAAAATCTACTCAAAATAAAGAAAAAGATCTATTTAAAAGACTATAAACATAAAAATCCTAGAAAAGAATATAGGGGAAAGTTCCTGGACATTGGCCTTAATATTAATTTTTTAAAAATATCATAGCAAATGCTAGGGCCACAAAAGCAAAAATAAATAAATGGAAGGAACTATACATCAAGGAAAATACTTTGTACAGCCAAGGAAACAATCAAGTAGATGAAATACTACTTTAGCAGCCTACAGATTGGCTAAAATATCTATAAACAATATAGCTGATAAGAATTTTATATTCAAAAGTTAAAAAGAACTCAAATAACTCATTAATAGAAAAAGAAATAACTTGAATCAAATATTGGCAAAAGACCTAAGTAGATAGTTCTCCAAAGAAAACATAAAATTGGCCAACTGATATATGAAAAGATGCCCAACATAATTTATTATCAAGGACTTGCAGATCATAACCACTGTGAGATATGACATCATGGTTGTTAGGATGGCTATTTTAAAAAGATAACAGATGGGGATGTAGAGAAAAGAGAAACCTCGCATGGGCACTATGTAAGATGATGTGGAGGTTTCTAAATAAATAAATAGTGCTTTCATATGCCTCAGAAATCCCTTTTCTGGGCAAAACAAATAAAATTACCACATTATAAAGATATTAGCACTCTCCTTGTTCATTGCAGCACTATTTACAGTCATCAAGATATGGAAATAATCTGTCAATGAACAAATAGATAAAGAAATTGATATATTAATACATGTATATATGTGAATTTATGCTTATATATACACATGTGTATGAATATTATTCTACCATAAAAATGACAGAGATATTGCCATTGACAATATAAGAATGAATCTGGAAGAAATTATGAAAAGTGAAATAAGGCTGAAACAGAGGAAAAATAATACACTTATATGTAAAATATTTTTAAAATTATGTTAATTTTACCCCCAAAAACATCCTCATGGAAACATCCAGAAATATATTTGACCAAGCACCATGGCTCAGCCTAGTAGGAACATACAGTTAAACCTCACAAAGATATTTTGTCTGAGGAATCACTCCTTTATCCTCTCCCAGTTGGACCAGGAAGGAATACATGTAACTAAGGTAGAGCCAAGGAAAACTCTTTCTCAGGAACTTAATATGGATACCAGAATCTTTTCAGTATCTTTCCGTGTGGCTTCACAAATTGTGAGAGCTTATCAAATCTAGGATTCATCTTTGGCACCCCATAAGAATGAAGTTAATTTATCTAGCATGATCTACAATTTTCTGACAATCTTATTTATACTGCTAGATGCAGATGTTCCTTAAGCCACTGAATTTTTAAGATTTTTTTTTAACAAAGCATAAGCCATAACATCAATTTATAACCCCTCACCTTTTCGTAGACTTTAGAGTTGAGTTTCTCTTACTTGACATCACCAAAAAAGTTTAAATAAAATTTTGAGTTATTCTAGCTATTTCTACCTTAATAAAGGCATGATAGAGCTCTAAGTCAGAATCTGTGTAGGTACTGTGGGATAAAATTTCAGATACAGTTGAAAGTTCTTGTCCCATACCTATATTTTTTAGTAAGATGAAAAGAAAGAATATTATTATAAAATATCTGCCCCATACATATTATCATGAAAACTAGAATCTACCATTTGTTTCTGTTGGGGCATAGAAAATACTGTAAAATATCTCTATTGAAAAACTATGGCTTATTAATGCTCTTTAACACATAAAGTATTAATAATTTCAATCAAAGAACACTTTTATTATTTTTACAAATCTGGTAGCAAATACTATTGTGACTACTCACAGAAAACTATAACAGAAAAGCAACCATTGCTAACTGCAGAGTTTGAGAATTGAAATATAATATACTGAGACTGATGATTTGGAAAATGATAGGTCGGCATTTGCCAGTCATTAAAAAATAAGACATGTAAAGCACAGCATCATGCCAAAACCACTAAATAAAAGCTTATTATAAACAAATTGAGAAAGGCATGTTGTAGACTATTCATAATTATAAAAGCAGTATTGTCAAGAAAAACAATAAAACACCTTTTGATTACTCAGTATTATTCTAACATATATTTTCACATTTGATTCTCCTAACTGTGATACATAGATATTAAAGTTTTAAAAAATTTTGTTTTTTTAAAAGATCCCTTTTTCCCCACATATGATTCCATATTACTCTTACTGACAACCTGGAGAGCGTTCCAGCTTTAATGTGCAGTTAGGCTTTAAGGAGCTCTGCACAATTGCTGCTGTTGTCTCAAGTCACCATTTGGTTACTCTTGCTCTGTGTTGGGACATCTATTTGATTGTGTCACCAAGTCCTTCACTTAATCCTCTTTCCTCACTTGCTCATTCCTCAAGGTATAATGTAGAAAACTGTTCACTGTCATGACAGTGCCTGGCTCTTGAATAAGGGACTGAACTCCAGCTCTCTATGCAGAGTCCTGCAATGTGCAGTCAAAATCTGATCAAAGCTCACAGTATAATAGTTTGGAACATGTAATATGAAGTCATAATAAAATTGATTTGATATTAGACAAGTCAATATTGAGTGCATCCATTTTCTCATTCATAAAATGAGAAACTAGTATTTGCCTAGCACTTTTTAAAAAATGAGATAATGCTACTATTGTGATGAGTGCAATGCCTGATAAAATAAGAACTGTTGACAGGGCAAAAATTTCTGTTTTCCATCCTCTATCTATGTACTGACCATATGGTTTACTTCTAAGTAGTTCAGTGGCTTATTCCTTCTGTTACCACAGTTGCTGAATTATGTTTGTTTTTATTTGTATTAATGAATTGCCTTTAATTAATACCATGTGGTTTCACATTAACCCAACCCAGTGATGTGTCTTATTCTAGCTGCTGTGGACTATTCCAGAGTTTATTTCATAGAGGTAGACAGATAGTATAAATAAGAATTAGATGAATTTTAATACAATCTCCTCCACATAGGAACATATATATTAACCCATACATACGTGTTATGGTTTAGATATGAGGTGTCTCCCCAAAGCTTATATGTGACACAATTCAAGAAGGTTTAGAGGTGAAATGATTGGGTTAGGAGAGCCTTAACCTAATCAATGTGTTAATCCTTTGAAAACGTTTAATGAGATGGTAACCAGAAGCAGGTAGGTGGATCAATAGGGTTATGCTTCTGGGTTTTCTCTTTTGCATTTGATGAGGAGAGTTCTCTCTCTGCTTCCTGGTGCCTTGTCCTGAGCTGCTTTCTTCTGCCATGCCCTTCTGCCAGGATGCTCTGCCTCATGTAGATTCCCAAGCAATGGAGCTAGCCATTTATGGACAGAGCCTTCTGAAATCATGAGCTCCAAATAAACTTTTCTTGCTTTAATTGTCCTTATCAGGTCTTTTGGTTACAGCAACAAAAAGGTTGACTAAAGCAACACTTAAGTTGAATACAAGTGGGCCTTTAATTTATCAGAACTTTGTAATCAGAGAATAATTTTATGTTTCTTAGTCAAACTTCATGATTCTTAAAATGAAAATCACAAGAATTTAAAGATTAACTTTAATTAAATTGGATATTATAATGCAAACAGAGAAGATAAAATGTGCAATGTGATTTATTTTTAAAAATCTCCATATAAATAATTTACTCTTTTTGAAAATAATAGTAATTATTATATATTAATTTCCATCCATCAAATTTCAATTATTTTAATTCATTTATATAGAATATTTAGTTGAATGAATAGATATAAATAGAATACAATTTTTGTCATTAAAATAGGTTAAAGACAAATATTCAAATTATTTAGTAAAATAATTTACTAAAAAATGCCTTAGAAAGCTTTACTATAGTGTCTTGGGGTTTATTCCATAGAAGATTATTATAATTTATAAAATGTTGTCAAAGGATGATCGATCTTTATAGATATCTTACTTAAAAAGAGTATTTCCAAATAATGAGGCTGATTTTTCTACAAATATTTATTTTCATATATTGTCATTTTTTTTTTTTTTTTTTTGGCACCAGGGACTGGACTCAGGGGCACTCGACCACTGAGCCACATCCCCAGCCCTATTTTGTGTTTTATGTAGAGACAGGGTCTCACTGAGTCACTTAGCACCTCGCTGTTGCTGAGGCTGGCTTTGAACTCGCGATCCTCCTGTCTCAGCCTCCCTAAGTGCTGGGATTACAGGCGTGA
>CM053400.1:54830336-54849572 GCA_028644305.1 Xerus rutilus
TTTTTTTGGCACCAGGGACTGGACTCAGGGGCACTCGACCACTGAGCCACATCCCCAGCCCTATTTTGTGTTTTATGTAGAGACAGGGTCTCACTGAGTCACTTAGCACCTCGCTGTTGCTGAGGCTGGCTTTGAACTCGCGATCCTCCTGTCTCAGCCTCCCTAAGTGCTGGGATTACAGGCGTGAGCCACCGCGCCCAGCATTCATATATTGTCATTTTTTGTGGAACTTTTTCCAGTGTATATGCTGAAGTTCCTGGTCATGTGTGTTTGTGTGTGCACTCATGCATGTGTATGTATAACAAATTACTTCAGCCTTCCAAGTGCTTTTCTAGTGCTACATACTTTGAAGAGGAAAGATGGTTCTATTTAGATCTCATTTATTTATAGAAAATGCATCTAATAAGTTCTATAACTCTTAAAGTAGACTAGATAATGATTTTTCCATTAGTCTAGCTTTCTTATTGCCACATAATTTGGTTCAAAAGCACAGGTGATGTATAAATGTGTATAGAAAATTGAAATTACAATTGGATAAACTCAGAGATCTAGAACTTTGTTTAGTGGTGATGTTTTAATTTTTGAAATAGGCAAGAGAACATGATTCCCCTTTCTCCATCTTCCTGATAGTGGCTGGTATAATTCTTATACTTTCCTTGATCCTCCAGAGCATATTCTATAATTTTTGCCAGGATGTCTACAGCTCCATTTCTTACTATTCAGTTTCCACATTTGGTGCATCAACAACAGAACCATACATAGTTAAGTGAAGCAATAATGAGAATAAAATATTCCTTAGTAATTATAAGTGAATTATGCTCTTGCAAATTTGTTGTATCATTAACATTGTACCATATAACAATTAAGTTGTACCATATAACATTGTTATTATATGTAGAGTACAAGATTTCAAGTGTTCATTTGACACCCTTCATTTATCCACATATAAGGAAGAACATATACATGTATAACTGGAGTGTTTAAAAATCATCCTTTAAAATGTGAAGACAATCCAGGGTGGAAATCAAGCATCTTGGAGACAAGAAATCATATTGATAATGCAGATGGTCCTATCTTCTCTATTTCAACAGAAATCCAAATATGGTAGAAATAAAACAGACTTTATAATTATATAACCATCACCTGAGTATTTTATACATTTAGTGAAATGTGATCAGAGACTAAATAATGTTAATACAGCTCCAATTATATTTAGAGTATTATTGTTCTTAGTTGGGGGGCCTATGTATGATTTTGACACAAATGCTTAAAACTTTCTTGAAAGCTGGACCTTCAAAATTATTGATGGTTACATTTGATATTTTGAACAAATTAGGTTAGCAACTTGACAAACTCAAAGCCATTAAGTACATCATAATTCATAAACATACCTGTCACCACTATACAAGAAGACGCTGTCTTCCTAAATGTCTCTTCATACTCTGAGAAAGCTCATAGATAGTACTAGGCAAGTATCTGCTGGTTTTCTATGGTAGAATGTGTATTTATTTATTGGTCTGTATCTCTGGTGAACCATAGTCATGTTAGTATAGAGAAACTAGCATGTATGAAAAATATAAGGTGTTGAGTTGATAACTTAGCTAATAAAGTATTAGTTAATGTTTTGTTAAATCTCAGTGGTCTCAAAAATGATGATCTCTTGGTATTTTTAATAAATAGATTGTTACCTTGAATTAGTACTTTCATGTCTCTAAAGTAATGATTGCAAGTCACTCTTATCCTAATTAGAATAGATTTATGAAACAATAACTGAAACAATAACTGAAAAATTCATCAGAAGTTTTAAGAACTAGGATTATCCTGGTTTAGCCTGCTAATCAAACTTGTATTAAAAGAAGAGATTACAGCAGTGTGTAAAATACTTGTCTTGTTTAGGGTAAGCTAGGACCTTAGCATGAAAAATATATTGCCTTTCAATATATTGAAGATTGGTGTGGCATTCATGCAAACACATTTTTTACATGCAAAAATAAACTACTGAGGTTGTTAGAGCAGAAAAGTAAAGTTGAATTTCTGGAAATACCTGAAAATACTCAGTCTTAGGATATATTTAATTGGCTTATGGTGAAAAGATAGATTATGATTCAGGAAGTCTACCCTGGGCTCTGTGATGTCTATTTTTTATAGATTGCCACAAAGGTAGTACCATATCAGGGCCAAGGACTAGTGAAACACATGAGAGGTCATGATACAATATTAGAATAGCACTCAAAGAACCATGATTTTTTTCTACAAAGGAGTTCAACAAATGAAAGATGGCTAGAACTGTTCAGAGAACTTAAATTGGCTTAAGAAAAACTGAATGAAAAGTAAGAAATATCCCTCACCCTGAAGCCATACCAAAATAGATGAGTTAATAAAATATGATAAAATTTCACAATGCTGCAGTGATCTTTCAGGTTAGGTGACAGACTCACTTGATGATGACATTAAGATAAAGCTACACACAGAAACTAACCTTTCTCCTCCCCTTCTCCTCTTTCCCTCCTCCTCCTCATTCTCCTCCTCCTCAGTTGGGGGAGGCCTATGTATGATTTTGACACAAAAAGAGAATTCTTCCTCCTCCTCCTCCTCCTCCTCCTCCTCCTCCTCCTCCTCCTCCTCCTCCTCTTCTTCTTCTTCTTCTTCTTCTTCTTCTTCTTCTTCTTCTTCTTCTTCTTCTTCTTCTTCTTCTTCTTCCCTTTTTAACAATAATCATCTTTTCCTACAATTTGATGAAACCCTAATGCAAGATAATGAAAGGTAGATTTATTTGTCTTGGGCTCAGAGGAAATATTTATTGATTAAGGGGAACATAGGCCCAGTAAATAGATAATTTGGAAAGTTGTATGTGTAGTGCTGGTAAATGGAGATTATGGTGTGGTATTAGTTTTAATTGCAATGTGGTAGACAGAATACATGTGCAGTATGAAAGTAGAAATGGATCTTCTAAAAACATATCTTACATGTAATAAATCATGTGCATTACATAAGAGGGCACATTTTGGTGACCAAAAAATAGGAATTTAATGGGCATACATATAAATGGAAATCTTCTTTGATGATCTTAATCTGATCTTTCTAAATATCCACAAACCATTTTTAATAATCATTAAAATTACCTAATCACACATCTTAGTTTTTAACTATGCTGTCTACCATATTATTTATGTAAACACATACAGAAAATATCTGACAATAAAATTTATAGTGTGTAAAATGGGGTAAGAAGACACCAAATAAGACTGTGAAGTCAGCTTGGTGATTTACATTGTCTATTGACATTGAAGCGGAGATGAAATTACTTGATTTGCAAGTAATATTTTTGTTACATGCTATAAAACTTACTATATTATTACTTTATTATTTTTTCAGATGCAAAATGATAAAAGAGAAATAGGAAAACTGTACAGTTCTGAGTTGAAATTGCACTGATATTTTCAGGCATGATTTTGGACTTTCTGTAACTCCAAATTTAAAATAACAACATCTGAAATTTCTCATTTAGCAAAATATTACATGTTTTTATATTTTTTTACTACTTTAACTATGTGTTAGCATTTGACTCTATGTGATTGCACCTTTAGTAAAAGTGTTTCACTAACCAAAAACTGGTGGCAAATAATTTCTTGAAGTTCTCTGCCTGGTTTAATACTCAGAAATTTATGCAAGAATAAAGCAACTGAATGAATACCTCTATATAAATATTATAAGTAAATAAACTCAGCTTTCCAACATACCAATAAGCATACTACAATATTTTATACCATTTCTTTTGTTGTATCTTTCTGTTATTTATTATTCTCATTCTATTTGACTGATCTGCAAATTTGACTGGTCTGCAAGTTAATTTTATTTTATAACAAATGGACATGACAAAAATGACATTTATTATCTGGATAAAAATTATTCAATTTCCTTCCAAGTTGCCTAATACTTGTTAAGGATGTAAAATGAAAATATTCATGTCACTAAATTTAGACTACAATTTGGCATTTTATCAACATAAGGGCAGAAAATAACCATAGGGTAAATCTCCAGAAATTTCAACATCAAACACCCAAATTTTCAAAGTTCACAGAGAGCATAAGTTAAAGTTGATAGCCAACCACCAAAAAACATTTATTTTCTGCACTTAAATTAAAAAAAAACCATAGGTATTATTTAAAGGCCTTAGTGCAAGCTAAATTACTATTGCTATTATTATAATGAGGCCTGAGAAAGAGGGTGATGGATTCTTTTTATAAAATCTGATTTTCAGTCCCTAAGTTATTTGAGCAAAGAGACAAAAATAAGCCTTTTATTTTAGCTGTCAAGGCAATTGCTTAAATATAATTTTGTGGTTGGGTAGCTCAAGAGTGGATTCATTACAAAACTTCTGATTTTGGCATTTGCTCTCAAAGTCCTGAAGGAAGGATGACTTGTTTCACAATGTGCATTTAAAAAGCAATATAGAAAGAACAGCAATCTGCATCTCATCTCCTTATTGGGATTCTAAGCAATTTTGCAGTCCTCTGTTTAAAGCTGCACAGACTACAGAGCTGCAGATGTTTGCAGAGAAGGGCATTTGCTTTCACCAGCATTTCCTTGACCACAGGGGATTCCCAGTTGGCTCTGGACAAAGGCAACAGAGGCTTTGTGTCATGAGAGGTGTCATGCAGCTAACCTCTAGAGATGCTGAGCTTTTATGTAGTCTGCCTATTGCTTAACCACCTTTCCCATGAGCAGGTTTCTTTAGTGTACTCAGGCAGTTTGCAGAGCATGGCAATAAAATGCTTAAGTTAACATTATTAAGAAAATGTAAACACTGTTTTGATAGATGTCATGAATTGGCTCAAAGTACAGACTCGGTTGCAGGGGAACAGCTGGCTACTTACTGATTTTAAAAGAGCAGAGAGCCTGAATATATTGTCTTTTATCTCCTTCTTTCTCCAATAGAATATGGAGATGTCTCTAGAGTATTGGTGCAGACACTTGCTTGGATAAAAGGAGGGGTCTGCCATGTGATTAATAGATATTTAGAACTCAGAAACAAGTTCTGCATCAATACAGCTATACTTTTTACCTGACTTTGATCTCTAGTCCTACATCTACTTTCTTAATGGAACTAATTATTTACAAATACAGTCATTTTTCATGTGATATTTCATCATAATGCTAATATCTAGCTCCACATTTCACTTATGAAGGCTTTCCAATTTTATTTATCCTTAAAAGATTGCTTCCTTTTTTACATATTTTAATTTGAATTCTTATGGTTGAGCTGTCCTATTCTTTTTGAGAATCTATTTTCAGTAGGTCTTATCCTAGAGATAAGTCCTTTTTGAATATTTTTTTAAAAATCCATTCATTATTTTTTGAAAATAAAATGTTAAAAATCAGTGATGGGTAAACAGAATGCTTAATTTCCTGAAGAGCATGCACACTGGCACTATCTTTGTTTTTTTGATTAGGGTTGACTCTCTAGAGCCAATATTCCTGCTAGTAGATATTTGGCTTTCCTTCCTTCTCAAAATAACTCACAGAAGGTAGAAAATCTTATCAGTACTCTGTGCTCTGTTTTCTGAAACTCAAACAATAAGCACCCTTTAAGCTTTTCCTGAACGTAAGTCCTTCTTTCATTAGTCAGAAACAGACAAAAGGAAGCAATCCAAAACCCTATAAGACCCCGATGAAAAGGTTACTTCTCTTCACTAGGGTTTTTCTCTATCTTTATTCTTCCTTTTGTTGGTCTAACATAATCTTTAGACAGTACTTTCTCTATGGATAATTTCATTGGCTGGTCCTACCATTCACACTGGGGTTAAGAGAATAAAATGCTGTCCAAACCAATAAAATCCATTATAGGTCAGGATCTATTTCATTTTCTTTTGAGAAATTGTAATCATCAGGAAATAGGAGAAACCATTTGATAGTCTCTCTTTGTAGAGATATGAAGTATGAAGACAGAGTGATATCTCTGAATCCACATTTTATCCTAGACAAAATGCCTCTATTCACTTGATGTAGCTAACATCATTAAATTCTCCAAACTATAAAATTTGCTTTTCTAATGACTTGATGCTATTCAGCACAGACAAAAAAAAATTAAATGAATTCACGAATATAGTATAAAGCATCTGTCATTGGTCTGCTTTTGCACCATCTGATTAATGTTATTTTCCCAGGTATCTCTATTAAGATAGATTCTCCTATTTATTATTTGGTGAATTACAGATTTTTTTCCTGCATAAAAATATTGCTATAATATTACTATAGGTTTAGAAGAGCTGAATTTGTATTAGATGATAAATGCTTGTAATGATGAAGTATCAGTGTAGTGAACAATAGGAAGAGAGAGGTTAGAACTTTAGAAAACTACCATGTAATAAGAGTGGCTGATTACTATTCTTGTACTATTGTATTATTTCTTCTTATGATAAAAAAGAAGATCAAGTATTTGCTTGGTCACATAGCTTGTGGTATGTCCAAAATTCAGGGGTTGCCAATGTAATAGTATTAAGAGGTGGCATTTTTGAGGTGATTAGGCCATGAGGGCTCCCCACTTAGGAATGAGATTAAGGTCCTTGATAAAATATCTCAAACAGCATTTGGCTAGCTTGTCCTTAAATCTTCCAAGATGCAAGAAGAATGTAGCTCTCACCCAACAACTGAATCTGCTTAGTGTTTCCAATCTCCAGAAATGTGAGAAAATACATTTCTGTGCTTTATAAATTTCACAGCCTCAGGTATTTTGTTATAGCAGTACAGAGGAACTAAGAGAGCTTGTTACTGTCAAAGTTCATTTTTTTTTTTTTTTTTTGGTATTGGAGATTGAACTCAGGGACACTCGACCACTAAGGCACGTCCCCAGCCCTATTTTGTGTTTTATGTAGAGACAGGGTCTCACTGAGTTGCTTAGCACTTCACTGTTGCTGAGGCAGGCTTTGAACTTGCGATTCTCCTGCCTCAGCCTCCCTAAGTGCTGGGATTACAGGCTTGTGCCACTGCGTCCAGCTTCAATGCTCATATTTTATCAAATTCATTCCTATCTCTGAACTTCATTTTATCCAAATGTTTAGTGTTAACTAGATGCCCAGATCAATAATATACTAGTGATCTTAATAATTGCACTACCACCACCACATTTAACAGCATCACTAGTAATATCATGCCTATGGACAAGTAACTGTGTGCTCTAGATACTGTTTTAGCCTAATTAATGGTTACAAGGAAAGGCTTGTTTTTATTGTTAATAACTACATCACTACATTGTGGGCTATAGTATTATAGAACTAACTTTTGAAATTTCAGGAAAAATCACACCTTTAAGTGTGATTGGTCTTTGGGTGGGGATTGGTCAAATATTTGGTGACATTGTTTTTCCAGTTTTGAGATAATGTGGTTCTGGGATATGAAGATTATTGAGAGTGATCTTTAAAATAATTGCAGCTTTTATTTGAACAACTCTATTGTCCACAGATATGAAAATCTGTAACATAACTTAAAAAATGAGAAACAAATGATAACATCATGCCATAGAAGTTGAAAGAGATAGAACATATGCAAACATCTTAATAGCTCTTCAGATAAATTAATCAAAGACTATGAAGGGTAAAGGATATGATTCTAATTGAAAATTTTAAATTTGAATCAAATTCCCTCTTTTAAATAACAATGACATGGCCACACACCTTCTGGTGGACCAACACCATAAACATTGAAAAGACTGGAAGTAGCCTAGTGAGATATTTATTGTCCTGTATTACAGTTTACCCTTAATATACACAGTTGACATACTCATATCCAAAATCCAAATTTCCACTAAACAGTTGTGAACCTGAATTTTATTTGTCTCATTACTTCATTCGAAAGAACCAAATCAACTTTCAACTTTCTTGTTTTCTTATCATCAGTTAAAATATGCATATGTGTATAAATGTATATACATATATACATGTGTATATATATGTGAGAGAAAACAGACATATAATTATGTATAAAATATACTATATAACTACATAATTTTAATTTTCTTTTCTCCTTTTGTGATAGATAGATATAATCCAGGGAGTTTGCTTAGAAACAATATACCAGATGTAGAAAATATCCATGTCTAAATCCTTAACTAATTACTTTGAAGATATCTAACCATCCAATATAGGGTATGTCTTGAACACATATCCTCTGTTAATGTTAGTATATAGGTTGTTCCACCCATGAACTCATTATTGTAGTGTCAAACAATAGAACACAATTCAAATGGATATGTTCGTGTTAACCCTGGAAAAATGTTTTCCCCTTATTTCAGAGTCAGTGGTAGGTTACACAGATATCACAATGCTATTATGTTTCAAAAATTCAGTATGAAAAAAAATCAGATCTTTGAACCTTATTATACAAGTATGAAATAGGTGATAAACTCAAAATAACAGTTTTGAAAAATAAATTAAAGATTAAATGGATAAACAAACAGTCACCCTGATGCTATTGCAGGCCTGATTGGATCTTTTAGAGATGGCTATTGCTGCTGACCTCATCAATGACCTTGTGAAACTGTCTCCTTAAGATGAAGGTGACAATGCTGTTACTAATAGATACAAATAGCACCAGTTGTAGAAGATAAGTTAAAAAATTCTATGGAGGTGCTCTGCCCTGCTCCATGTAGAATACCTCTTAGAAATAAAATTTCTACCAAATAAATGCAGTTTCATAAAATAAAAGCTGAACTCAGATGTATGAATCTCTCAAACACCCGTCTGTCCTTCTATTCTCTTAAAAACTATATCTCTCTGAAAGAAAAGCAAGTCTGTTGTTTCAGATTCATTCTAAATGTAGATCCAGAGAAGGCAATGGGTAAAGAAACTAACTATATAACTTAAAATACCTGGTGCATAAATGTAACAACATTCAAAAGTCTGTGCTTCCTACATTTAATTTCCTAATGATCTCCATGCTCACTATGTATCTTTTGATAACTGAGCAATGGAAACTTAAAAAGTTTTAGACATTAGTTTAGGCCCAATAGCTGATAAGATTTGAGATTCCAAATCTTATCTTCTTTCTTTCTGGATTTCTGTTTGCATTTTGTTTTATTTTTGTCCACTTTTCTAGGCCCAGTTTGAAGGGCTGGATAAAAAGTGAGATATCCTTAGAGAACGGGGGCAAATTTTCTCTAGGTATATCTTGCCCCTGCCTATTTTCTGAGGGTTAAAAAGTAATTATGTATACTACCCAATATTCTCCTTAAAAAAATAGCAAGAATGCTTCTTGATTTTATCCCTTCTGCTCCAGATGCTCAAATGTATATTTTGAGGTGTGGAAGCCAGCTGTCAAATGTGAAATCACCACATGTTCCCATTCTAAGTGGATGCTAAAGGCATAGCATTAAACTATTGAGCTTGAATTTATCAGTATGTGAGATAAAATCAGCAATATATGGGGGCTTCACCTTGCTGGCATTTGTCTACTGCCCCTGAGGTAGCAATAATGTCCATGGAGAAATATTCAGTACTCATGGTTTTGATTATTTCTCTTATCAAACATAGTTTGAAATGCTTGTATCAAAAAGTAAAAGAAGAGTTGGCTCCCGTTTTTATTTCAGAGCAAGAAATATCTAAGATGGTTAAAATACATGATGAGCCAGGCACAATGGCACATGCCTGTAATTCCAGAAGTTCAAAAGGCTGAGGCAGAAAGATCATTAGTTCAAAGCCAGCCTCAGCAGCTTAGTGAAGCCCTAAGCAACTCAGTAAGACCCTGTCTTTAAATAAAATACAAAAAAGGGCTGGATATTGTGGGGCTTAGTGATTGAGTGCCCCTGGGTTCAATCCCCGGTACCAAAGGTAAAAACAATTTATATATATGTATATATATATATATATGTATATATATACATATATATATAAAATATATAAAATTTATATATATGTATATATATATATGTATATATATACATATATATATAAAATATATAAAATTTATATACATATATATAAATTGTTTTTACCTTTGGTACCGGGGATTGGCACCAAATTTTATACATTTTATATATATACACACATATATATATCAATTGATATATATATATACACATATATATCAATTGATGTATACACACACATATATATATATATATATATCCATGATGAAGTAGATTTGTCTCATGGGCCCAATGTTTTTAAGAAAATTAAGGGCAAATATCATCGGTTAGCACTTTCACTAATATAATACTTACCCAAGAAGACATCATGTCATACAATATATTATTTGACCTTCAAGAAATATAACATGAAATAACATGGGCTTATAGAAGTAATAAAGAAATTAATATATATTGAGTTCCTTGTATAAAGTAGGGAATAAATCAGATATTTAAATACATGACACCATGTTATTCTCATGCTAGCACAATTTCATGCACTATCATTAGAATTATATCTCAATATATTGGGAGATTTTCACTTTCCCCATGATTAAACACCAATTAGAGAAATGCAAACAACATGAAATAGTGGTTTGCAGATAGTTAAATCTTGTGGTTTTGTGCTGTTGAGAGGCAGGATCCACTTTGAGATGATATGGCTAAAATCTTCTGAGGACTGAACACAGAGCTATACCTGGAGAGAACTTGGTGTTCCACAGTGGTTCCTTGGAGTTTTGGCTTAGTACTGATTTTTATATGTACCTGTAGAAGCTACTAAGATCAGACAGATACCATCATAAAGTAACAAGATTAAAAAGAGAGAGAGAGAGAGCTATTTTAGTCAGTTTTTTGGTCACTTTGAGCAAAAGACTTGACAAGAACAACGTAGAGGAGAAAAGTTTTTTGGTACTAACAGTTTCAGAAATCTTACTTCACAGTTGGCCAGTTCTATATATCTAGGCCCTAGATGAGACAGAATGGCATGGTGGAGGCAAGCAAGTCACGATGTGGCAACCATGAAGCAGAGAGAGCTCTTCTCATGAGGGACAAAATATAACCCCCCAAATCATGCTCCTGTGACCTTCCTCCTCCAACCACATCCTACTTGCCTAGAGTTACTACCCAGTTAATTGATATCAGTGGGATAATCCACTTACTATGTTACAACTCTCAAAATCCAACCATTCTTTCTCCAAACAATTCTTAAATTGTCTCACACAGGAACTTTGGTGGCCATCCAATGTTTTAGTCAGCTGTTTTCACTCCTGGTGGCATCTTAATGTTGTCTCCAAAAGGCTTGTATATATCCTCCCCTATGGTCTAGTTGGTTGCCACATCGTCTCTCTCTTAACTTGTTTCTGCTCCATTCCTTGGGCTTTCCTCAGTACACGTTCTACACTCCTGGGTACTGGCATCTCTTAATCTCACAGGTCTTCAGTGGAGCTTATGATTTCTTCTCATGAAAGAGTGATGTGAAGAGCTCAGATATACTGATATACTTTTCCTGGCCTCTCAGGTCTTCCTTTGAAATCTTGGTGGAAACCTCATGTTCCCCTAACTCCAGTATCCCAAATTCCTGAAGAACTGGCATCACATGGTTGATGTCAAAGTCTGTCACCATCATAAGCAGTGGCCAAGTCTCCTGGCACAATGACTGCAGCAGATTCTGAGTGACTGAGTGGCTGAGCATGTTGAAAAACCTTCCTGGGCCTGCATGTGCAAGCAGGGTATCCATACGTTCTATTCTCAAGGGAATTTTTACTTGTTGAATCTATGATGGGTGTGGTCTTGCCATTCCCTGAGATACCCTCAAGCCATCTTTCCTATGATATATTTGCAAAACACTTAGAATTTCTTTAATGGCTATAATACCATTAGCAAACACACATTCCTTAGCTCCAGTTTTATTTGCATTTTACTGGCTAAACTTCAAGTTTTTAAAATCTTTCCACTCTACTCTCTTCTCCTGAGTATCACAGCAAACATGGCTAAAAGCATCCAGCAATATCCATGCCACCATGATTGTGGTACTGTCTTAAAATTTACTCTGCCAGATTAACTGGTACATCCCCTTTAAGTGTACACAATTTCTTTGCTAAAATGTAATATGAATGACCTCCAGTCCAATTTCTGATTGAGTTTTGCTTCTCCTCTGAAATTTCATGAGCCCAGTCTCTACTTTCCAGATTCTTATCAGCATCTGCTCTTCTGAGCTCCCACCAGAATTTTTCATTAAGCTCTACTTACGATGTTTTAAGGCTTTTCTAACTTGTATCTATAAACTTTTCACATACTAGCTTCAAAGAATTCTAAACGATATGGTCAAATTAGTCACATCAATAGCCACACTCCTTATCTCAATTTCTGGCTTAGTCAGCTTTTTGTGTAACTGTGCTCAAAAACTTGATAAAAACTATGTTTACCAGGAAATTTATTTGGGGCTCATGGTTTCAGAGGTCTCAGTCCTTGCTTGACCAACTCCAGAGCTCTAGGCCCAAGACAGGCAGATGCGCAAAGCAGATGAAAACAACTCAGGACATGGGAACCAGGAAGTAGAGAGAGCTCGGCTCACCAGGGACAAACCATAGATTCCAAATTCATGTCCCCAGTGACCTACTTCCTTTAGCCACAGCCTATCTTCCTAGAGTTACTGTCCAGTTAATCTGTATCAGTAGATTAATCCACTGATTAAATTGCAACTCTTATAACCTAATTATTCTACCTCTGACAATTCTTGCATTGTATCACATATGAGATTTTGGGAAATGTCTCACATTTAAACCAATAATAAGAGGTCATACAGGGACAAAAATACTTTGTGTTCTTGTCACAGAGATAAAAATAAACTTCTAATATGTGGGAGAGACATAAGGAATTGTCACTAAAGGGTTTTGCTGCAGAGGCAAAAGAAAGTTAACGCTAAATGAAGGCTTCCATGAGAAAGAATATTTCAGAGAACATCTCAAGAGGATCAAACTTATCAGAAACAACTACGTGAAAGAAAAAAAAGATACTAATCTAGGACTAAGGAATAAAATACAGTCCAGCAACCAACAAGGTAATGTATTTGGCACAAAATTAAAAATGACTAATTCATAAAAGGAGAAAATACAGAGTAGAAATATTAATCAATAGAAATAGACCCAGAAATAACACAAATACTAAAATCAAAAGATAAGACATTTTAAATATTATTTTAAATATTTTATATATTCAAGAAAAAGAAATCCATGAAGATTAGGGTAAGAGACATAGAAGAGTAATAAAAACTCATAGCAAATTTTTAAAGTTAGAAAATAAACTATTAAAAAAACATGTTAAATAAGCATCAGCTTAGTGGATATTAGTGAACTAAAGTATAGCAATAGAATATATGCTAAATAAAAAGAAACAGATTTATTGAGTTATAAGAAATTATCAAACATCCTCATTTATGTAATTGGGATCCCAGAGGAGAGAAAAGAGACAAGATGAAAAGAAAGAAATTAAGAGGAGATGAAAATATTGAAAACATAATAAAGACTATGAAATTATATATCAGCAGATCCAAGTCATTCAAAGATTTTTAAGCAGAAAGGTATATCATGATAAGATATTGTAATACTATGGTATCAAAACATCTTAAAAGAAGTCAGAGAAAGCAAGATAGTTGATATAGACAGGAAAAATGATGATAGTTGACATCTTGGTAGAACTATGAAAACAAGATGACAAGAGAAAACTTTAAAACACTGAAATAGGAAAAAAAGTTAAATGGCAAATATATTTTTCAAAATTCAACTAGAAATAAGTTGGATTTTTTTTCTCAAACAAAAGCTTAGATAATTAATGAGAAGCATTGGAGCAACATAACAATTTTTAATGAAATCCTGCAGGCAGAAAGAAAAGTGTAACAGATGGAAATTTAAATCTACATGAACAAGTGAAAAGGACAAGAAAAAGTAAATATATGGGTAAATATGAGACATTTGTCTTATTTAAAAATAACCTTTTTAAAAATATAAATTTCAAAGAAAAAATATTGCACATTTTAAAAATAAATGAAAAATATATAATTTTAAATTGCCCAACATCAATAACAGATGTGAGAGAAGGAAATATAAATATATTGTAATGGTTTATGTTGAATGCAAAGTGTTATAATAGTATTTGACTATTAGAAGTTAAAAATTGTATATTTTAAATCCTAAAGCAGCCATGTATTAAAAGGAACAATGAGGTATACTTAAAGAAATTTTGAAGATGAAAATAAATTCTTAAATTTCCTTAATATGAAAGACACAGAAAAATAAGAAAAAAAGAACTATTGATATAAATAGAAAACAAATCACAAAAGAGTAGATTTAAATCCAAACAAATAGATAATAATATGAAATTTAAATGTTCTAAACACTTAAATAAAAGATAGAGATTGCTAGATTGCTTAAAAAGCAACACCTAACAATATGCTATTTAAAAGAAACATACTTAAAATATGAAAATATAGGTAGGTTCATAGTTTATAAAAATACCTAAAGAAATATCATGCAAAATGTTTTCAAAAATGAAACCAGATTGGATATATTAATATTCCAAATTTGTTTTTTTAAAAAAGAATAAATGCTGCAGAAAAATAGATTATTGATAAAATGGTCAATTTATCAAAAGAACATAACAACCATAAATGTGTATGCACATAACAACAAAACTGACAGAGTAAAAAGAGGAAAAGAAATCTGCAATTGTAGTTGGAAATGTTGGAACTATCACTTGATGGTGTGTATAACAAATGGCACAAAAATTAGAAAAATATGAAGTACATGTATAATATGAGCAAATGACTGGATCTAATTGATATTTATAGACTATAGCAAAAGACATTCTTTACGAGGGCATATGCACAATTAATAAGTGGAAACCATGAAAAAAATTTCAATAAATATAGGATATGAGAAATCAGACAAAAGGTGTTTTGAGCCCCAATAAATACAAATCATATGTAAATAATAGAGAAATATCTAGGATGTCCACCCAAATATTTGGAAATGTATTTTTAAAAGGCTTTCAAATGAGGCAAAGGTTAGAGAAGAAATTATAAAAGAAAGTAAAAAATGTTACTTGTGTAACAAACATTTAAAAGTAAATTTTCTATATTAGGTGAAGTCAAAGTGGTGCTAGAGAAATCTGCAGCATTAGTTATTGGACAAAATGGAAGGTTTTCATACCAATAATCTTAATCTTTACCATAAAAAATAACAAACCCAAGTAAAACAATATGAAGAAAATAATAAATACAAAGAAATCAATAAAAGAGAACACAGAAAACAAAAGAGAAATATCAATGAGAATGAAAGTTAATATAAAAAGATATCTATTGATGCTTGCCAAGGCAGAAAATTATCCTGAGAAAAATGAGATAAAATATACAGTATGAGAGTAATTTGGTGACATTTGGAATGACATTATTACCAATATACTATAATTATTAAAAGGATAAAAAAGAAGTATCATGAACATATTTCTTACAATAAATTTAACAGTTTGTATGAAGTAGACAAATTGTGTTAACAAAAGAAACAAAAATATGCTAAGTAAACAGAAGGTAGCATTAACAGTTTTATATCTACAAAGAAAATTCACAGTAAAAAGCCAATTAAAACTTCAAGATCAGATGACTTTAATGGTGAATTATAACAAATATTAAGAATAAATTATGAAAATACTAATAAATCTTCCCTAAAAGCATATCAAAGACAGTCAGTCCAAATCCTTGTGATGGACCACCACTACTCTGAAACTCAAATAAGACAAAGACATTAAGAAAAATACACAGATTAATAACTCACATAGATTTGCTTTTAAAAATTAATTGAATTCTATCAAATCAAATCTAGCAATATCTATTTTGTTATCAATCATCAGAAGTGAATTTTATCCTGAAAATTCAATTTTAAGGTTAGGTTTAACTTTTGGAAATATTTCAATATAAATAACTCTAAGATTTATAAGAAATTCATGCAATTATCTCAATAGATGCAAATGAAACATATATTCAAATTCATCACATATTCATGACAAGAATGTTCAGTGAAGAATATAGGGACACTACTTTAATATTATCAATAGAGGATCTACAAGAAACCTATAGGTAGCACCAAACATAATAAAAGACTTAATGCATTATCCTTAAGATTGGGTAAAAACAAAAGCTTACCTGCTCAAGAGTTCTTTTATTTTTAATAAAGATCTTAACCAGTGCAGTAGGGTAAGAAAATGCAATTACATATACACATTAGAAATAAATGACTAAAACTATATTCATAATTGACATGGTATTTTGAAGTAGGCAATCATAAGAATTTAATTCAAGAAACTATCCATCAAAATTTATTAAGTTTAGTAATATTTCAGGATATAAGGTTGCTGTGATTTGTATATGATTTGAGTGTCCCTCAAATGTTTTTCAATGTATTGATTCTATGGGGCAGAACCTTTAGGAGGCAGGGCCAATCGAGAGGATCTTATGTTAAAAAGGATTGAGATATTTCTCATGAGATCTGTTACTTCTCATAAAATGATTATTATAAAAGCCTAAAGCCTGGTCTTATCCAGTACCTCTCTGAATTCCTATTTAACTTGCTCCTGTATGTGCTCCTGCCATTGAAAACAATGGCAGATGACGAAGCCAAGGAGAGTCACTCCTCAGATGTTGTGCCATGCTGTTTGAACTTTTAGGCTTTAAAACTGTGAGTTTAAAAAAGCAGTTTCTTTGTAAGTAGTCCTCCTCATATATTTTGTTATGGTAATTGAAAACTGACATATAAAGGCCAATTAAAATATTTTTATTCTGAGCCTGGACCCGCCCCAGTTCTGCTCCAGAGTTCTTGGGGACTGGCAGGAGCTGCAAAGGGCCCTGATCTGCCCGCAGGAACCTCCACGGTTGTCCAGCCAAAGGGAGACCAGAGACTGCTACCTCTAGCCACTGGGGAGCCCAAATTCAGGGCAAGAGTCACTCCAGAGACACCAGCAGAGGCAGCCCCACCCAAGGGCAGCCTGGGCCTGCCTCAGTTCTGCTCCAGAGTTCCTGTGAATCGGCAAGAGCCACAGAGGGCCCTGATCCACTCTCAGTCACTTCCATGGGTGTCCAGCTAAAGGGAGACCAGGGACTTCTACCTACAGCCACAGGGGAGCCCAAACTCAGGGTAAGAGTCCCCACAGAGACCCTAGGACAAGGCAACCCTGCCCAAGGGCAGCCTGGGCCCTCCCCTGTTCCGCTCCAAAATTCCTGTGGACTGGCAGGAGCCCCAAAGGACCCTGACCCGCCCTCAGGAACTTCCATGGTTGTCCAGCCAAAGGGAGACCAGGGTCTGCTACCTCTAGCAAATGGGGAGCCCAAATACAGGGCAAGAGTCACGCCAGAGACACCAGCACAAGGCAACCCCATCCTAGGGCAGCTTGGGTCCACCCCAGTTCCACTCCAGAGTTCCTGGGGTCCGGCAGGGCTACAGAGGGCCCAGATCCACCCTCACGAAACTCCACTGGTGTGCAACTAAGGGTTGACCAGAGTCTGATTGCTACCAGCCACAGAGGAAGGCACACCCAGGGTAAGAGTGACCTCCAGAGACCCCAGTGTGAAGATGCCCCACCCTAGTGCACTCTGGGCCGCCTCAGTTCCCCTTCAGAGTTCCTGTGGTCAGACAAGACAGAAAGCCCAAAACTGCCCTTAGGGAATGCCAGGGTGCCCAGTTGAAGGCAGACCAGAGCCTGCTAGCCTCTAGCCCCAGAGGAGCTCACACTCACTGTAAGGGTTGCCCACAGACTCTACAGCTTGTGACTCTGCCTAAGTGAGACCTGAGCCCACCTCTAGTTCTGCTCCAGAGTTCCTATTCACCAGCAGGAGTGCAAGAGAGGGGCAAAGTAGCCCTCAGGGGCCTCCTCAGGAGCCCAGGCAAAGCCACTCCCACTGCCCTCTAGAGGTACAACCACTACCTCCACCACCAACTTTAGTGACAGTAGTGCCCATCTGGGAACACTGGGAGAACAGAAGTAGCTCCAAGGTGAGACACAGGTAATCTAGAGTGTCAATACAACATTATAGGATAGAAGCCGCAATACCTCAGATTGGTATTTCAAGAAAGGAAGATACACAATCAACATGAAAAAACAAGGGAAGAAAGTGCCCCAAATAAACCTGGATACCATTGTAACGGAATCCATTGACAGCACAGTTGATGAAATGTCAGAGAAATAATTCAGAATGTACATAATTAAAATGATCATCAAACTAAAGAATGACATAAGTGAACAATTACAGGAAAAATTGATCAAGCCAACAAAGAAATAGGAGAACAAATAAAGGCAACCATCGATCATTCTAACAAAGAGATAAGAGAGCAATTACAAGTAGCAAAAGATTACTTTAAGAAAGAGCTAGAGATCGTGAAAAAAAAACAATCAGAAATTCTTGAAATGAAGGAAACAATTAACCAAATAAAAAACTCTATAGAAAGCATCACCAGCAGACTAGATTACCTGGAAGACAGAACCTGGAATAATGAAGACTAGATATACAATCTTGAAAATAAATTTGAACATACACTGAAGATGGTAAGAAATCATGAACAGAACATACAAGAAATATGGGACAGCATCAAAAGACCAGATCTAAGATTTATTGGGATAGAAGAAGGTGCAGAATTTCAAACCTAAGGAATGCACAATCTCTTCAATGAAATAATATCAGAAAATTTGCAAGTATGAAAAATGAAATGGAAAATCAAATACAAGAGGCTTATAGGACTCCAAATGTACAAAATTTCAACAGATCTACACCAAGGCACATTATAAGGAAAATGCCCAACATAAGAATAGAATTTTAAAGGCCACAAGAGAGAGGAACCAGATTACATATAAAGGGAGACCAATTCGTATCTCAGCAGATTTTTCAACCCAGACCCTAAAAGCCAGGAGATCATGGAATAAAATATTCCAAGCCCTAAAAGACAATGGATGCCAACCAAGAATCCTATATCCAACAAAATTGACCTTCAGGTTTGATGGTGAAATAAAAGCCTTCCATGATAAACAAAAGTTAAAAGAATTTACAGCAAGAAAGCCTGCACTACACAGCATTCTTGGCAAAATATTCCATGAGGAGGAAATAATAACCAACAATGAAAATTTACAAAGAGACAAACTACACTAGAGGAAAGACCATTCAAAAGAGAAAACAACTCAAGGTAAAAACCAAAAACAAACCCAAATGACTGGAAGTACAAATAATATTTCAATAATAACCCTGAATGTAAATGGCCTAAATGCACCAATTAAAAGACATAGACTGACAGACTGGA
>CM053400.1:54850072-54909137 GCA_028644305.1 Xerus rutilus
ATGCCCTTCGATAGATGACTGGATAAAGAAACTGTGGTATATATACACAATGGAATATTACTCAGCAATAAGAGAGAATAAAATTATGGCATTTGCAGGTAAATGGATGGAGTTGGAGAATATCATGCTAAGTGAAGTAAGCCAATCTCAGAAAACCAAATGCTGAATGTACTCGTTGATAAGTGGATGCTGATCCATAGTGTGGGGAAGGACATAGGAACAAGGTGGATCTCTGTTCACAGGGGTGTAAGGGGGGAGGGGGCATGGGGAAAGCAAAGGTGTTGGAATATGATGGTCATAATAACCCTAACTTTATGTATGACTGCATATATGTTGTGATTCTATACAACTTACAACTATAGAATTGATATGTTATCCTCTATCTATGTACAATGAATCAAGTTGCACTGTTAACATGTAAGCCTAAATAAAACAAATAAATAAAAAAATTCTAAAAAAAGTATTTTCATTTGATTGATTATTTGATTTTAATTAATAAATTAAAATCTAATTGATTTTTAAAGATAAATACCAAAGGGGTGAAATGATAATCATTTCATAAAATGGTGCTGGTAATACGAATATTCATGGCAACAGAATGAACCTTGACACATACTTTATCTTATATACATCAACTTGTAATGCACAATATATTGAAACAAAAGTGCTAGGAAGGTAAAATCTCCAAAAAAATTTCAAAATAATCTTAGTGGACTTAGTCAATACTTTATGTAATTGGACACAAAAGATATGTTAAAAAGGAAAATTCAGCCAATTAAACTTCTATAATTAAAAATATTTTCTCTATAACCAGTGTCACTAAAAAGTCAAAAGACAACCTACTGGCTAATATGTTTTTTCCAAAATACAGAGCCTCTAATTCAAAACTACTGTAAGACTTCATCTCACCCCAGTCAGAATGGCAATCAGCAAGAATACAAACAACAATACATGTTGGCAAGGAAGTGGGGAAAAAGGTACACTCATACATTGCTGGTGGGACTGCAAATTGTTGCAACCATTATGGAAAATGATATGGAGATTCCTCAGAAAACTTGGAATGGAACCACCATATGACCCAGCGATCCTACTTCTCCATCTATACCCAAAGGACTTAAAATCAGCATATTACAGTGATGCAGCCACATCAATGTTTATAGCAGCTGAACTCACAACAGCTAAACTATGGAACCAACCTAGGTGCCCTTCAACAGATGAAGGGGTGAAAAAATGTGATATATATATACATATAAATATGTATATATATGCATGATGAATATTACTCAGTCTTAAAGAAGAATGAAATTATGACATTTGCTGGTAAATGTATGGAACTGGAGAATATCATGCTAAAGGAAACAAGCAATCCTAAAAAACCAAAGGTCAAATGTTTTCTCTGATATGCAGATGCTAATTTACAAAAGGGTGGGGTGGTTAGGGAAGAATAGAGTTACTTTAGATTAGATAGAGGGGAGTGAAAAGAAGATATGTATAGGAGTAAGAAGGTTAGGAGAATGAAACAAACATTACCTTATGTACATATAATACTGTATGACCAATGTGATTCTACAACATGCACAATCAGAAAAATGATAAATTATACTCCATTTATGTATGATATATCAAAGTGCATAAATGTATTCTTCTGTCATGTACAACTAATTAAAACAAATTAAAAAAATTAAAAAGATGAAGACCTCAGAAAAAATCAAAAAATCCAAAACCATTCAAATATATATAATAATATAAAGAGAAGCAATTTAAATTTTAAAGATCTAATAGATTTAAACAGGCAGTCTCTTCAAATAGATAAATAGGTAGAAATTACAATGATTGACATCATTAGTTCTTAGGAAAATGCAAATAATGAATTTAACATAGCACCTATATATAACTTAACAATAGTGTCAAAATTGAAAAGACAGTTCTGGTGATTGAAGGATACAATGCAAGTAGTATACTCATATATTGCGTCTGGGAATACAAAATGGTACAGAGACTTTGAAAGACAGTTTAACAGTTTCTTTTAAAATTAAATATACCATATTTCCCAGCAGTTTCATTCCTAGGTCCCAGGAAAAGGAAAACATGCATTTCTACAAATAATTTAATTCAACTATTCAGCATGTATTTATTAATACTAACCCAAACTAGAAATAAGTTAAACATCATCCACGGATAAATACATAAGCCCATGGTGACATAACTGTGTAGTAAAGTACAATAAACAAGAACCACTAGTATCCACTAGTATCAACAATCACATAGGTAAATCTCAAAAGCTTTATACTAAGGCAAATAATCCAGTCACATGAGAATATATATTTGAATGATTTCATTTGTACGATGTTAGGAAAAAGATACAAACCTTTTGAATCATTAGATATCAGAAATTGTAGGGAAAATTGAGTAAAATTTTCATAAGGAAATTTTGGTGTATATATGATGGAAATTATTTATATCATAATTATACAAATATATATATGTCAAAACTTATCAAATTGTGCAATTTTATTGATAAATTTTATTGCATATGTGTTGTATTTTACCAAAGGTAACATGATTTGATTTGGGGTAAAGATTTGGTTGTAGCTAACATTCCCATAGGAATGCCTTTGGTAAATGAATTAACTGGAAAATGCTTCTTACAATATTATTCATTATTTTACACAAGATGCTCCGTAGCTTATTTTGTTATTGCCAATTTATCCAACCAAAGGTCAACAAACTTTTTCTTAAGTAGCCATAAGACAAGTATTTTAAATTTGTGTTTTATATGATCTCTGTAGCAACTACTCAGTTCTGCTCTAAAGTATGAACAGTCTTACATGAGTGGACGTGGTTTTGTCTAATAAAATTTATTTACAAAACTAGTGACTGTCTAGTTTGCCTGGGCTCTCAATCATTCAGGCGGATCTTAAGTGTTATTCTGAATAAAAAGATTTTATAATTTGACATTAGACTTGCTTTTTGAGAGGGATGGAGGATTGTTCCAGCCTTTTTATGTATGTGTGTGTGGGTGTAGATTTTGTTTATGCATGTGAAATTATTAAAACAATGTTGCTAAAACAGCATTATGGAAAATTTGCTTAGGATGTTTTGTTTTAGTAACAGTTTCCAAATCCATACTGTTCTCCCTCACCCCAACCTGCCCCCCCACACACAAAGATTACTTTTTAAAAAGTGTCAGTATTGAACAATTTTCCTTTAATACTAGCATTTTTTTTCCCCCACTGTGGCTAATTTCTGGGCTAAGTCCTTGTTTCAGTCACTCGTTCATTCAGTAAACACCCACACTCATTAGCAAAATATATGGCATATTGAAGTGGTAAGTGCAATGACATAAAGGACCGGGTGAGGAGATACAGGATGCTCCAGGTGGGAAAAGGAATGGACTGCAATAATAAAGTGCATGCTTTCCAGATGTGGATATGCAGAGTAAGGTTTGGTGGGTAAATGGAGAAAGAGCGGTACAGGCAGCATAACAGCCACTATAGGAACATAAGATGGAATCAGGGAATTCAGTCAGGAGGTCGCTGCTGTAATTTACATATGATAGCCTGGTTGTTCTGAAGAGGGTGTAGAGGGAAGCTAGTGTTCATAATCTGAACATGAAATGAATACGAGATAAATGAACAGGAAAATAATGTCTAGATACACATGATTTTTCAAGGGAGACACATCAAGAATGACTCCAGAGTCATTTGCTTGACATAGTAAATATTCAAATGTCAACGTTTTGACATGATTGCCAGTTTAAAAGGTGGACAATGTGTAAATAATTATTAGCACACAGAAGTGTTAGGTCTGGTCAGGGTCTAAGACGCCCAATTAAGGAAACCAGTCAGCAGCTGTGAAGTGGAGCTGCAAGCCCAATGTGAGGTCACTATTGGACACACCTCCTGTCAATCAGCGAGTTTTCCTGACCTATCCAAGAAGGACACTGGCCTTCTCTTCCTGTCCCTGAGCCCTCCCCTTCCTGACCGGGTTTTCTTGAAATTCTCTGTGCATGGATGATCCAGCGCCATTTCTCCCTACACGCTCTGATGGATGGGGGATTTGGTCCGAAAGCCCGCATTCCAATAAAGCCTTGCCGAGTGGCTTAATTCATCTTCTCCTGGTCATGTAATCTTTTTTTTTTTTTTTTAATTTTTTTTAGTTGTTGGTGGATCTTTATTGTATTCATTTATTATTTATATGTGGTGCTGAGGATCGAACCCAGTGCCTCACGCATGCAAGACAAGCGCTCTACCACTGAGCCACAACTCCAGCCCACCTGGTTGTGTAATCTTTATAAGAAGAATGATATTTAGGAATGTAGTCCACAAACACATTCCTTTACTAAAAGGTTCTTTCAGGAAAGATGTGAAGCTGTTTGCATAGCATAATTTTCTGATTTCTGTGTTCTCATAGCAGTTATTACTATGACCATTGTAGTACTCACTACATTTTGGCTGAATTTATATTTTTGATGTGTATCTTCATTATAGTCTGAGTTCTTTTACATGAGGGTGCAAATATTATCAGCCATGTGTTGCCTACACCAAGCATATTGTTTGTCACAGAAATAAAACCAGCCTAATTGTTTGATTAATTTTAGATAATGCTAATTGAACATTTGCTGAGTTTCTTAGCTTATAGAAAATGATTTGCATGAATTACCTCATTTTAATCTCAAGAAAATCATATGAGGATGCTCCATCATCATCCTGTTTTAAGGATGAAGAATGGAAGCCTTAGAAACATTCAGACTCATCCTTAAAGTCTACAGCTAGTGAGTGGAAGGGGGAAGATTTGAATACCTGTCCCACCTCTACACTTTATATCAAATGAACCAACTGAGCCACATTTACAAATCATTGCCAGGGGCTGAAGTTTATAGGACAGGGTGGAATGGTGTGAATTTTTTTCATCCTTTTTAGCAAGGGTCAAGAGAGAATTCACTCTATCCTTTGAATTGCTATTTCCTTAATTGTAATAATTTTTGTTTCAGGCAGCACTTTGAGAGAGCATATAGATTTGTCACTTGAGAAAGTTCTAGTTTTAGATTATTAAAGTTTTATATGTTGACTAGTCATATGTGTATTAATTACCTACTTTGTACTAGATGCTTTTAAATTAATGGATATTAACTGAACAAATTGTGCAGAATGAAACTTTGAATTTGGTGAAGAAGACAGACAACACTTAGATAAACATTATGTTTGTTTAATTCACACATTTATGAACTTTTCCAGTAGTCAACTTCTTAATGAGGATTACTCTGTTTAAAAAGCTTACCGCTCTGGGCCAATTTTATATTCTACCCCCTTGAATTTTTATTCTTGTAATTTTCATTATCTATTTTTTGGGGAAAAGATGTTGAGGAATTTGGGGCAGAACAGGAAAAAAGATGTTACTATCAGAGGCAAAACAACACGAAAGATTGATTGAGGTAGGTTTAGGACAGATTTGACTGAAAGAAAAGTTCCCAACAACAGGAGTCTGCCCAGAGGCAATGAAGCTGGGGTCACTATTCAGAAGAGAAAGAGGGCAAGGGAACTCCCTGGAGGAAAAAGGATCAGTCAGAAAGAGGGCTGACAAGTCTAGGTTATATCATTCAACATCACCTGCGGGGAGCCTCCAGTCACAGAGCTCTCTTGCTGCTTCAGGTATTATAAGGCCCTATCTTATAAATAGCTAAGAGTTATGGGTGAAATTTTCTACGTATGAAAAGCAGTCAGCCTTTAAACAGTTAAAAATATGTTGTTTGGCCTATTTTTCAAAGAAATATCTTAAAAGAAATAGATAAAAATTTGAGTTTTGTGCCAGTGGACTTTGAGATTAATAGGTTCCCTCCTATTGTAGAGATGTTAAGAACCTACAGGCCATGCACAGAGGCTGTCTCTGGTTTATTTATATAACGATTACATGTACATAATTTAATTACTTGTCTTGTTTACTATTAGCCTAGCTAGAGTATAAGTCAGATAGTGGTGAGGATTTTTGTTTATAGTGTTCATTACTCAATCTTCATGTCTTAGTATTTTGCTAGGTACCCAGAAGGCACTTAATAATTATTAGTCGTGTGATAAATTAGTTAATTCTAAGAAACATAACTCATCCCTTGACATCATAAGGGCAAATAGTTTGGTGATTAATGAAAAGAGGCATTCATTAATAATTATGAATATTTAAACTAACATTATTTTAATTAAAATTAATAAATATTTATTTTTCAGATATATTAATGTTGAAATAATACTTTCATTTGAAAACTCTAACTGCAATGCCACTCTATATTTTAACAAAATGAACTGTGAATTCATACATGGGATATTTTGAGTCTGGGTAAGAACTGAAAGATACATGTAAGTAAAGGCCATTTAATTTCTTTGCATTTTTACATTCTTTGACAATTACTTTTACTATAATTTGATTTTTTTTTGTCATTTGCCTGTATCAAAACTTCTTAAAACATTTAGTTTGGTTTCAAAAGCTGAAGTTTTAATAACAAATATGCCCAGCACAAATTTGTTTGGGAAAACACATTATTTTTTGGTAAAGATAAGGGTAGACTTGTGTCCAAATCATACCCAGTGATCATGAGTTTTTATCAAGTTTTGCACTCTGGGTATGAAGAAGTATCTGCTACTGAACAAAGGATGTAAAACAAGGGTTCCAGAAATTGGACAACAACAAGTACAGAACTATGGTCCTCTGAGAAGGCAAGCAAGACAGGTTAGCCCTGTGACCACCTTGCTCTTTACCTGCAGACAGGAGGGGATCACATAGAGGGCACATCTATCACACTGACTTGGAGAGACAGAAATTAGAATTTAGAATGATTGATGTGGCAGAAATTTCTGGAATAGTGTGAGAAATGAAAGTAATACTTGAAAAAAGGACTTCAGAAATAGGTTTGTGTTCTGTTCATATGTTTGGTCAAATCCTAAACTGTACATTTGTTTGTGCATTTGCACAAGGGATGCAAAGTTTAGCTGTAGAAGGGAGAAAAATTACTAAGAAGCTGAAATGTGAGTAATCTGGAGGATTCACACATTTGAATTCTAACCACTCAGAGTTCTTACTAAAACTGTGAGGCATTTGGTTGAGATCTCAGAGTAGAGAGCTCTTTAACTAGGGGGTACTATTGCCCTGTGGGGTTTATTATGATTAGGATGTGAGGTATTCCCCTGAAGCTCATGTGTGAGAAAAATGCAGGAATGAGCAGAGGGTAAATGATTTGATTATAAGAGATTGTAACTAATCAAGTTTGAAATCCATTTGACGAATCAGTGTTTTGGGAGGACTACTATACTGGGTGATAACTGAAGGCAGGTAGGGTATAACTAGAGAAAGTAGGTCACAAGAGCATGACTTTGGGGATTATATTTTGTCCCCGGTGTATTGCCTGTTCTCTCTGCTTCCAGTCTGTCATGAGCTAAGTAAGCAGCTTTACTCCTCCATGCCCTTCTCTCGTGAGGTTCTATCTCATTCAAACCCAAAGAATGGAGCTGGCTGAAGCCCTGAACTGAACCTCTGAAACCACAAGCCCAAATCACTTTCCCTTCTAAGTTGCTTTTGTCAGGTCTTTTGGTTATAGCAACACAGAAGTGATGAATACAGGATTGCTATAAATAAATTTAGTTGTTGCCATTAAAGGAGAACTTCTGACATCTCAGGTAAAGTATAGACATGCTGCTAAATATCAAACTATGCACAGAATAGCCTCCTATGACAACAGCAACAAAAAATCATTCAGGTCCAAACATGAGAATTCCTGAGATATAGCAACCCATCTTTGCAGTGTATCCAAACTGTTCGTGGAGTAAAGTCTACTTTACAGGGGCCCAAATAAAGATTAAAATGAAACTGCGAGAATAGAAGCCGTTTTAGCAATAAATTAACTGCTCATCAGGAAAAAAAGCAATACTATTTAAAGGAACAAAATATAATCTGAATGTTAAACAATGATGTAATCGCAATGTCCATCATTTGATAGAAAATTACAACGCGTATGGAAAAATAAACTGTCACCAATAAATAGGGAGAAAATATATTTAATAAGAACAGATTCAAAAATTAACAGTGATGATGGCATGATCAACCAAGAACTTAAGAAGTGCTACTAAATGAGTTAAAAAATATAAACATCATAAGATAAATTAAGGATGTAAATGAAATGCCTAAAATTAGAAAAATAAAATATCTGAAACAGTATTCAATCAAAAGAGAAATTGACTGATAAATGCAATAATGTTGAATCTCAAAACACTATTCTTAGTGAAAAAAAATCAACATCAAAGAGCCCATGGATTAAAATCTGTATCATTCCATGTATATGAAACTCTATTATAGGCAAAACTTGTTTATATTGGTAATCAATGGTTGGCTAAGGCCAAGGATTTGTTGGGAAATTGACTTCAAAGTGGTATAAAGGAAGTTTCTTTACTGAGAGTTTATTCCTCTACTTCATTACTTTATTATGGTGACATTTATACATGTATATATATTTTTTTCAGAAAAAAACAAGTATTTAATATTTTAAAAATGCAAAATAAAGTACCTAAGTTATAAAACATAAATCCCTCTGGTTCAGTAATCATACCACTATTTTTACCCTCCAAATGGCTACAGATATCACATCCTTAAATTGATGTTGGACTACCCTCCCGTGCTAGTTGTTGTTATATCAAATCCATCATGTAGCCCACCATTCAGTGAAATTGTTGGCAACTGATATGAGGTAGACAAAGAGGAAGCCGGTTGGTCTGAAGAAAAAAGGGAGACTCTGCATTTGCAGAATAAGTCAGTAGGAAGGAGTCGTTCACTGGCTCACTATAGTATGAATCATATCCCTGTACATGCTACATGAGTCTAAATCCCTTGTGCAATCACACATAAATACACCCCAGTGACCCTGAGCATACCCAGAGGGGAAAATACAGAGAAGCAGGGGAGATAAAGGATAGTAGCAAGCATGGATGAGAGAATTCACGGGGAATATCTAGTCCAAATTCTGATTTTTTTTAACTGTTTTTTAAAAATATCTTTTGGTTTAATTTATTTATTCTAGTTAGATATACATGACAGCAGGATGCATTTTGAATCATTGTACACAAATGGAATACAACTTTTCGTTTCTCTGTACAAAATATAGAGTCACACCATATGTGCAGTCATACATGAACCTATGGCATTGTTGTCCATCACATTCCACCATCTGTCCTGCCCCCATGTCCCCTCCTCTCCCTTCTCTCCCTTTTGACTAAAGTTTCTCCATTTTTCCCATGCCCTCTCCCACATTATGGATCAGCATCCACTTATCAGAGAGAACATTCGGCCTTTGGTTTTTTTGGGATTGGCTTACTTTGCTTAGCATGATGTTCTCCAACTCCATCCATTTACCTGAAAATGCCATAATTTTATTCTCTTTCAATGCTTAGTAATATTCCATTGTGTATATATATCACAGGGTCTTTATCCATTCATCTATTGAAGGGAATCTAAGTGGAGAAAATCAGGCCTAGCGTAGTGAATGTCTTACCATAAGACATACAATTTATGTCAGTCAACATTAGAACTCCACATGTCCTTTTAACATGAACAAAATGAACTAGATGGACAAGAAATTGATAGACCCATGAAGGCAGGGGAGAGAACCAGGGTTCTCATTTCAATTCTGCCGTCTATAGAGAAAACCGTCTATGAGGTCTTAAGACCTTCCTGGTTGCCTCCTGAACTCTCAACAATCAGGTGTTTTCAGGGTCTTTTCAGGGTTCCTGCGCTTCTGAGACAAAAGGATCTAAACAAACAGAGCCAGGCTATTTTATTATGCATATATTATTAAAACTCAATGAACTCTACACCAAAACGGATATATTTTATGATATATAAATTACTATTCAATAAAGTTAATTGAAAAGATGGAAATGGAAAACAAGAGGGATCCTATAATTCTTTTCATAAAATGCTTCTCAGTTTAGAGTGATAATGTGTGACAGTCTGCTAAAACAACAGATTATGGACCAATACAACTGTTGGGGCTCTGAAAATGACACTTCAAAATGTGGCACTTTGATGTGCTGAGATGGAGAACAGATTCAGAATCAAGGTATCTCTAATTGTACCATCCATAAGAAAAGGGAAATGGTGTAGCAACATGTCCCTGTGTGCTCTCTTTCTTTTCCCAAAAAGAAAAAATGGGAAAAAATGGGAGCAAACTTGGACTAAGTGTACAAATGCATATTATTTTGAAGGACTGTGGCTTTCTCTTATGCACTTGGAAATCAGTGCAAGTTACGGTTTTCTGTAGAAAACTACTTTCTTCCGTGTATACCAGGAGAGTTGCTCCTTAGGACCATGGTCAGAGAAGCAGACTAAGGAAGTTAATACTGATCATGTCACTGCTTCTGAAGCTTAACATATATAATCCTCTCTCAGTGGCAACTGGTACAGAACTGAGGGCATTTGGGAAAGGATGCATACTACTCCTCCAGCAACCACTGATGAAAAAGCATCATCAGAAATGGAGATGCTATATGTTCAGTCTATCACCACTGAACTCTTCTTGGAGCGGTCACTGATATCTTTTAAGTTTTCCCTTACAAATTATGACTTGCACACTGTCTCCACTTTCTTTACCATCTCTGAAACCTACCCATTCCCTTGACACAACAGGGCTATGGACATAACAATAATGTGTGCTTGTTTCTCTCCCAAGTGCAGAGAATGTTCTTGCTCTTTCTGAAGTTCATTTATTTGACTGAAGAAAATTCTCCCCAAAGAAGTGCAATTGTCCTGAACCTCCTCTCTGAAACTATTAACCAGAAGTGATGAAATTCACATGGCAGAAAGAAGCTTGAGAAATGTCACTACAACTAGACATTCTTTGACACAAACTTTGTCCTTTCTGTTCTTCAGCTTACCCAGAGAATCATTCAAAAATGACTGTCCCTTCAAGAAAATCATTTACACCTTCTCTAAAATCGCTTACATCCATCACATCCTTCTGCCTTCTGAACAGGGTGGTCAAGCCTCAACCACCCAACTTCTTTGTGTTCCATATTCTGTATGGCTCCCATGCTTATTTACACTAATAAATTTGTATAAATTGTCTCCTGTTAATCTGTTTTTTATCAGATATGGTATTATCAGTGTGTTTCTATAAACCTTCAGATGATTTAGGAGAATCTTCCCTTGGCCTTACGTAGTCATTGACATCTTCATAGCATTCTCTGAGAAATACATTTTGAGTCCTGAATATTCATTAAGTTACTTTAAAAGTACCTTGGACAGGTAAAATATATTAGTAAATAAGTTATATTGAATATAGTCATACCTTAAAAATAAATGTTTGCCGGGCTGGGGATATAGCTCAGTTGGTAGAGTGCTTGCCTCCCATGCAAAGGCCCTGGGTTCAATCCTCAGTACCACAAAATAAATAAATAAAATGAAATAAATGTTTGCATATGAATAGTCACAGGCAATGATCATTGCTACCACTAATTGCATTATATCTTCAGTGAAAATGTTAGATGTCATGAGAATGTGTGTGTGTGTGTGTGTGTGTGTGTGTGTGTATTATAATTTGGATGTGAGGTGTCCCCAAAAAACTCACATGTGAGACAGTGCAAGAAGGTTCAGAGGAGAAATAATTGAGTTATAAGAGTATTAACCCAATCAGTGAATCAATCCCCTGATAGGATTAACTGAGTGGTAATTGAAGTGGTAGGGTGTGGCTGGAGGGAGTGGGTAATTGGGGCATGGTTTTGGGGTATATATTTGTATCTGGCAATTGCAGTCAGTCCTTCTCTCTCTGCTTTCTGATCATATGTGAGCCACTTCCCTCTACCACACTCTTCTGCCATGATGTTCAGCCTCACCTCGAGCCTGGAGGAATGGATCCTGCTGTCTATGGACTGAGATCCCTGCAACCCTGAGCCCCTAATTAAAAATTTCATCCTCTACAGTTGTACTGGTCGGGTCCTTTAGTCACAGCAGTGAAAACACTGACTAAAACAGTGTATGTTTGGGCTGGCCTGTTAGCACAGTAGTAAATTTTCTTTGACTTAAGTTCTTCATCATAACATTAGCAACTTTTTATTTTACCAGCCATAATGATATGTTTAAAGCAAAAATGTTTGTCAGAGATTGTGTGGCAGGCCACTCGATCATTGTTAATAATACTAAATTTTTGCACAAACCACAAAATTAAATGTTTGAGAAAATTACAAAGTTTATATATTTGCATAGGCATCAATTGAACTTAGAAGAGTCCAGGAGGGGGTCATTTGCATTGCATTTACATTGCAACTCTTGTCAATTAACTCAAACATCAGTCAACTCAGTAGACACTTGTGAGGCAAAACTGAAGGAAAATATGTTTGTTCATTTTAGCTTCCATAACAGCAGAAACACATACGGTATTACGGAGAAAGAAAAAAATAGAAAAGTCAGTCCTAAATTTAATATTTTCAATATCTTACATATTTACATTCCAGAAAAATAAATATATACATGCATGCATGTTTGTGTGTGTGTGTGTGTGTGTGTGTGTGTGTGTGTACACGTTTCTTTCAAATCTACACCAAGCCTTTGGGAAACTGTTTTGATTTAATTTTTTTCTACTTTTCTGTGAAGCAAAGAATCCCTTTTAAACCTTGAAAATGAAATATAAAAATCAATTTACCAAAAGCTAGCAAGTGAATTTTCAAATAAATGTTTAGCAACACCCACAGCTATTTATTTTTCAATTATATTGATTTTGTACTCTGAGAAGTGATTTCTTCTACCTACAACATAATGTTGTGCAAAATCTGTGAGCTCAGTTTTAGAAAATTGGTAACTGCTTTTTTATTTTAATATTTGCAACAGAAAGCAAAATTTATCACTTAAAATGAATTCTAATATTCTCCTTAAAATATTAAAAGTGATGTACATTCCTAATGGAGATAAGACAGGACTTGAAAAGTCCAGCAGTAAAAATATTAGACATGGACTTAATTTTCCTTCACTCTCATAAACTACCAACTCAAATTTGACATTAATATTTTCTATAGATGTGGTGTGCTTGTACTTCCTATTAAAGCTTTGCAAATTTATAATATATATTGAAAATATATGATGTTTGCAAGTCCAGTGCCTCATTATTTTATTGTGAGATAAAGAACACAATGACATTAAATATCCTATGAATGATTATTGTCCTATTTCATGTCAATAGTGTCAAACAGAAATTTTCCTTATTTACTCCCTCTATATTCACGTCATCTCCATTTATCTATCCATCTTAACTTTCTATGTCTGTTTGCCAGGGTAAGGGCTCAGCACAAAGTGTCTGCCAAAATTTCCCCTTTGTCTTTACTAGGAAAATTAGTTGAACTGACTGCCATCTGAAAACAAAATTAGAACTGTGAGGCCTCACACTAAAACAGCAGCTGTTCTACTGCAAAGGCAGAAGCTCAGATCTCTACACTCTGTGATGTAGCATAGTGGTTGTAAGAAATGCTTAATCCTTACAATAATTATTTATGAATTGATAAATAAATATAGCAAACTCCATTTATTTTATGAATAAGAGAAATGCTCCCAAGGTACTTAAAAACTTCCCAAACTTGAAGCTATAGGGTGATAAAAAAAATTCATACTAAAAATTCGTCAACATACTTTTTCTTTCTTTCTAAAATTACTTTAAAATGGAATAGGCATATCAAAGAGTATGTCTAATCATATTTAACAAATCAAAAACAATTTTACTTAAACTATCTAAGCATATTAAATAGAAAAACAGATAAACATTTTACTTCCCTCTAGAAAGACAGAATCCTTTATCATCTATTTACAGGGCATTTAAATTTTAACAAGGTAAGTATGACAAAAGTCATTTAAAACATTTCTGACCTCTTTTGTGGTACAAAATATTTTAAAAATATTAAAGATTTTCTCTTTAAAGTGGATATGTACATTTATATACCTGTAGGAAATATATGAGAGCCCCAACTACTTTAGATCTTGAAAACGTTTCATATTGTCAGGCTTTTCATTTGTTCTTATAGAAGGGGATTTTCCCCCTAGGATCTTGTATTTCAATTTGCATTTCTCTGATTATTATTGAGATTAAGCATCTTTTACTTTGTTTATGGCTTATTAATTGTTTCTCTTCTATGAAAGTTCTATTAGATAGGAATTTTCAAATTTTTTACATAGGTAAAGAAGTGTGGTTGTGAGCTATTGGTTATGGAACTAAATTCCTGTACTTAAATTCTGGCTCTGCAACTCACTACCTGTGGTACTGAGGTACATCTTTGAAGTCTCCATGTTTAATACATCATCTCTGAAATAACAATATCACTAAGACCTGTTAGGATGGTTGTGAGGGTTAAATAAGTTAATAACATAATTCTCTTTAAAATATATCCTCATATATTTATACCTACAAGAGTTAACTACTATTATTTCTTCACACAATTCTTTCCTTTTTTTGTTTTTACCTTTCAATAGTTTGAAACTATGTTTTTTGGAGTGTTCTTTTAAAATTTCTTAAAATTTTAGAATTTCTACTTTGTTCTTTTAGGAATCTGGCCCATCAGGTTTGATAGTATGTTCTTTGTCATTCTTTCAATACTTTCTTACATTGTTTTGAAAATATGTTTATATTATACACGTGATGATTTTAATACCTGAGTTTGCTTTCAGCCCAATTGTACAGTTTTTAGGTGTTTATCTGACATTTCTTCAAGGTATTTTATCTGTCTCTTATTTTTAGTGGTATTCAATGGTGAGTCTGCTTTCCTTGAAAGTTGTGAAAAATCTTTGAAAATTGAGTTTGAAATTATTTTTTTTCAGAAATGATTCACCTGAGATTCTCCCATGTGTTTAATAACTACAGTAGTCATAATAATTTTTATCTACTTTCAATCATATTTTTGAGTTTAAAATATAGAAATTTTGAGAAGGGGTAAAAAATGTGATTGCAGATTTATGTTTAGGGTTTAGACACAATGTGAAATGCTTGAATTCCTAAATTCTTTCTCTTCTGGTAATTTTATTATTATTATTTTGCACAGACTCCACTTAGGCTGCCTTCTTTGGGAATATCAGAAATCAACATAGTGTGATTGGAAAAAGCCAGGACTACAGATGGTGACCTCCTACCTGTTTTGTCCTATGGATTATCTCACTTTAGGACACCAAAGCCATTGAAAGTTGTATTAGTCTATTTGTTGCTGTGACCAAAATACCTGACAAGAATAACATATAGGAGGGTAGGATTATTTTGGCTCATAGAGGTTTAATCTATGCTCAGCAGGATCCAAGACAGAAACAACATGGCAGAAGAATGTGACAGAGGAAAGCTGTTCAGCACATGGCAGCCAGGAAGCAAAATGAGAAAGGGAAAAAGGACAAGGGGAGCAGGAGGAGGAGGCGCCAGGAACAAGATGTAGATGTAGTTCCCAAGGGGGGACACCTCCCCTTAACTACCTTCTCTTGTCATGTCCATTTGCTTACAATCACCACCTAGCTGTTCATTGAAATTACTAATCCATCAAATGGATTAATCCAACAATGACATTATAGCTCTTGCAATTCAGTCTTTACACCTCTGAACATTGCTGCATTGCCTAATATAGGAGCCTTTCAGGGGATATTTCTAGATATAAACCATAACAAAATCAACTGCTGGACTAGCAATACTGGCTCTGCTTTCTTACTTTTTTGTTACTATGAAGATTACTTTCTTGTTATCTCTGGCTTCCTAATATTTCCCTAAAATGTGAGATGTGTCATTTATGCCTTATATATATATATATCTTATATTTATCCATCATTAATCAGTTTAATATATCTATTGTAGTTTCTTTGAATATTTAATCCTCAACAAGCATCTTACCTATTTTCTCATTAGATAAATTTAAGTTTATAAAATTATTTGACTGCCAAGAGTCAATACCTTCTTGGTAAGTTTTTCCATACAGTTCTACTCAGACATTTCAAACATATGATCCACATGTGAATTGAGTACTAGTCAATAGAACCCATCAAAATCAGGCCACTTTTTATACTTTCTAACAGATCAGAAAGTAGGGAAAAATAGAAGCTATTTAGAAGAAATGCCATCTATGTATAAATAAATTTTAACATATTTATGATAAACAAGGTTTTTTAGATAAAGAATGAATGAAAGCACAACATTTACAGTGAAGTTTATAAAGCACAAATAATGCTACATAAAATTTTTTCCCTAAGAAATAACAAAGGCAAAAATTTAAGTTAACAAAGATGAAAGCAATAAGCCTGGTATGTCTGGGTTTTCTGAAATTATAAGCAGATAGCACTTTGTGTTCAAATGAGAACTAAAGATATTTTAGCTACAAAATTGAAAAGCTGAAATTTAATAACTAAGTTTTAGGAAAGAATAATGTGAGTATAGATATTTCTGATGTTCAATTTCCCTTTATATGTCCAATTAACCTTTATTAACTTAGAAAACATAGCTTTCTAATTTGATTGGCAGCAACAGAGCTGGCGCCACTGAAAGGAGTTGAGAAACTCTGCTGGAAAATCATGGTTTATTAATACATCATTAAGCACTTTAAATGGATTTAAATAGTGTATGTCTAAGGAAGGAAATAATTCAGCATTTGTTAGTTACTGACAGAGTACAGAATTGAAATTTACATTATAAGCCTTGCATTAAAATTCCTAATGTGCCAGCTATTAAATTACATATCACACAGTCAGAGTGTATGGTGTCTGCCTCTTTATGAAGGAAAACCATAAATGTTAATGATTACATACTTTAATCCAGAGAAAAACATATTATCATTGAGCAATATGATCTATAAAAATATGAATACAAATAAAATAAAAATTAGATGATTTATTTGCAGTATACATTTGATGGGACTTAAGTCTGTTAATGATGATTTGAAGCTATATGATATTACATGGGCTGAAGAATACAATTTGAATTGTACTTTTCTTTTAATGAGCAATCAGGAAGAATATCCATCACTTTAAATCACCACTTTGTTTTTCTTTATATGTTAGCATTCCAAATTATGCCTAGGAAAAACAATAATGTTTAAGTTTAAAAAACATTTGAATATTTATTTTATTTTCTAATGTCATTCCAAACCTTGAATGTATTCACTTTATTTTTAACATTTACTTGTAAATAAATGAGTAAGCTAAAACAAAATATTTGTACATTTCTTATTGACTTACACTCATACATTATTAAAGCTTGGAGATGAGGTGTACTCCCATATTAATAAAGGAATATTCAGAGGTTAAATTATTATATTGTGAGAGCCACAACTTAATGAGTCCATGCTAGTTTGAATGGACCATTCAAACTACTGAGTGGTAGCTATAAGCTGCTACCATGATGTGAACCACTTTCCTTTGCTACTGCTCTTCTGCCTCATTCATGGTATTGTGCATCACCTCAGGCCCAAAGTGATGAAGTTGGCCAACCATGCATGGACTAAACTTTTGAAACTGTGATCCCAAAATAAAATATTCCTTCTTTTCTTGTTGAGTATTTTGTCCACAGCAATGTAAAGCTGGCCAACACATATATAAAACACTATATTGTTTTCTTAGAAATAGTTGACATTTTTACATCTTAAAAAATTTTACATTTTTTACCAAACTTAACTACTTGAATACAAATGGATATTGTTTTCATCACTCCTCTCCTCTTTCTTTTTGGTGTTGCTGAGGACCAGACCCAAGGTCTTGCACATGATAAACACCTGCTCTTACCACTGGACTACTAACCTTCAGCTCAACTCATTCAAATTTGTACAGTGTTAGAAATATATAAGTAATTGAATTTGCATAGCACTATTTTGAATCTCCCACCCTTGGTGTGACCTCAATTGTTAACTTTTGTTCTGTCTTTCGCACACAGATATTTTATACATATTTGCCTGGTGTACCAAAAAAGGAAACATATTAGTTAAGACTATCTTGACTAAGCCACTTGCTCAAAATAAGTTTTTTTTTTCAAAAATATAATTAGAACAGTACATTTCTGAAAAACTGTGAGGAACAAATAGGCAATAGGAAATGTTGTATGCTAGGAAGTAGTAAGATGAATCTTGAATTTATATCACTACAGTTTCCCTCCTTTCAATCAATGTTTCCCTTCCTTCTCTCTGAACACAGTATAGAGTTTGACATGTGTGAACACATCACACATTGCCATGTTCATGGCTATATTCTATTTTCACTGAGTGAAAACGTGATTGCTAAAGGAACAATTGTTCTCAAGGTAAATTGTAATGTTTCAAATGAGAATGTATGCAGCAAGTGAGGTGACTAGGGCTAGGGGCAGAAATGACAATCTGCTCTTTTATAGACAGAGATGACACAGTGCTTGTACAACTGACACAGGTAACTGTAGAAGTATGCAACATACTTTGAGGTACTTTCCTAATATTTTACTATAATTCCTAGTGAATACAGTATGAAAGACTATGTTCAAAAAATTGAATTTTCTAACTTTTCCTTTTGTTTTCTTTTTATATAATGAGAACCTGGCTTAAAAAGACCAAATTAGTCAATTATGTAAAATTTGAAAATGTCACATTATATTAACAAGTTTCTGGACATCCATTTAAGCTTATTTGAGCTTATAGCCATGAATTAATATATAGTTTCTTTTTTAAAAGTTTAATTCTTTTTCTTCACACACACAAAAAAATGTGAGCATATCATCACACAGTGTTATTAATGCATTGATAGAATATTCAAGGTCTTTTTATATCTTTATAGTTTAAAGTTGATGTACAAGTTTTGTTGATTTTTATATTAAGAATAGCTTTGTAGGTAAGGCTGAAAAATGAACACAAAGGAATTTATTATGGATATTTTAATTTTGTCTCATTTGATTATGTAATCTCCACCCCAAAATATTATATATGTTGAAAATCAATAACACTGTTTAATTGTCTTTTATTATAAAGTATCTTTAAAGTAAATAACTAAATAGCAATTGAAATTATGAATAAACGTGAAAGATTCAAGAAAAATGTCAGAAAAATAATGGAGAAATCAGGAGTATAAAGTCAATTCCTTAGAAGGAGCAGGACCCAATGCCTATAAAAGAATGTGTGATTTCCTGTCCACACAAAAATTACAGTAGTAAGTCAATGAGTGGCTAGGTTTTAGTGGACTTTGGTGATGTTCAAAGAAAAATAGTAACAGAAGCTATTTCTGAAACACTGGAGAATCAGATATCCATATAAACTTTTTGTTATAACTTCAAGTTTATGAAAAATTGCATATGTACTTTCCTAGGTGAGAATTGTGAGAATGCATAATAAATGACTATCATTGAATTCTTAGTTTATATAGAAACAAGATAGTGAAATCAGAAAGAAAAATGATCAAAGAGAGGGCAGCCAAGAGCAATAAATAAGCTGTATTTTAAAAATGAAAGTAAAGGAAAGTGAAACCAAAGGTAGATAAAGAAGGTACTGAAAATAGAGTGTGATAAGGAAAACCAGAATCATAAACTGACCACCAACTTTACACCTTGCACTTCTGTTTGAAGTTAAGAAAATCAAAATAAAACCAGATGGACATAGAAATGAGTGACATAATTATACAAGCATTAGTAAGTGGAAGTGTATTTTAAATATTCTGTCTTTGGAACGTTTTAACATCAACAATCTGCAGCAAACCCAAATACTCTCCTCACTTTCTTCAACTTGAAATGGTATATTCTGAGTTAGTGGAAGACAGAATTGAACCTGCTACCATGCCAATATTTAATCACAAAATGTTAATTAATCACCTTGGGAGTTTGCTTTGTTTCCTATTTGTGTATTTAGAAAGATATTACATGACAATGAGAAAAAAAAAGAATGAGAGGAAAGAAAAAAGGGAGCAAGATATAATATTATAAATGTCAAAATACTTTCCGTTTTTACAGATTTTCAGAGATACCATAATGGTGCTTTCTTTTATATAAGCATATAAATGGTGCTTACTTTTATATATGTATATATATGTGTTTTATATATTGTTTTACATGTATCTAAGAGTTGATGTTTACTCTTAGAATACTTGTGGAAAGCCAATCTTATTTTGCTTTCTAGTAAAAGTATCAGGTGGCTATGTTATAAAAAGCAACAAAGTATAGACAGTAAAATAATACATATTCTTGAAAGTGCTATGTTTTGATAAACAAAACACTATGGGTATGAAAAGGGTGAATCAAAAAATTGAAGGCTGTTGTGTAAGCAATTAAAATGTTTAAGGAGAGAAAGACTCCAATAGAGAATTAATGATTAATATTTCCTAAGCAGCAAAAACAATAACAGCAACAGCATAATGTAAGAAGTACAAAAGAGTGTATTTATTATTTGCTCAATTGTTTTCCTGAAGAATTACAAAGGAAGGAGGGAAGGAAGGACGAAAGGACAAAATAAAGCCTTGGCCAATAACGCCTTGGTTTGAGGGTCATGAAGCAGAGATTAATACAACATAATTTAAGTAGCAAGCTAGAATGGAGAAAGGAAGAATTCTATAAAAATGAGGAGGATGTTTTTATACTAAGGCTAGACTTCTCCAGACAGGGGACTTAGTACAGTATCATCTAAAGAGAGAGATAGTATATGCTCCAAAGAGATTATTAGAATTACAGCAATTAACACAAATGGAAAGAAAATAAATGATAAGAAGCTTCTGTGTCTCAGGCAGGATGAAAAAACAAGTTTAGAAGTATGTATGCAGATAAGAAAATCCTATAAAAGAGCTAAGACATTAATCATAGAAGATTAAAAATATACCAACACCAACAAGGCTGACACTAGAAGGATGCCTCTGAAAGGTGGCACACTTGGAGAAAATTGGGAGGATAATGTATAGATACTATTTGTAAAGAAAATGTATCTGTATGTACCTTGGAGTTAGATTTTGAAAACAGCCTGGTAGAAATGACAAATGTGGTTAGTATAAAAATAATCAATAGAAAGGAAAGAAAAAGTTGATAATGTACAGTCATTTATGCCAAGACAGTTTTATGTAGTTCAGCATTTGAGATCTCATCATTCAATAGACTTAGTGAACAATTACTGTGGTCAAAGCATACAATTTTAGAGCTTAAGACACAGATGGGAGCCGGGCGCAGTGGCGCAGCTCTTTGGGAGGCTAAGACAGGAGTATCGGGGAGGCTGAGATAGGAGGATTGTGAGTTCAAAGCCAGCCTCAGCAATGGCAAGGCGCTGAGCAACTCAGTGAGACCTTGTCTCTAAATAAAAGACAAAAAATAGAGCTGGAGATGTGCCTCAGTGGTCAAGTACCCCTGAGTTCAATCCCTGGTACCAAAAAAAAAAAAGAGAGAGAGAGACACACACAGATGGGTAGCAAAAGCTGCAGTGTGAATTTATGGAACATTTGCTAAGTTTTTAGTGAATATGCCAAACATTTTAATTTCAATTGTCTATAACCACCTGAGGTGAAAATCATGTATTCTTTTAAAAGTGAGTCTTTAGAGTCAGGTAGCAGGTTTCTACAGAGATTAGTTATATTAAAAAGAAAAATACATCAGGTCGATGAGTAAAGTAGGAACACACAGACTAATTGGAATCAAGGCACAAAAGATAATGAATCCTTCATCTGTAAAACAAAAACAAAAGTGAAAACAAAATAAAACAAAACAAAAATCATGAAGCAGTCCCTGTCTCAGCAAGGCTCTTTCCAAGACATAGAGTTTCTTAGTTTTTCCACATGATTTCACAAAGTAGCATTTTAACCCTGTATTGCTCCTCTGCACTGGTTAGCTGTGTTTGAAGTCCTGTATCACACTAATGATCTAGGAATAGCAGAGTAAACGACTTAATTTTTCTGGGTCTCCTGTCCCTTAACTTCAAAATGAAGCTAATGAAATCTGTTATAGATTTTTTTTACCATAGGAAAAAAACTGTATTTAAATAATTCAAAATAGTATCTATCACATTGTAAACTTCATTTTCTTCTCTTTGTTCCACAGTTGTCTGCCCTTTAACTCTAGAGTTTTTATTTACTATAACTTTCAGTTTTAGCAACATGCCAAAATTAAATTGTAATATATAAATCTCACATCTAATTTCAAAACAAGCAGACCAATAATCATAAAATAAGTAAGAATAATCAATGTTAAAAATCTATTATGCAATGTCAGGTTACAAATCCAGATGGTTTTAAACGTGAGTTCAACTAATTCTTTAACATTTATATCTTACCACAATTTTATATCTTAGTTTAGATAGCCAAGATCATGGGAGAAATGATGCCAATCATCCCAGCTAACAAAGTTAAAATAATTTTAATAGAAAAATTGATAAAAATAGTATATGCACACAAATGCACACACAACATAGACACAGTCTCATGTAATATACCGTAATCAATAGAACTTACATATATTTAAAACAAATTTGGACCAAAGGTTTATAAAAGTTTAACATTTTATTTACAGCACACTACATTACACTGTGAGAAGGGAGATGGTTTTATGGTGTGTCAACATGGAGAGGCTAAACTACATCTTTCAGGATTTCTTTTCTCATATGGTTATTTGTCAGTGGCTATTGTGTCACACATGCAGGTTATTACTGTCAGGCTGTAACTTCTCCTTGGGAGGAAGGAGCAGGTAGATAGGAAATCCTTTTACCTTTGTTTGATTTCTTTTTAGTTTTGACATTAGGTCAGATATACATATTTCATCTTTATGATAAATCCACCAGTTTCTTCAGAATAACTTCAACATCAAGATGGAAGGCAACGTAAAAGGGTATGTTTCCATCCAGTCTCATGGAGTTCCATCTTATGCTTGTGAGTTCTAGCTTGCTTGCTATTTCACTTTTTTTGACTTTGTTCCTTGTGAAGTTCAAGCTTTTGTATTTTAAGTAAAGATGACAACTTTGCAAACAATTAAATCAGCTTCCTGTAAGCCAACTGAATATAGCAAGTCCCCCCAAATATGCAATATATTGTAATATACATTATATATAAGTTATATATATTTGCAGGATCGTGTGTGTGTGGGAGGGTATTGTTTCTGGGAATATTGAAGTTGGTTTTCTAATCAGATTTAGTTTAAAGACAACGGTGTTTCTAGTGATATAGAAAACATTGGTAAGCATTACACAGCAAAAGGCTTACTTAAATTATCACATTTTGATAATCAAGTACTCCTAGAAGGCAGGGCTCTGGGAGAACAAATATTTGCTACCTTAGAAATTTTAATTAAAATTAACACATAATAGAATTAGTTGGGTGTTTTTAGTTTGCTGGAGAATTTAGGAAAAGAAATTAACAGTTTTGGACCTTAAATTTCTACCACACAAGCTGCATGGAGGACCTGAAAACTTGTGACTGCTTAGAAAGAAACCTCTGTTTCCTATAGCCACAATGTCAAGATTTCTGAAGAAAAAAAGGTCCAAGGTGGAATTTTACAAGTAACTTAATTACAATGTAAATTGCATTTTCAAACTTTCAGGGTCACCTTTTCAAAGCTAGACATTGATGGAGGAGTCAATGGGAATCCTGAATGGGATCCTGAAAACTGGGATAGAGACCCATGAGTAGATTCCAGTGAAGCTGGGGAGTACCACCAATTCTAACACTGTTGCATCTGGCCCCTCCTACAACTATAAAAGAGGCACAATTGCTAGAGGGCCTCCTTGGATTTGGGAGGCAATATAGTCCTTTTTTGAATGTGCTATTCCATCCTGTGCACAAAGTGAATTGAAATAGTACTAGTTTTATGTGGAAACTTGGATAAACGAAGACTCTGTAATGGGTCCATATAGCTCTGCAAGCTCTTCTGCCATGGCCCATATAATCCATCAAATCCAATGGGTCTTAAAGTGTCTATATCAGATATGGATTATGTTCTGACTTTTATTCTGGACTGTACAGATACAATGTAGACACAGAATTTTGGAGCAAATCCCTCCCATCTTCTGCAGAGAATTTTTTTTTATTTTTTATTTTTAAGAAGGAACTTTTACTTGCTAATCGGCCTTTGTAGAGATTGAATACTTAATTAAGGGTCATTAAGTTACCATGTGACTTGAACTCTCCTCATGAACTGAGTGATGTCTAATCCACAAAGCTACTAAGTTGGGTGTGTATAGCAGCATTCCATTATCAAATAGAAATGATATATATAAGGTTGAGCTGAATGAGGCCTTTGGAGGCACAAGTAGGTGTTTCTTGTTTTTGTTTTGTTTTGCTTTTTGTTTTGTTTTGTTGGTACAGGGGATTTAACCCAGGGGTGCTTAATCACCGAGGCACATCCTCAGACTTTTTAATTATTATTTAGTATCAAGGTCTTGCTAAGTTACTTAGGACCTCATTAAATTGCTGAGGCTAGCTTTGAAATTGCAATCTTCCTGCTTCAGCCTCCCAAGCTGCTGGGATTACAGGCGTGAGTCACCATATCCAGCACAAATAGGTTTTTGAAGAAGTAGCCCAATATCCATTCTCCTCACTCCTGCTACATCACTTTCTCTTTCTTAGTCTGTACATAGTGTTATTTCTGATTCCATTGTGTATAACATGCAAACTAATGGATGATAGTGGACATAACAGGCATCTGTGGCACCATTCTATATTCCTAGTGATCAACTAGCAAAATTTTATTTCCTGTGCTCTTATTCTCTCATTATCTATAGATCTTGGCCACAAAGGGTAAAATAATTCTATCAGTAGAAACAGTAAAGTTTTCATTGAAATGAAAATGAACTTTTTGAGCTCCTAATATCTCTTAATCGATAAAGAAAAGAGTTAGCATATTGGTTGGGGTGTTTGATCCTGACTACCAAAATGGAATTGAACTGCTAGTACACAAATTAGGTAAATAAGAGAATATCTGGAATATAGGAGATCATTTAAGGAGTTCCTTAGTACTACCAGATTTTATGATTAAAGTCAATGGAAAACTTCAACAACCCAATATGGAAAATAATAGTAATGGCCTAGACCCAGTAGTTAAGTTTTGAGCTGGTTCCCCTATCAGATAAAGATTCATGATAGCTAAAGTGCTTGTTGACATGGCATCACAGGGAATGCACTTTGGGTAGTAGAGAAAAGTAATTATAAATACCAGTTACAAACACAACACTGGTTGAAGAAATGACAACTGAAGTTGTCATATGTCTTAATTATTTTATTATGAATATATTTCTGTGTACATAGATGATAGAGAAAATGAATATATTCATTTTCTTTCTTATCTGTTTCCCATCTTAGTTATTTGGACTACTGTAACAAAGATACTATAGACAAGGTAGCTTGTAAATGACAGAAAACGATTTCTCACAGTTTTTGAGGCTAAGTCCAGGGTCAAGACACTAGCTGATTCAGTGTCTGGTGTGAGCCCACTCCCACTCCTTGTTTTATAGGTGGTTGTCTTTTTACTCTGTCCTCACTGGGCAGATTGAGGCAAGCAAATTCTTTACTATCTCTTTTATAAATGCCTTGATATCATTCATGAGAACTCCCTCATAATAATCACTTCAAATGGACCAACCCCCTTCAAATATCACATTGGAGTTTATATTTTAACACGTGAATTTTGAGAGGAAGCAAACATTAATTCTATAGCATCTCTTTAAAATATAGCATATATTAACTTTATATAAGCATATGTAAGTATGATTAACTATATATTATTTATGTTACAGGATATTGAGTAGACTGAAGATTGCTTCAATACCCTGCATCCTGTTCTGGCAGTGGCAGGGGTGTCAGTGCATTTGTTTGTATGCAGGATCTATTGTATAACTTTGGTTTGTGAAAACATGATATTGCCATTTTTCTTATTTGGAGATTAAATGTGGTTTAAGGAGGTATGTATTCTCTAATTAACAATGGATAGATTATTATGGTTTAATTTATGTGTCAATGGATACAGTGGATATGATATATTATTTTAGGTTAGCTGTTTGGACAAGCACTTATCCAGATGTTGCTGTAAAGACATTTTTTAAATGTGACAAACTTTTAAATCAATATATTTTGAGTGAAGGAAATTTCCCTCCATAATTTAGGTGGACCTAATTAAGCAAGGAAGCTAACAGCAAATTCTCATGTTTACCAAAAAAGAAATGATCTAGCCTCAAGGTTGTAACATAAAAAACTCTGCCTGAGATTCCTGTTATTCAAATTTTGGGTTTAAGGATCAATATCACTTCTTACCTGACTTTCCAATTTGTTAGCTCATTCTGTGTATTTTAGACTTCTGAGCCACTACAATTGCATGGCCAAATTCCTGAAATAATTATCATTCATGTTGTGCTTCTTAGTATCTATCAGATACATAGATGTATGTGTATGTATATATATGCACACGTGCACACACGCACACACATTTTGTTTTCAGTATTCTCCAAATCAAGAACTACATAAAAATCCATCTTTGCAGTTGTCTGCAGGACCAAATAAAGTAATTTATAAAACAACTCCTAGACGTTAAAAAAATTTGGAAGCCCATATGACAGCATGCCACTACTGGGGGGAGGGCTATGGCTTCTGCCTCCTTTTTGCCTTTATAATCTCCTGCAAAGAGTTCTCATAGGAAGAATGGCAATGGCATCCCAATATATGAAGATGAAGCATACTGGCAAATATAGTAGTTTTTTGACTTCATGATAAAGGCAAGAATATAAGAAAAGTGGGTATGAATGCTAGTTTGACCACAGATAATGCCTGTAGCTACACTGAAGAATCTGTTCCATTCATCTTTTATTTCCCACTGAGGTTGTGAGCCAGTATTTTTATTCGCTTTCTAAATGATTGCTGTCTCTTTTTAATGGTATCTACATGTAACTGGAAACATAAATTTAAAAAACAAGATGAATTTTATACCAATCATAATTTGAGCAGTCTCAATATGAAGTTGGAAATTTTTTTAAAGGTTGACATTTCTATCATAACTTTGTTTTTATTTATTAATTTGTATGTGGTGCTGAGGATTGAACTCAGTGCCTCACCCATACTACATGAGTGCTCTACCACTGAGCCACAAACCCAGCTCAGTTGGAATTTTTATGAAATAAACCATGAATCACAAAAATTAAAAATAGAATTTGGATGTTTAATTTTTCTAAATAGAGGCAAACAACTCTAAGGAATGGAGGCAGAGGCAGTGTACAAGTATAATGTTTTTATTTGTGAATTGAAGATAGTCAATACTTAACCCATTTCAATCCACTGTTCAGTATATAACATATTAATGAAATATAAGCGCCGATTTTTCTATGTTTTGCTGCTCAACATCCATTCAACTTTGATCTCAATGTCATCTCAAATCTACACTTACCTCAGAGAGCTAGTTGATCTGTCCATTGTACTACCATGGAGCTCCGTCCATATTTTTGTAATAATACTTTCATACTTCCATTGTATTTGTCCATGGACATGTGTGTTTCTTCCTTTAAAGAGGCATATTTGTGCATAGGACTCATGTGTCTTATAACTCTTTGTAAGGTAAAACATACAAGAGAGCAGGGATATACAGTGTTTAGCATTTCATTAACAGCAGGAAAATAACTCTAAGAACAGGACCAATCATATTTGGGTGGAAAAAAATGAGAAAGAGGAAGAGGATGAAAAGGTTCTCCAATGCAGGTTCTTAGCAACTTTGTTGAAAACCAATTGGCTGTGGATGTACTGGTTTACTTCATGGCTCTGTATTTTTTTCCCTTGGTCTATGTGTTAGTTTCCATGTGAGTACCATGCTTTTCTGCTTCCTGTAGCTTTGTAGTATTTTGAAGGCTGGTAGTATAACGCTTCCTCAAATTACTTTAGCTATTTGGGTTGTTTTCTGTTCCTTTTAATTTTAAACTTACTTTTATAGTTCTATGCAGAATATTTTTGATAGAAATTGAATTGAATGGATATGCCACTTGTGTTGTGTGGACATTTTAACAATATTGTTTCTTAAAATCCATTAGCATAGGCTATCTTTCCTTTTGTTTATTTTTTTTGTGTGTATATGTGTGTATGTATGTCCACTTCAATACCTTCCATTAGTTATTTATGGTTTTCATTACAAAGATTTTTCTCTTATTTGTTTAAATTTATTTCTAGATATTGTATTTTCTAGCTTTTGCAAATGAGATTTCTCTCTTAATTTCTCTTTGAGATAATTCTCCATTAATTTATAGCAATGCTAATGATTCTCATAGGTTAATTGTGTGTCCTGCATCTTTGTAACATTTGTTTATTAGTTCCAATATTCTTTGTGAAGTTTTGGGATTTTCTATAAATATGAACATATCATGTGCAAACAGGGACAATTTGATTTTCTCTTTCTACATTTGAATATTCTTTATTTGTCTTGTCTGATTGTTCTAGCTAGGAATTGCAATACTATGTTGAATAAAGTGGTGAAAGTTGGCATCCTTGTCTTTTTCTAGGTTTTATAGATAAAGTGTTCAACTTTTCTGTATTCAGCATATTGTTAGTTGCTCTATTTTTATATGTGGCCTTTTTCATGCTAAGGGATATTTATTTCATACCTAATGTTTTACATATTTTTGTCAAGACTAGGTCCTGAATTTTATCAAATTATTTTTCTACAACTGTTCAAATTATCTTGTGTTTTTCCTTCATTCTGTTAAGATGGTGTATCATATGTATTGGCTCACATATGTTGAACCATTCTTGTATCCCTGGGATAAATTTCATGTGATCATGATAAGTAATCTTTTTAATGTGCTAATGAATTTAATTAGCTAGTATTTTACTGAGGAGTTTTGTATATATGTCCATCAAGGCTTCAGCCTATAGTTTTCTTATTTGTTGTGTCCTTGTGTGGTTTTTGTAATAAGGCAAATATGATTTCATAGAATGTGTTTGAAATAATTCTCTGCCCTTTTTATTTTTGGAACACTTTATGAATAATTGGTATTGTTCTTTAAATATTTATTAGAAATCAGAGGTGCAAATACCTAGCCCTGGGATTTTCTTTGATGAAAAAAATTTATACTGATTAAATTTTTTTATTTGAAATTGGTTGTTCGTGTTTTACATTTCCTCATAATTCAGTCTTCATAAGGTTTATGTATTCAGGAACTTGTCAGTTTCTTCTAGGTTATCATTTTTTTTTCTGTACAGTATTTGTCAGCTTTTGGCCAGTGATCTCCATTCTTCATCACCAAAATTCCTGCAGTTACCACTCAGTGGTGCATTCCAATTATTAATCCATAAAATGAATTATTAACCATAAAATGGATTAATCCACTCATGAAGTTACAGCTACCATCATTGCCTAAAAGGTCTACTTTTAAACCTTTCTGGTTCGAGAGTAAGTAATGCTTTCAAAACAAAAGATTTTCAGGCAATTTTAAAGACCTAAACCATAAAATATAAACATTTGTTGGTAATAATTTTTAATAATTTTTATTTGTATTATTGTGCTATCATTTTCTCTGCTCTCATTTCCATATCTGATTTTTTAATCATCTCTATCTTTTTCTTTTAATCAAGTTAAAGTTTTAGAAATAATATTTATCTTTTTGAAAATCATGTTTTCTTTTCATAATTTTTTTTGTATTTTTGGTCCCTATTCTACTTATTTTTGCTATAGTCTTTATTATTTCTTTTATTCTTTTAATTTTGAACTCGGTTTGTTCTCTATTTTTTCCTAGTTTCTTTGAGATATAGAGATAAATTGTTTGCTTGAGATCTTTGTGCCTTTTGTATGTAGCATGATTGCTAAAATATTCCTTCTAGTACTTCTTTTGTTATATCCCATACGTTTTGGTATGTTGTATTTCTATTTTTATTTGTTTCAAGAAATGTTTTAATGTCCTTGTTTATTTCTCTCTTGATCAATTATTTATTGAAGAATAAATTGTTTAATTTCCCAGTATTTGTATGGTTTCAAAGTTTTTATTCATGTTGATTTCTACTTTTATTATATTTTGATCAGAAAAGACATTCAGTATAACATCAATTTTTAAAAATGTTTTGCAGAATATTTTGTGACCACCATTGATCTATCCTAAAGAATGTTCCATGCACTTTTTTAATATTCTTTTTTAAATTTGTTTGTTCTAATCAGCTATACATGACAGCAGAATGCTCTTCGATTCATTGTACACAAATGGAGCACAATTTTTCACATCTCTGGTTGTACACAAAGTAAGATCACACCATTTGTGCAATCATTCATGTACCTAGGCTAATGATGACCATCTCATTCCACCATCATTCCTAGCTCCATGCACCCTACCTTCCCATCCTTCTTCTTTGGCCAATCCAAAATTCCTCTACTCCTCCCAACCAACTCCTTATGGATTAGCATGCACTTATCAGAGAAAACATTCAGGCTTTGGTTTTTTGGGATTGACTTATTTCGCTTAGCATCATGTTCTCTAAATCCATCCACTTAACTACAAATGCCATAATTTTATTCTCTTTTATTGCTGAGTAATAATGTATTGTGTATATATACCACAGTTTCTTTATACATTCACCTATTAAAGGGCATCTAGGTTGTTTTCACAGTTGAGCTATAGTGAATTGAGCTGCTATAAACATTGATGTGGCTGTGTCACTGTAGTATGCTGTTTTTAATTATTTTGTGTATAGAACAAGGAGTGGGATAGCTGGATAAAACGATAGTTCCATTCCAAGTTTTCTAAGTCATCTCAATACTGTTTTCAGATTGGATGTACCAATTTGCAGACCTACCAGCAATGTATGAGTGGGCCTTTTCCCTATGTCTTTACAGACCCTTGTTGTTTATATTCTTGATAACTGCCATTCTGACTGCATGAGATAAAATTTTAGAGTAGTTTTGATTTGCATTTCTCTAATTACTAGAGATGTTGAATATTTTTTTCATACATTTGTTGATCAGTGGTATATCTTACTCTGAGAAGTGTCTGTTCAGCTCCTTAGCCCATTTATTGATTGGGTTGTTTGTTTTTTGGTGTTAAGTTTTTGAGTTCTTTACATATCCTGGTGATTAGTGCTCTATCTGACATGTGTGTTGCAAAAATTTTCTCCCCAAATGTAGACTCTCTCTTCACCTCACTGTTTGTTTTGTTGAGAAGAAAGTTTTTAGTTTGAATCCATCCCATTTATTGATTCTTGATTTTTTTTCTTGTGCTTTAGAAATCTTGTTAAGGAAGTCAGGCCCTAATACAACATGTTGAAGATTTGGGCCTACTTTTTCTTCTATTAGGCATGGACTCTCTTGTCTAATTCCTAGGTTCTTGATTCACTTTGAGTTGAGTTTTGTACATGGTGAGAGATAGGGGATTAGTTTCATTTTGCTGCATATAGATTTCCAGTTTTACCAGCACCACTTGTTGAAGAGGCTATCTTTTCTTCAGTATGTGTTTTTCATCACCTTTGTCTAGTATAAGATAACTGTACTTATGTGGGTCTGTCTCTGTGTCTTCTATTCTGTACCATTGGTCTACATGTCTATTTTGGTGCCAATATCATGCTGTTTTTGTTGCTATAGATTTATAGTATAGTTTAAGGTCTGGTATTGTGATGCCTCCTGCTTCACTCTTCTTGCTAAGGCTATTCTGGGACTCTTATTTTTCCAAAAGATTATTTTTCATGGTTGCTTTTTCTATTTCTATAATGAATGATATTGAGATTTTAATTGGAATTGCATTGAATCTGTATTTCTTTCTTTAGTGTTCTGCAGTTTTTATTGTAGAGGTCTTTCACCTCTTTTGTTAAATTGCTTCCCAAATATTTAATATTTTTGAGGCTATTGTGAATGGGGTAGTTTTTCTAATTTCTCTTTCAGAGGTTTCGTCACTGATGTATAGAAATACAATAGATTTTTGGGTATTAATTTCATATCCTACTACTTTGCTGAATTCATTTATTATTTCTAGAAGTTTTCTGGTGGAATTTATTGGATCCTCTAAGTATAGAATCGTGTTGTTGGCAAATAATGATAGTTTGAGTTCTTCTTTTCCTATTAATATCCCTTTAATTTCTTTCATCTGTCTAATTGCTCTGGCTAGAGTTTCAAGAACTATGTTGAATAGAAATGGTGAAAGAGGGCTTTCCTGTCTTGTTCCAAATTTTAGATGGAATGCTTCCAATTTTTCTCCATTTAGAATAGTGTTGGCCTTTTGTTTAGCATAGATAGCTTTTTTGGGGGGGAGGTACTGGAGATTGAACTCAGGGACACTCAACCACTGAGCCACATCCTCAGGCCTATTTTATATCTTATGTAGAGATAGGGTCTCACTGAGTTGCTTAGTGCCTTGATTTTGCTAAGGCTGGCTTTGAACTCTCAATTCTCCTGTCTCAGCCTCCCTAAGTGCTGAGATTACAGGCGTGCACCACCACGCCTGGCTTAGCATAGACAGCTTTTGCAATGTTGAGATATGTTCCTACTATTCCTAGTTAGTCTAGTGCTGTATTTTGTCAAATGCTTTCTTAGCATCTAGTGAGATAATCATATGATTCTTATCTTTAAGTCTATTGATGCGATGGATTACATTTATTGATTTCCATATGTTGAACCAACCTTGCAGCCCTGTAATGAACCTCACTTGATCATGGTACACTATTTTTTAAATATGTTTTTGTATGCAATTTTGCCAGAATTTTAATGAGAATTTTTGAATCTATATTCATCAGGGATGTTGGTCTGAAATTTTCTTTCTTTGATGTGTATCTGTCTGGTTTTGGTATCAGGATAATACTAGACTCATAGAATAAGTTTGGAAGGGTTTCCTCCTTTTCTATTTCATAGAATAATTTGAGGATTATTAGTATTATTCTTTGTAGGTCTTGTAGAACTTGGCTGGGAATCCATCTGGTCCTGGGCTTTACTTTTTTGGTAGGCTTTTGATGGCATCTTCTACATCCTTACTTGAAATTGATCTGTGTAAATTGTGTATTTCCTTCTGGTTCAGCTTGGTTAGATCATATGCCTCTAGAAATTTGTCAGTTTTTGAGGTTTTCTATTTTACTGGAGTATAAATTTTCAAAATAGTTTCTAATTGTCCTGTATTTCAATAGTGTCTGTCATGATATTTCCTTTTTCATACTGAATTTTAGTAATTTGAGTTTTCTCTCTTCTTCTTTTCATTTGGGTGGCTAAAGGTTTATCAATTGTATTTACTTTCTCAGAGAACCAGCTTTTTGCTTTGTCAATTTTTTGAATTGTTTTTTTTGTTTCAATTTTATTGATTTCCACCCTGATTTTAATTTTTCCACCCTGATTTTAATTTCTGTCTTCTAATATTTTTGGAGTTTGTTTATTCTTCTTTCTCTAGGGCTTTGAGATGTAGTGTCTGGTCATTTATTTGTTCACTTTTTCTTTTTTTGATGAATGAGCCTAATGCAATGAACTTTCCTATTAACACTGCCTTCACAGTGTCCCAGAGACTTTGATATGTCATATCTGAGTTCTCCTTTACCTCTAAGAATTTTTTTTGTCTCCTCCCTGATGTCTTCTGTTATCTATGCATCATTCAGTAGCGTATTGTTTAGTCTCCAGCTGATAGAGTAGCTTCTATTTTTTATTTTATGATTGATTTCTAATTTCATTCCATTATGGTCAGACAGAATGCAGGGCAGCATCTCTATTTTTTTGTATTTGCTAAGACATACTTTGTGGCATAACATTTGGTCTATTTTGGAGAAGGAGCCATGTGCTGCTGAGAAAATAGTGTCTTTGCCTGTTGATGGATGGAATATTCTATATATGTCTGTTCAGTCTAAATTATTGTTTTATTGAGTTCTGTAGTTTCTTCCTTTAGTTTTTGTTTGGGTGATCTATCCAGTGATGAGAGAGGTATGTGAAAGTCACTCAGTATTATTGTGTTGTAGTCTATTTAATTCATGAAGTGGAGAAGAGTTTGTTTAATATACATAGATGCCCAATTGTTTGGGGCATAGATATTTATGATTATGATGTCTTTTTGATGTATAATTCCCTTGAGTAGTATGTAATGTCCTTCCTTATCCCTTTTCACTAACTTTGGTTTAAAGTCCACTTTATGAAGATGGAAACCACTGCTTGTTTACGTGGTCCATGTGAGTGATAATGTTTTTTCCCATCCTTTTACCTTCTGTCCGTGGATGTCTTTTCCTGGGAGATGAGTCTCTTGAAGGAAGCATGTTGTTGGGTCTTTTTTTAAAAATCCAATCTGTTCAGTCTTTGTCTTTTAATTGATAAGATTAGGCCATTCACATTCAGGATTATTATTGAAATATGATTTGTATTCATAGTCATTTTGGTTTATTTTTGGTTTTTAATTTTACTTGGTTTTTCTCCTTTGATTGGCCTTACCTTTAGTGTAGCCTTTGCAGAATTTCATTTTGTTTTACATTACATCTTTATGGAATATTTTGCCAAGAATGTTCTGTAGTGCAGGATTTCTTGTTGTAGCCACTGCCATAGCCCTTACCATGTAGTAATCTACACTGTAAACAACAAACAGTGACAGCCTGTTGCAGCACCACATGTCACCACCGAGCAGGCCACTCAATGCCATAGCACAGCCCATTATTCCAACCCCACCTCTGAAAGCAGTTACCTCCATCTTGGAACACCTCTGCCACCCTCTGGGATTACCTCTGCTGACACCTCCACCATCTTTAGTTTGGGGCAGCTTCCATCTAAGGACACCAAGTGGGGCCTGGAAGCCCAATATCAAGGTACCTATAGGCTTGAAGCTATTGCCACCACCAACTAAGGACTGACTTGGCTGCTTTCATCAAGGGACAGCAACCAAGACCTGGAAGATCATCACCAAGGTCTGTGTGAGACTGCTTGCACCAGAGGTATCACTACTAGATGTGCTAACAGACACTAGTTGTATAGGCAACAGGGAGCCTTGCATGGGATCACCTCTCCTTTTTTTCCAACTAACAGCCAACTTCTCTTGATCCCATTTTCACTCATCCTATAATCTAATGCCTCTATATTCTCACACTCACCTCATAAACATCTTATCCTACCTCCTGCCTCCACATCCTCTCTGTCCATTATTAGAAACAGTAAAATCTTATGCAAACCTATTAGATATATAGTAGAAGATAACCAAACTCATCATTTCTGTTTATAGCAACAAAACTCTCAGGTGTGGGTGGTACAGGTGTTCTGGTCCCATGTACTCTTACAAAAATGTATTTCTATACTCATTGGGCCGAATGTTCTGTAGAATATTTGATATAAGTTGAAATTTAACTCTGTTGTTTATTGGTTTTCTGTCTGAATGTTCTGACTATTGCTTGAAATAGAGGCAATAGTCTCATGTTATTATTGTGTTGAAATCTATTGGTCAATCTCTAGGTCTATTAATATTTGCTTTATATGTTTGGTACTCTAATATTGGTTTCATTTGCATAGAGAATTGCTATTTCTTCTTGCTGAACTAACATCTTTCTTATTATATAATTATATCCCTATTCTCTTTTTGCTGCTCTTAACTTAAAATCTGCTTTATCTAAAATTAGCTATGCCTACTTTTTTCTTTTCAATTCCACTTTCATTTAACATCTTATTCTACACCTTTACTTTTAGTGTACACATGCCCTGAGAGATAAAGTGAGATGTAAAAAACAAATAATGAAATACCATTTGTATATTTGTTCATTCTATGTCTTTAAATTGGAGAATTTAATTTTCATCAGATTTTAAGGTAAATATATGTAAAACCTTACTACAGCTATTTTATAACTTGTTCTCTAAATTTGTTGCAGTTTCTTTCTTTTTTTTTTCTGTATCATAGTCTTTCTTTGTGATTTACTCTGTAGTTAAAAGAGAGTTTGTTTTAATTCCATGATATTATTTTTGTTTTGCCCATTATAGATTTTTTGCTTTGTGCTTGCCAAAAGGCTTAAAAAATTTGAGAATTATAAGATGTTTTAAAATATTAATAATAAAACATTATCATAAATATAAGCAAACAAACAGAAAACAATTCAGAAAATATAGAAATTTAAAACTCTACACATATACTCCACTTTTCACCATATTTTGCATTTTTGATATCTGATTTTACATCTTTCTATATTGCCTATCTTAGCATATTAATGTGCTAATTGTTATATTATTTGCTTAGTCTTTACATTAAAATCATGAATGGTTTATACAACATGTTTACAATATTGGAGAGCTCTCAATTTTTGAGTACTCTTACCAGTGAATTTTATATTTAATGTTTTCTTCTTGTTAATATTTCTCTTAAGAATGACAATGGAATGAATCTAACATAAATTTCCTATGTACAAATATGAAAATATCATAGTGAATCTCAACATTGACATTCACAAGACTGAGATCCTAATTAGAATAAGATATATTCCTTGCTCATATAAATATATCAAAATAGATTCTACTGTCCTGTGACTACAAACAATAAATAAAAATTTAAAAAAAGAAAAATGAAGAATCCTCATTAGAATTTCTTGTAGAATAGATCTGGTAGAGATATCTTCTTTCCGCTTTATTTCTAAAGGATAACTTTTCTGTGCATATTATGTTTGGATGGCAGGTTTTCTTCCCTCGGTAGTGTAAAAATCTTATAGAACTCTCTCTTAGCCTATAAAATTTCTGTTGAGAAGTCTACTATCAGGAGAGTTGAAATATATTTATGTGCTGTTTCTTTTCTCTTTTTGACTTAAAAATCTTCTCTTTATCTTTCAATTTGGAAACCTTGATTATAATACATCTTGTGATAGATTTGCTTGAGCTGTATATGACTGATTTTTTCTAACTTTCTTGTACTTGGATATTTCTATTCTTATTTAGGTTTGGGAAGTTTCCTCTTATAATAATCTTTTTGTGTAAACTTTTTCTCTCTTTGATATTCTCAAGTCCTGCTTGAACTCAAATAATCTGAATATTTTCCTTTTTAATGCTACCTCAGACTTCCCATAGGATTCCTTCATTTCTCTTTATTATCTTTCCCTTCACTTGTGTTTCCATATAGCTTGTCTTTGAGCTAACTATTCTATTTGATCTATTCTGCTATTCATGCCTTCTATTGTGTTTTTAATTTTACTTAATATGTTTTTTAGCTCAAGGATTTCTGTTTTATTTAAAAATTTCCTTCCAACTTAAAAGATATAAGGGACACACATGCACACACACACACACACACATTTACACACATTATGTATAATATACAATATATTTATATAAATGTATATATAAAATATGAATGTATTATACCAAACAAAATGACAAAATTGGAAATGGCATTTTTAGTTTATAAAAACACTGTGAAAAAATATATGTATGTGTGTTACATAGATATGTCTATGTTATATGTATTTATATAGATATATATAGATATATATTTATATAGATATAAGTATCTTCACTTTCATTTCTTTTGCTATTTTCAGTTAGTTTTCAGTATTATATGAAAAAAGTGATGCTTAAAAATGCTATTTTTTTTTAGTAAATATATCCTTGTTGATGGCCTTTACCACTTGAGCAGTATTTCCATCTTTTCTCTGTTTCTGTACAATCCATTCTCCACATTTTAACAGAATAAATTAAAAATGAAAATTTGATTAAATTTCTCATAAGCATATTCTACAAAATTGACCATGAATCAACCTCTATATTTTTAATCATAACTCATATCACTTTCTCTGACTTAATTCTTCAGCCACAGGTGGCTCTTTTATTTTTTTTATTTTTTATTTTTATTTTTTTGGTACTGGGGATTGAACTCAGGGGCACTCGACCACTGAGCCACATCCCCAGCCCTATTTTGTGATTTATGTAGAGACAGGGTCTCACTGAGTTGCTTAGCACCTCGCCGTTGCTGAGGCTGGCTTTGAACTCACGATTCTCCTGTCTCAGCCTCCCTAAGTGCTGGGATTACAGGCTTGAGCCACTGCGCCCAGCTTCTTTTATATTCAATTCTTTGATTATGGTATACTTTCTCCTGTCTTGGGTCTGTGGCACATGTTCATGTGTCACTCCTCTAGGAATACCATACTAGATTTCTCAGACTATGTCAGTCCCAGCTGCATCTCCATTATATCAATTCTATCCACTGAAAGAAAAGTCCACAAAGAAGATGGCTGTTTGCTTTCCCTTCAAATTCATGACACTTGGGATAGAACGTAGAACATGAATGAATGCTCAATAAAATTTTGGGTGAATTAATGACTAAATGACTGTCCTTCAAGGGGTACATAGAAAGTTGTAACAAACATTTGTGTGTGTGCATATGGGTGTATGTGCACACAATGATTTAAATATTTTTTCTAAACAATATGTAAAATTTTGCAAAACAAATGTTAGTTATGACTATTGAGGTAGAATTCTATCTTATTTCACAATTAGTAATATATTTTAACTTTAATTTATGTTATTCTATAAAATGTCAAATCAGATAATGAAGAAATCTTCTGTATTTTTTCCGTGTCTTTTGTACTTTTGTAAACTCTTTTATATTCAGTAAAATAAAAATATGGCCATTATGTTCTTTTATTTAAATTCTAAGAATGACTTTTGCTCTTACGCCATCCAATGTTTAATTTTGTTTTTATGTAAGCTATTTCCCTTCCTTACAAAAACCTCAGTTATCTTTGCCAAAGTATCCAACCTAAGATATGAATTCTACCTCTAAATGGTAAGTGAAAATGATGAAAAAAATATGTAGATTAGTATATTAAAATGCATTTTCTAATATTTTCAATTTATTTCACATTTTTAAAAATTATGCAAAATACAAAGAACATAGGTTGATATATAAACTTCAAAGGCAAAAAATAACAAAACATTTTTTAAGGTGACTTACTGCTGAGTTTCCAGAAGCTACAGAATTCTATAAATGTTTAGTGAAGAGTAACATTTCAACCCATTTCATTAAAACATTTTAGGTTGTGAGAACTAAAATTAGTTTTGGTTTTGATATGTTTATGTCTATAAAGATATTTAATTTTATGAAAATAATTCATCTATTGTATGTTCTCTGAAAAATAGATAATCACAGAATTTAAAGTAATTGCCTTAGGTCTTACATCTAGCTTTTGGAAAAACAGATGTAGGCTCTCATTTTCTTATTCTATTAGTTACAGCTCTTATTATACTAGTATTGTCTCCTTTAAATAATAGTCATAGCAAATAACAAATCCTTGTTAAAGCATCAATCTTGTGCCTTTAGGTGTATGGTATATATGGACTCAGAAAGACTCAATCAATTGCTCTCCATCTGTGTCCAGTGAACAGAAGTGAGTAGGTTCATAAATATGCATATACATATAGTATGTATTTATAATATTCTTCATATAATACATTTTTTGGATTCTTAAGTGGAAAGTTTTTCTTTTTTTTGTTTTAGGTTGATTTAAAATTATAATTATAGATTGAGGATGGAGCTCGGTGGTAAAGCACTGACCTAACATTAGAGAAGATTTGGGTTCAATCTCCAGTACCAAAAATAGTAAATAAACAATAAATTTAAATTGTCATTTGATAGTGATCATCGTTGGTATTTAACCAAAATAGAAAATGCAAACATATACATATACATTTAGTTTGAACTATACATTTTTCTATAGTAAAGTTAGTGCATCACATTCTTTTATTTAAAATGGTAATAACATTGTGCTGTTACTGGTGTCTTAGCATGTGTCCAATTTCATTTTTATTATTCTCTAGGGTCTTTCTATATTTATGCAAGAAAGTTTATGAGCACCTTCTGCTACTTTATTATTTTTGTTCATACTAAGGCTATATAGTTTTCAATGAAATTAATAGCTGTTTATTGCATGCTTTCTTCCTAGTCCATTTTTCTTCAGGCAATTTTCTCTTGCTCATGTGCACATTCTGTAGCTTCATTACCCTACCATGTGTTTTGCTGTTGCTTCTGTTTTCTCACTCTTTTGCTTGATGGTCAGTCTCCACGAAGCTGCTTTTACTCTCTTACTTTCCTTTACCTTTGTGTTTTCATTATGTATTGTCTCAATTTTTCATAACTGAATGTTTGGTGGGTCTTATAAGTTATTTGGGACTAGCCCTCTAACCTTCTATATCATCACTGATTTCATAACTCACTTTTTATTTGTATTTTTTTCTGTCTGTCTAGTAGGTGGAATTTTTTACATTCTCACTTGTGTGGAAAGAAAATAGAAGGATGCAAGGATGACCATCCAACATTGCTCCATTGTTGTACAACCTGAAATATGAGATGCTTTCTTAAGTATTTACTTTAAGTCATGACTTGCCAATGACCTGCAGGATAAATAAAACAACGTAAGCCTATGACTATAATTACAGTGAAGTAGATTATGTGGGTTACATAAACAAACAAGTTTTTTCTTGTCTAATACTTCCAAAAATGAAAGTAGTTAAGAAACAAAAATAATTTTCATAACATGTTTTATTCAAATTAGATGTGGCCCTTAAAAATTATTTGAAGTTACTTTAACTTTAGGAATAATAGATAAAATTGCCAAAAATGAGAAATAATATTTTATCTGATTTTGCAAAATTTTCTTTTCAAGTTAAAAGGATAAGTCTGATAACTTGAGATTCTAATTTGTTTTATTGTGCTATTGAGCCAGATATATTAATTATTTTCCACTTGTATAACACAAAAATATTAGTTTTAAGCTCAAAACAGAGAAAACATTAAAATAATTGATAATAGGAAATTAAAATTCTGCTGAATGTTACACAGAAATTTCTGAAATATACCAGTCTCTTCCCCTACTCCCCCTGTTGTATAAATAAGTAATTGATTCCCAAAGGTGTAAGAGCCTTTCTGTTGCACGAGGCCACAGGTGCTCAAACAAGGCAGTTGCTGGATCTCAACTCTTATCATCATGGAATTGCAAAGTCTGCTATTGAATAGAGTAGAAAAGTCTGTTTCTAGAGAAAACCCTAAAAGAGTGATCCTTCTGAAAGAGAGATCCTTCTGAAGCCTTATAATTATGCCACCATGAGAAAAATAAAATAGCCTCTGTAACTTAAATTTATCTACTGTACTATAAACATAATAATTCTTATTCTTATGGTTATTGCAAGAAAAGTCCACTTGATTGAATTGCTAAAGCACTCATCAGGTTGGATAGCTTTCTTTTTCTTTATTTTTTTCTTTCTTACTCTCTTCATTTCCTCCTTTACTTTCTTTCTTATTATTCTTACCAATTTAATTTTGCATTATTCTTCATTTCTTCTTTTAATTCTTTAGTAGTGAATAGATGATTCTATTACATCAAATGCATTCTTAATTTCAAAGCTCACTAAACCCTATGCCAAAATGAGAGTTTTTGAAGCATTTTAAAGATTGTGCCTACATTTCATGCCTTCCAGTAATGAAATAAAGGTTTATATCAAATGATTTTTCATTTGCTTGTACTTGTTATGATATATGTTAGCTTCCATTTGGACAGTACGGCATTTCCACATGTTTAATATGTTCTCACATACCCTCTGGTAGAAAGGGTTTATAGAACACAACTCTGGCCTTTTGAAAACAGTGGATATAGAATTAAAATAAATGAACATAATGTCCCTTAAGGTAAAATCTTTGGCCAGCTATGCTCAGCATAATTTGTTATTGTTAGAGATAGCTGAAGTGTACCTTGCTATGACTGCATATTATAAACACACATATATATAATACATATATATGTATTATATGACAGCATATTATGAATATATGTGTGTGTGTGTCCCACAGATGGGTACCTCAAAAGTAAAGTTGGTATGCAATCATGATAAGTCAACATTATGAGTTTCATAAAAAAACTTCACTTTTTTTAATGGGAAGAAAGTTTTTTGGAGCTGCCTTTTATTTCATCTTCTACATAAGAACAGAGTAAGGGGAGAGAGACTCTGAGGACAAAGAGGAAACAATATGATATTATAGCAGTATATTGTCAGAGACAACTGTGTATTCTCTGTGCTAGCAAATGTCATGAATGAGTTTCAAATGTAGATGCTGTGAACATATTAGGAACCATGAGGACCCTCTCAAACAGCTGAACGTCCACCCTGGAAGGGCACTGAGGAGTGAGAAGTCTGAAATTTAGCAACCCGTGGGAGTATATTCCCCAAGACAGAGACTCAGAAAGTTTTACTATTCAAATGCTGCTTTTGCTGCATTTTATATCTGTACCATTCCTCCTGTTAGAGTAAGTTCACTGGTAAAAGAAGAGATCAGGAACACATAAATATTTTTCTTGTTTTATATCATTCCTTACTGCTGGTGACATTACTGGCTGACAGGTTTCTCTTTGTTGAATAATGAATAAAAATGTAATAAATACCCTTACTACCAGGAAATTATCAAGAATGTTCCTTCAAAAATTTTTTCAAATTTATTTTAATACCCTATTTTAAAATATGAAGTACAGCGATCACAAATGCAGACCTTGTCAAGGGAGTGCAGATTATCCTCTGGGCCCCTATTCTTCATCCGTCATTCTGGTTATACTTGTATTCACCTTTAGACTTGGTACTCGAATCATATTCCTCATATTTAATGATGCATAAAAAATTCTGCAATAAAACTCATTATAGTTGTCATTTATCTATGTTCAGTTCTCATTGTTATCCATTAGAAATACAGTTTAAGTTGCCCCATTTTTATGTCCATTTCCCACGACTAACTCTTGTTTCTCTTTTATCTTTTTCCTTTTCTCACTTGTTCCTGCCTTTTTTACTCTATGTCTTTGAGATCTTTATTCATAGACATTCATTTACTGAATGCTAAAACTTTTTGATAACCATTTGAGGTTTTATCCATGACATATTTCTTATGTTAACCTTAAAGTGCAATCTTCTGAAAGGATGAGTGGTTTGTAGTCATCTTTTTCATATAGGATGGAGTTAGTTTCAAAAAAGTGTTTGTGTGCAACTGCAGAATAAGATCCTGAATTCCCACCAAGGATTTTTACAAGTCTCTTATTCTCATAAAATCAAAGCAAGCAAGGAAAGTTGAGTACCAAATAAGTAGTCTCAAAGATGAGAAAGGAAATGCCAGGGAGAGATATTATTTACTGTGTCAATTATATGAAAACTTTTAATCAATACTATTTACATTTAATAATAAATTTGGAAAAATTAGATTGCATATTTCTTTCTTAATATGGAAAAATGAATTTGAATTGAGACAGCTATCCAGAAAATGCAAGTTCCAAAATAGTTTTCCAGGAAACTAAATAATGAAATAAACTTGTATGTGATATAAATGTTTTTACTCCTTTTTAAATTTCTTATCTCAATATTTCCTTTGTATTTCTTTGATGCATTATAGAAGAGGTGCTAAGCAACTCAGTGAGACCCTATCTCTACATAAAACACAAAATAGGGCTGGGGATGTGGCTCAGTGGTCGAGTGCCCCTGAGTTCAATCTCCAGTACCAAAAAAAAAAAAAGAGAGAGAGAGTCATTTAACATACATATACTTATAAACTGAGTGCACATTCATAGAGAACAAATTTGGCTTAGAGGTTATTTTTGTCCTATTAAGTAAAGTAGTTTTGTAACCTTTAATTCTCTGCTTCTAAGTTTTGTGTTAATATTTTTGCTTCAACCTAGGAGAGAGAATTTTTAACCACAAATAGGGGTCTTGAATTAATTTCGTGCATTTCAAAGTGCTCACCACTTTTCTTGGATTTAATTATAATTATGTCAATTTGTTATATTTACTCTATAATTACAATAACTGCTCTGCATTTATTTTTAGTACAGTTCAGAGAGGAGTTGAGCAGGTTGTGTATACTATATGTTAATGACATTTTAAGAGCACATAGAATCAGTGTGTATTTGATAAGTGAAGTTATGCATTAAGAAATCTCTCAGGTATGGAAACAAAGTTGAAAAAATGTGTTCCTAAATTTGAATTATGAAATCAAACACGACTATTACATAGTATGAGAGAAAATAAGATTTGCAATATATAGGTACTGCTTGTCTTTTTCAGGAAGATTCCTTCTTAGCAATTATTGCACCCTTTTTGTAGAACTTACCCTTTTTGTAGAACTAATTGGCTAGATACATAGCATTTTGTATTTTGCTTCTTGGAAACAAGGTATAGGCAAATAGTTTAATGTGATGGTTTTGAGCTTTATCAGCATGCTGGTCAAATGTGGAATTAAAAACTAAGAAAGAATATCAATTTCATTTGCCTCTCTTTCCCAAGATGTAAAAGACACGTGGCACTCAGACATTCTAAATCTAGAAAAAAAAATTCTAACTCTAACTCAAGATAGCATTGTGGGTAAATAGAGTAATGAATATCTGAATAATTTGGCAAGAACTTTTGCTTTTTCTGTTGACTTGTATATGTGTGATCTTGTGTATGTCATTCCACATTGCCAAACTTTGATTTTCTCAGCTATGATATGATCATACAGCACAATTATAACAAGGGTTAATATCAATGTATATGGAATAAATTTATCCCATACATACAAATGCTGTGTAGATGGGCTGTGATCAGAGTTTCTACTAATGAAAGTATTTCTCTTATTCTTTAAGAGCAGAATTAGTCTTATTTTCTATGACCAACGCAGATTATTTTTGATGTTTGATTGCTAACAATTCTTGAGGAATTTTTCTACTTTTATTCCACACCAAAATTCTAAATTTCTCCTTGTAAATCTTTTAGAAGTATTTTTGCAATTTCATTTCGTATCCATTGGTGTTTGTCACTGATCTCAACATCCACATAAATTCCTGAGATTGAGATAAGCAAAGATGGGAAGTAGGAGGTTAACTAACATCTAGCAAGGCCTCGTTTGACCAAATAAAACATGTCTGTTATGCAGTCAGCAGAATAGATGGATTTATGTAATGTTCCCTCAGATTTGGAAAATGTAGAGAAAATTCTTAACAAGTAGAGACAGTTAAATGATCAAATTATTCTGAAGTGAAAAAGAAACATGGCTTTTTCCTATCTTAAAATAGTTTAAATGTTTCAAAGGGTTAGATGAAGAAGTAAAAATATTCTGTTTTCTTTAATCCAAAGAAAGGTATGAGAAACTTTGTATGTGAATATTTCCAAAATAACAGGATTTAGTAGTACCTAAGGTTCAGAAATGGGAATTATCTGTTAGGATTGAATGAAGATTATGATAGGCTAAATGTAGTGCTATACTGTGAAAATCATAACAGTAAGAAGAAAAACTCTACACTTCTATGTCCATAGGGTCTGGAAGATAATCAATTAGTTAGGTAATATATGTTATTATAGGCTTATTTTGGCCTATTGAGATTCTATGACATGGGCAACTCTCAAAGTCTCCAGTAGTAGTGGGTATGGAAAGATGTGCACAGTATAACCGGGTAATAAAGCTTGAAGCAGTGGGATAGGCTTTCCAGAAGAGAAAAGAAGGGAAAGAATGGCACAGAATGTCCAAATGTGCACATTTCATTAAGATACTCTTAATTTTCATCTGTTGAGCAGATACAATTATTAATGGTGCCCCATTCACTTTCAAGTGTGTCTTGAATTTGACAAAGAAAAAATAGTTTCTTTAGCCAATAGAATTGAAGACATTAAGTAGCTTCATGTGAATTTAGTAAAAAGTTAAACTTAATAGATATAATTATTCTCCTAACCATATTATATATTATACTTTTAGTCATAATAAAGGAAATAAAATTTTCAAGTCAAATTAAAATCATGTTTTCAAATAAAATTTGGTACAAATCCATGGCAAATCTCTTACAAATGTAGAAAACATCTTTTCTTTCTTTCTGGAAAACAACTGATTCTCTTAGTATTAGTGATTTCCTGTATTCCATTCACATCCTTCTCATTAAATAAGCTTCTTCCTTAAAATTTAACAAGTCTGACTTGGTTTCTGAAATCTTATTGAAATGTATTTTGTTTAATATTTTTTATCATATTGAAAAAATAAAAATAAAAACACTGTAAGAGCTGTTACAATATTCCACTGCATGACTGGTGGATGAGGGAATTAATTCAAGAGTTTGTTTTTCATTTCTACATTTCTAATGAAAGCACAATCTTGGGGAATTATTTTATTGCCCCTAATCTCTGAGCTATGTTCTATCTTACTGAGATCTAAATTTCAATTCAAGAATGGAAAAAATGCTAGATGTTCTCATGTAAAACGCTATAAATATGTTTATATCTAATAGTTTGGCTTAACATCCTGTTTAATCAGAAGGATGATACATGAAGTTCATTTACTGACATGTTTAAATATGCAATATATTTCTAAGAATATGTAAATGAGCTAATAATCTTATTTTGGAACATTCCTTAATGTCTTAAAGATTATATGCAAGCTATTGCCTGTAAAACTAGATGAGAAAAAATGATGCTTATTAAACATGTCTATACACAATTTAAAATCCTTTTATGAGTCATTAGAAAATACGAGTGAAATGAATAAGCAATGCTGTCAAAATGATGTGGCATTAGCATCTACAGTGATACTAATAAGAAAAGAGGATTAGAAAGACATTAGAAAACTAACTCACAAAGAAAATAATGAAATGAGTTCTATAAAAGGCTATTTTGAATATTGGCCATTTTTCCATGCTTATTTTCCATGGATGAATATAGATGTGATTGAATGTGATTGATAGGTCTTATGAGACACTGTAGATATTTTAAAGTCCAAATATTTGGATGCAAGTGTATAGAAGCAAGCAAAAGGGAACCCAGGTGGTCAGAGAATAACGAGATACAGATAGTAATTTATGAAAAATTGAATAAAATCATCTTTCATTTTTTCTTTTCATTTTCATACTCAAAAGCCTAGTAATCATTGTTGGGGTAAAACAGTTAAGAAATAAGTAAACTGAAATGGCTGTATTACCTATCATATATTATTCATCTTACATAAATTCATTCCACATAGGCCTCATAGCAGCTTCAAGAGGAAAGTAAATATTTCAAAATGGTAAATTTAATATGACTCACAGATGTTTTCTATTTGTCAAAATGAATGTTTTAACCAATATTGTGAAACTACATTATTTCGAGAGAAGCATCTTTTTCCAGCTAACCAGAGAAAGCCATCACTTTTGACACCTTTAACCCCATATCTGACTGGCACTCCTAGGTTTATTAAGGAAAATATTAATACGTTGATATAAGAGGAACAAAATTTGAGTATCAAAGAATTGAAGTAGCTTTCTCAAATTCAAACAACATGTGGCATTAGAAGGCATCTGACAAAAATTAAAGGTCCCTTTGTTGACTTCCTTTTATTTCCCTGTATGTCCTCTTGTCTACTAATACAGTAAGAAGTACAATGACCCTCCAAAGATGTCCATATCATAGTCCCCAGAAACTGTTACTATGTTATTTTCCATGTAAAAAGAAAAAAAAAAGGATTTCAGTTGGCAGATGGAATTAACGTTAATCTTAACAAAGAGATCATCCTGTCTCATCCGGGCGGGTTCAACTGAATCACATGAGTATTTAGAAATAGAGAACTTTCCCTCTGGGTCAGAGACATGAGGCAGAAAAAGGAGGAGAGATTTACTGGTAAAGGAACTAGACTTGTACTTGATTTCCTTGAAGTTAGAGGAAAGTGCCAAGAATTGGGGACTTCAGCCTCTAGAAGCTGAGAGAGGTCCTGTCAGCTAGAAAACAAGAATCTAAATCCTATAACTGCCAGGAACTAAATCACTCTACCAACTCAAACAAATGTACAATAACAGATTCTGTTCTAGATACTCCAGAAAGGAATGGAGTCCTGCTGTTACCTTAATTTCACTATGGTGAGAACTATGTTAGGCTTTGGACATAAAGAACTATAAAATAATGAAGTTATGTTGTTTAAGCAACTCAGCTTAATTGATTTGTTTTGGCAGCAATGGTAAACCAATGCAATTGCACAGGAAAAATTTTGATTTCTGGTTACCAATTGGACCATAACTGCTGCTGGATGCCATCACTACATTAAAATATCACTGTGTGCTCTTTATCGTTCTATATAAAAGTAGGTCGGATTAAAACCTTACCTGTGACCATTTTGCTTTTTCTCTGTTGCACTTGGAACGAGTACAACTACAATTGGCATTTGCCATTTACAAGTGAACTTATCACCTCTCTTTCTGGAAATTCTGGTAATGGTGTGTGTGTGTGTGTGTGTGTGTGTGTGTGCGTGCATGCAAGTGTGTGTGTCTACAGTACCCCACTCAAATGAGTGGTAGTGTAGGAACAAAGTTAGGTCTCATCAGTTATAAGATCTAAAGTTACTTAAGATCTATAAAGTACTATTTAGAAATAATGGTATAGCTAACTATGAAAGATTTTTCGTTTGGGGCTAATATGACTAACAAAAGTTTGTTATGTTTTTTAAAAAATCTAGAACCATTTGTGTGTTCAGCTTAGCTCTGGAATCTTTTGGTTACCTTGCCTGACAAAGATTTTGAAATCTTCTGTGTCCCCTAACTTCCATCCTGGCTTTTTAGAAATTTGAACCAAGTTTCCTCTGGATACAAGTAAAGTTGCTTTCGCAGTCCACCGTTGTCTAGCTCATTACCTGACCTCCGGTGCAAATTAACAAGTTTGATAATTGCCATCTACAGCTCAAGGCTGAATGCAATATGGCTAGTGTGAAAATTGATGGGCTTCCAAGGAGACACAAAACAATATAGGACATAAAGGAAGATTCATTTCTAGGCTCTGCTGACATGACGCACACTTGTGAGCATTAATAAGAAAACAAATGGGGCTGGGGTTGTGGCTCAGTGGCAGAGTGCTTGCCTCACACTTGTGAGGCACTGGGTTTAATCCTCAGCACAACATAAAAATAAGTAAACAAATAAAGACACTGTGTCCATGTGTATCTAAAAAGTATTTTTAAAAAAAGAAAACGAATCACACTTCCTACTAAAAACACATTTTGATTTTAATTTATAGTGCCTAACCCAAAGCAAGAAAAATTTTTAATAATAAAAAGGCAATTAACAAGTTAACACAATCGTATTCTAAGTGGTTTTGTTGCTATAGGCGAAATTTCAACTATACTGAACATTGAGAAGATAAAGGGAAACTAGAAAGTGAATAGTGCTATTTTCCTCACCCTTTTAGGGTATGAAATTCTGCATTAGAAGAGGGATGGATGTGCTTCAGATTGGATATGCTTCTAGGAGACACTAAAGCTAGTTGGCTGAAGGGGAAGGTCCTTCAGAAGGTGATGATGTTTGTCTGCAGATCAGCCTGAAGGTTCAATAGCTTTCCAAGGACTCTTTCATATCTCTACTCTATTTAAAAATACACTAGATGAAATAGAAGTTCTGTTGGCAAAACACAATTACCCTTTCCAAATGCTACTGAACCCACAGACAATTAGATGCTGACACTGAGGTCCTCCTTTCATTAAGAAGGCAACACCAAAGGGACTTTCCTGAGCCCAGAACTTCATCTATTTTTGTTGGTCCACTTAAAGCTAGAGAATTAGGGTTTCATGATCACTTTTCTGATAACTTATTCAGAAATACTAAGCCTACTGAATATTTTTAATAAACCTATTTCAGAATAATTAGGTACTCTTAAGTTCCCACTATGTGTCATGGAGTAAAAGTATTCTTTATATTTCTTGCTTTCTTCTTCTTAAAAAATCTAATATTATAGGCACAGGCTCTGTTATTCCTATTTTCAAGGGAAGGTCTACTTGAGACCCAGGGAGGATAAGACAAGTTTCCAGATTATAATGCTAATAAGTGGTAGTTTGGGTTTCAAACCCAGGAAAATCATATTTGCAGACAAATAAATCTCTGATCTACACATGGTGTCTATTTTTTCTTTTAATTTCTTTGTGTTTAACCTTCAATGGATTAGTTTTCTATGTGGAGATAAAACTAATCTCCTATGTAGCATTATTTGAAGAAGGTATCAAAAAAATTCTCTCAAGTAACTTAATTATGAGGATTTGCAGGTTTGAGGGAAACACTGTCCCCACTAGACTAAGGGAGTTGTTCCTGCTCTGTGTTGTCACAGAGTATGATAATTACCTATTTACCTGCCAGTCCTCCTTCATGGGGCTGAACGGGGAGGCAAGCACTTTGTGCTTCTTAACATAAGAAGAAACATTGAATGCTCAAAAATGTTATGTCAAAAGATGAAATTAGTTTCAGTGATACAAGGCCCTTACCCAAAATGAACACATTTGAAACATTTCTCATTAATACCAAACCTAAGAAATAAAATGAATCCACATTATATGCCCTATCTTTATCTTTCTAATGTCCTTATTTAATTGATTGTTACATTGCCAGAATATTACTATGTAAATGCATAGTATTTCACACTTAAACAGAAGGAGGAATTCTCAACAGCTTGTTCTTACCATATCAATGAAGTAGCTGTTCCATGTTTTAGTCGGCTTTTTGGCTGCCGTGACTAAAAGGACCCAATCAGAACAATTGTAGAGGAGGAAAAGTTTAATTGAGGGCTTAAGATTTCAGAGGTCTTAGTCCATTGGAGGCCGGCTACATTCCTTAGGGCTTGAGGTAAGGCTGAACATCATGGTGGAGTGTGTGGCAGAGAGAAGCTGCTAACATGAGATCAGGAAACAGAGAGAGAGTCCACTAGACAGATACAAATATCTACTCAAAGCCAAGCCCCCAAGTCCCACCTCCTTCAGCCACATCCTACCACTTTACCACTCAGTCAATCCCTATCAGGGCATGGAATCACTGATTGGGTTAAGACTCTTATAACCCAATTGTTTCTCCTTGGAACCTTCTTGCCATGTCTCACACATGAGCTTTGAGGGGACTTCTCACATCCAAACCATAACATTCAATATCCTGTCATACCTTTCCAAAGCTTTCATCAATACCATGCCCTCCACTTCTAATACATGTTCTCCACTTCTCCTCTTCTGATAATCAACATCCCTACGCCCTCTGCACACACAGTTTTTCTTATTTCCTGATAAGTGTGATTATGGTGACTAGGGTAAAAGTTTAAAAAAGAGAGATTGGGTTGTCTGGAACTGAACATGTTCATAAAAATAAATTGAAGATGTATAGGAAAAAGAAAGGAAAAATGGAGAAGATAAACACTTCAGGAAGAGAAGCAAGGAGGTAGGACAAAGGGAAAGGCCAGATCTTGGATCTCTGTAAAAATAACTATGGATCTGGAAAAGCCAAATGTAGGAATAGTTTAAAGTGAATTTAGCTTTCCATACTCTCATTTGGTAAGATCATGGAAATATATATATGTGATAGAAATTCCTATACAATACTGCTTTTTCTCACTTATTTACTTCATCTGTATACCTGTTATATTTGATGCTGTTATTGATTTTATTTCTGATTGATTTCACATAGACATTCTTTGAGTCAATTTTTTTTTGCTGTTGAGACTAAAAGACCTGACCAGCAAAATTGTAGAGGAGAAAAGTTTATTTGAGGACTTATGGTTTCAGAGGTCTTAGTCCATAGAAGTCCAGCCCCATTCCTCAGAATTTGTGGGGCAGAACATCCTGGCAGAAGAGTGTAGCAGAGGGAAGCAGCTCACATCATGATCAGAGGCAGAGAAAGAGACTTCACTCTCCATATAAAAAATATGTACCCCATAGCCACGCCCCCAATTAACAACTTCCTTCAGGCACCTGCCACTTGCCTCTAGTTACCACTCAGTTAATCCCTCAGGGGATTTATAGATTAGGTCAAGGTTATGATCCAATCATTTCTCCTCCAAACCTTCTTACATTATCTCACACATAAGCCTTGAAGGGTCACCACATCTCAACCATAACAGACATTATTCCTGCGTCTTTCTAAAGGTAATATTTATTATAGCAATTGAAAGGCATATTTGATAAAAAACATAAACATTATAAATAGCTGATTTACAATTTGCTTCAGATAACATCTTCAATTATCAAAATAATTAGTGAAATTGAATTCAAGATTAAAAATACTCAGTATAATTTAAACTTGTCCTTGAAGCTACTTTCTGACCCATTTTAGCATATTACCTGTTGAAATATTCATAAGAAAAGAGAAATTTTAGGCATTGTGTTTAAGGTGACTTCTTTTCCCAGTTAACTTTCACTTTTTAAAAAAATACCCTTCTCCTTATATTCTTTCCCCTAGACAAAAAAGTTCTTGAACATATCAATGCCAATTACTTTAGTTCATTTTATATGAAAGCCTGTGTCCTTTAGCAAAGATATACAAGACCTCAGAGTTTCTCTGCTTTTTGGACTCCTTTGTGATATGAGATGCAGTTCAATTCATTATACCTGTTTTGTGATTTTTTAAAAATATAGACATTAAAATATATCCATTTCAAGTTTGGGAGTGAGGTTTGCTTTAAAATACAAACAGCAATCCCCATTAAAAGAACCATAAACATTAAAGAAAATACAATTATCATCTGAAATGCTTTTTCACAAAAGGAGCTTTGACCATTAATGTGGTGTTTACATAATAGCTATTCCTAATGACTTGTAGCACAAATATGTGCATGAGTAGTGGTATGATTTCTCCCCTTTATAAAAAGACAACGTAATTTTATTGGTTCAAAGGAAAGGACAAAATACTGCATTTCATATCTCCTTTCTAATGGCATCATGTTTTTCTCTAGGAGAGTTTCTTATAATTTGTATGAGCCTCTTTCATCATCAGAAATTTGCTTATTATGCAGAAAAATGTTGTGTAGGAAAATAGTGTTAATGCAGAATATTTCCTACTATGTGCTACTTAAAATGTGTAGCCAAAGGATAGGGGCTTTAGCAGACATTCACAGTTATATGCTCTGTCTTAGCCATGCTCAACATGTTTCATTTTAGTGTATTTTTGAATAAAAATAATGTTTTGTATTACAAAATAAAAGAAAATGGAGTGTGTATCCTTTGTTTCCCTGATTTGAACCCCCATTTTCCTCTCTGCAAAGGCTTATAACCTCAAGGAGTTGTGTTTGTGAAAGTGGATTATGAGAGTTCTTATATATTGAAATAAAAGGCAGATTTTATTTGAGATGCATTGGGTCCTCTGAAAATCCTAAATCCAAATTCTTAACAACAATGGCTCTAGGACCATCCTTTGGTCTCGAAAGGACCTTGTCACGGGGGTCTATGACCTATACATGGTAAAGGCACTTTAAACTATAGGTTAATCTGAACAAAAGATATAATGGGCATCTAGTGTTCTTCCTTTAGGTTTAAAATGTACTTAGTATAACTAAATGTCGTTTTTAGCAATATAAGTAAATTAGACAAAAATTCTTAGTACTTTGGTAATGGCAATTTTATATCTATTTGTTCAACAACCTTGTGGAAATCCTAATGTTCAAATTAATATTGAATTCTGTGATGTTTCACAGGAACATATAAATTATCATGCAGAGAGATCTTTCTACTCCACAGGATCTCTTAGTCTAAATCCAACAAAGTCCCAAAGGAGGATTACAGGAAGACAAAGTTACTTTTCTGATTGAAATCTCAGGGTCAAATTTAACCAAGCCTCTTGTAGTCTTTCACACCTTTCATAGAAATCTTTATCTTTCTTAAATATATGTGTTTTCATTCTGCAGTACCTACAGGATGTTTGAAGTAAAATAGGTAAACTAGAAAACAGTCTGGCATGCTACAACTATAACAGAGTTTTAAATGTAGGTCAGTTTAACATATTTATTAGGTGCCTTTTATATTTTAGATTTCATGCCAAAAGCAAGGTGTAAGCAGCTATCTAGGACACAATCCCAGTACTCTGGGAATCACAGTCTAGTAGAGTGTATTTGTAAATAAATTATAAAGGCAATAACACAAGTTGTGACATGAGCCTATTTTTTAACCCAACATGAGATCTAATTTAAGTGCAGAATTTACTTCCAAAAAATTCTACTAAAGCACTCCATATTTACTGATCAGAGAGTGAAACACTGCTGCTTTGAATACGTATTTTTAAATTTTTTTTTTTACTTACTACAGAACCTCTTCAAAAGATCCACTTATTCAAAACAAATACACAGTATGCATCATTCATGAAAATCACTGGCCCTCTTCTACATTCCTTCTGGATCTCTCATGGGTCTATTTGCCCTTTTTAATCATTTGGAAATGTTTTTTTCTTTTGGTTGTTGTATCTAGTTTTTTCTACTACCGCAGCAGATAAAATATCTTCCTGTCCCTACTACAGGTATTGCAGAATACATGGGAGGGGCAATACTCTTTAGAAATATGTTGGTATATATTAAATATCCTCTCTCTGTCACATATAGACAGACAAACCTGAGTTGTAGAATTTGTTGGTTTCCATAGTGTAAGAATTTTCACTATGACTTTTATCAAGCTACCAGAATGATGTAACTGAACATGATGTTGGGAAGTTTTTGTCTCTCAAGAGGCAAAAAAATAATTTCCTCTAACCGATAACTATTTTTCCCTTCATGATACAAATGTGGTATGGTTCTTAAATATAAGTATCTAGTATGCAACTGGAGACTAAGAATCTGTGACAAATAGCAAAGATTAAAAAGAATTCTGCTGGAATAAAAGAAGAAACAAAGTAATTTGAAGTAAAAGCATCTCCTGGGCAATACTTGAACAGGTACTTCAGAGTCAAATGCACATGAGGCTATTCAGATTTCACCTGATGAATACCGACCAGAATTGCTAATCTTTCATATAAAACTGCTTGTCATATGTAACATAGAATGTTAAACTTAAAACTGTCCACTGATATCATTTTTTTTCTCTTCAATAAAGTGCAAAGGATTCTGAACTTACTATGGGATCAAGTCCTGATCAATTCATCATAAGTTGAAAATAGTGTAAATAAAAAATGCACTTAGTACACCTGACCTACTTTAGCAGCATAGTGCATTGTAGAGTATCAGTTGTTTATCTTTTTGATTATGAGACTGATTGGGAATGGTGGCTTGATGCTGCCTCCCATTGTGAATAGAGAGAGTATCACCTTGCAGAGAGCTTTCCCAGGAACAAATATGCATTCAAAATTCTAACTATGAATCCTATGAATGTATATCACTTTCTCACCAGCACGAAGATAAAAAATTAAGTAAAACCCATTGTAAGTTGGAAACCATATGTTTTCAAAAGTATGTCACTTATAGCTGTACTAAGATTCAATGTGCTATGTGTCATTCTTAGGCTAATAAACTGTGAACAGAAGTGACATGCCATGTGTGGGTAGAAAAATATAAGGACGCATGTTTGACTGTCTACTTTTTATCCTGCTCTGGTGACCTTAGCACAGTGTGTTTGTATGACAGGACCATGAGTATTCAGATTAACACATGAAGGACAGCAGCCTTTCAGTGTGTTCTAGACATGCAGCCAAGATTCTTCAATGTAAAATAAACTTTGAAATGTTAAATCAATGACATTTTGTGTATTTATTACCTCACTCAACTTCTCCTATCCTTGCTGAATAATAACAACAAAAACAACAATAACAAAGGTTTAGCAATAGGGGCACACTATAGATATTATAGCAAATAAATCTCCTTACTGAATTTATAAAATATGTAATTAAATGATCCTCAAAAAAAATACAAATCAAATGATTCTTTGGTTTTTCCACCAGGAAGCTAGCACTAGAGGTTTGGAAAGGACCAATTCTCACTTTCTTAATAGAATTTTCATGTGCATAGATTATAGGTAATTCCTTCTGGATTGTATGTTATCTTCTGAATTTTTCAAATGCATAATCAAGACCAAGCTAAACTCCACATGAGTGCTGCATTTAACATAAAAAATGAATAAAACAAGCATGAAGTATCCATAAAGTATTTTTATTCTGATTTGTCACTATGTAAAGCATTGCTTTTTGGTGATAATGAAAGTACAAATGACTATAACTGTCCTAAAAAGAACTGGGGAAAATTTTCAAACTAAATCCACTTGTCTCCCAATCATAGAATTTCTAAAATTGTATTAAAATAAAAACCTGTGACTCAAAAACCTTCACAAATAATTCTGATTTTGTCTTCTCTTTTGTCGGAAAACATAGAGTTAGTATTATAGACACTTCATTCTTTAACTTCTTATCATATTGTAAGTTTAGTTATTTTCATTAAAGATTTAGGCAATATCCATATCCTGATGGAGTGAGTATAAATTTAAATAACTATGGAAATGCCTGACACATAGGACAACAGACACAATAGTTTTCTAAGTATTTTTGTTTAGACTATGAAAACAATTTTAATATTTTAAAATTTGTTAAATCATTTTAAATTTATTCAGAAGGTCTGTAATTTTATGTGGTCAAATCAGGTGGTCTTTTAGATTTAAAACTCTTTCTACATAAAGTTTTCAGCCCGTAATACATGCTGCACTATGACTTGCACTTGTGTTATTTTGAATTTCACATTGGTGATCTCATTTTGTTGTAACACAACCTTGTAAATTAATATGCAAAAATCATTGACAATTAATTATTGAGGAAATTAATATTCGTTGGTATTACTTGACTGCTCAAAGGTCACAATAATTTATCCAAGGTTACTTACATCTCAGTTCATCAAAACCTTGGTGGCCACAGGATGATTCTTAGGTAAAGGAAAGGTGGATATATGAAACATTTCTCATTCCTAAATCCAATAGTATTTATACACAAGAGCAACTGTATCCCAATAGCTAAAATAATACCCACAGCACCTTGAATCAGCTTGAAAATGTCACAGCCACAAAACACATAATAGATTTTTCTTACTTCATTGCCAAAAGTGTATCATTTCTCTTTTAGAGTTTTTTCAGCTTTGTTACAAAGGATCAACTGCACGCCTCAACATTTTTTTTTTTTTTCGTTTTTGGTAGTTTTCAGGTTTATCATTTCTGATGATTGTCCTCATTTTGAAGATATAGATAACAATCTGTTGCCAAATCAAAGTGTCAGTATATTGTGCCTAACTGGAATCCCAATTTAAAAAATATTATACACACACACATACACATGCCTACACATATTGTGTACATATACACTATCCAGCAATCTGTCACTTAACAATAGGGGCATATTCTGAGCAATGTGTCCTTAGGGGATTTCATCATTGTGCAGACATCATGGAGTGTTTTTACCCAAACTAGAATTGTCACTACATTACTAGGTGATATAATCTTATGGGACTATCAGTTAAAATCCAGCTTTGAAAAGTTGGAGTTCATTCCCACGCCCAGAAAACACTTAATATGGTATTTGAATCAGCTTGACATTTCATAGCCAGGTAGCTTTCCATGCCGCCTGGTCGATGCCACAGAGAATACTGTGAAAGTAAGGGAAATTTAGCACAATAACATCAGAGTGAAGTGAAATACATGCAAAGGCTATCTGAACCAATGGGAATTATTTGATGCCAACATTTGCTATATAAAAATACTTGAGTTTTTGATAAGATGATCCTTCCCTAAAGGAAGAAATATAAAACTCTAGCTCCCTAACGTGAAATCACATCAACAGAATGAAAATAGTAAGCTCCAGAGAGAACTAGCATTGAAAAGTTCAGTTACTTCAAGTTCAGCATGGTGTCTAGTTGTTTATATTAATATTACAATGATATAATTTTTTCCTTTGGGGCCCAGGAAGCAAACTCTAAACTGTTGTTCTCCCATCTCTAGACAGAACTTTACCTAAAAGTGGAATAGTGTTAGTTAATGTAATATAATTTGTGAGATGTTACAATCAATATGCCCCTATCTTGTTCATGCCAAGGACATGCATATAAGTCTGTCTATGTGTATAGATTGCTTCAGGCAGATTTTTTTTTTTTTTTTTTTACTGTGACAAGAACAGTTTTAGAGGAGGAAAATGTATTTGAAGCTCATGGTTTTAGAAATCTTAGTCTATAAATGGCCAACATTATCTGGCTATGAAGTGAGTTAGAACATCAGAGTAGAAGGATGTGGAGGAGGAAAATAGCTCAGGGAATGGTAACAAGGAAGCAGAGAGAGACAGCTCTGCTCACAAGGAAGGCATGATCACAGTGACCTATCTCCTCTAGCCATACCCTACCTGCCTAGTCACAATCCTGTCAATCCATATGAATGAATTAATATGCTAATTCAATTAAGGCTCTTAAACCCAATAATTTTTCCTCTAAACTTCTTGCACATGAGCGTTTGGGTGATATCTCATTTGTAAACCATAACACAGGCAAAGAGGAGGACCCTATTATCTTGTTGAATATGAATAATTAGAGAATTCTTGGTTATAGATATCATGCCTTAGTAAACAAGTGCACCATGCAAAATAAACAAATTTCTGTTGATTTCCGCAACACCTGTGTGAGAGTATAAGAGATATACTTCTGTATTCAAATTTAGATGATTTGTTATTTTTACAAATGCTTATATTTCTCCTGAACAGAGTAGGACTTAATGATTCTACTATTCAAAGAAGACATTAAATTGAACCTAGGCCAACTATTTTGGTTTAAATGGCTTTGATATTGTTTCAAAATACATATGAATATGTCCCTAGTTTTAAAGAACAGAGCCGTAAGCTTCATGGTATCATTGCTCTACCATGGGGAATAATCTATACTTTGTCTCCATTGTCCTCTGCTGTGATGCACATATGATATGGAGAGTTGCACATGGATAGGAGAACCTCTCTGGTACGATAGACAGCAAAAAGATGGCAATTTAGAAAATTTTTGATGTAATACAGTTTCCAAATGTCTATGGTATCATGTTATTATTTGTTTTCTGTCTTTCTTTTTTAATAAGCTTTAAATTTAGAGCTATTGTAGGTTCATAACAAAATTGAGAGGCAAATACAGCTATTTCCCTCATGCCCCCATTCTTACACATGTGTAATCATTAATATTACACTGCAGACTCCTACATCTGTTGAAATTCAGATATCTTCTCTGATACATCATTATCACCCAAAGTCCATATTTTATTCCTGGGTTTATTCTTGGTGTTGTACATTATGTGGATTTTATAAAATATATAATGACATGAATCTACCATTATAGTATTATATAGAGTATTTTTACTGCCCTAAAAGCTTTCTGTGTACATCTATTCATCCTTCCCTCCCTCCTAGCTCCTGGCAAACACTGAAATTTTTCACATTGTTTGACCTTTTCTAGAATGTCAAATAGTTGAAATAATACAGAATAAAGCCTTTTCAGATTGATTTCTTTTACTTAATTACATGCATTTCTGTTTCCCCTATATCA
>CM053400.1:54909237-54919747 GCA_028644305.1 Xerus rutilus
TACCGGGGATTGAACTCACGGGGACTCGACCCCTGAGCCACATCCCCAGCCCTATTTTTTTGTGTTTTATGTAGAGACAGGGTCTCACTGAGTTGCTTAGTGCCTCGCCATTGCTGAGGCTGGCTTTGAACTCGCGATTCTCCTGTCTCAGCCTCCCTAAGTGCTGGGATTACAGGCGTGAGCCACCGCGCCCGGCTCCCCTATATCATTTTATAGCCTATTAACTCATTTATCCTTAGAAATAAATAATATCTTATTGTCTGGATGTATCACAGTCAATTTCTCCCACAGAGATTCAGGCAAAAACTACTTCAACAGGAGTCCTAAAACTCAAGAAATGATGCCTAGAATTAATAAATGGGTTGCATCAAATTAAAAACCTCTGCTCAACTAACAAGAGACTGAAAAGAGATAGCCTATGAAATGGGAGAAACTCTTTGCCAGTTACTCTTCTGACAGAGGATTAATATCCAGAATACATAAAGACCTCACTGCCAAAATAAAAAAAAAATAACCCCATTACTGAAGAGCCAATTCTAAAAAATACAAATGACAAATAAATATGTGAAAACAATTTAATATCATTAGCAATCAGATAAATGCAAATCAGAACTGTACTGAGACTTCATATCACTCCAGTTAGAATGGAAAGAATTATTTGGATCAAGAATCCAAATAATAATAAATGCTGGAGAGTATGTGAAAAAAATAGTACAATCACAATGAAAATCAGTAGGTATGTTTCTCAAAAAAGAAGAAAGAAAGAAAGAAAAGAAAACACCACATTACTGAGCTATACCACCCCTTATTATTTATGCAAAAGAAAGTCAGCATACTATAGCAATGCATGCATGTACATGTTAAGGGCTGCACAGTTGACTATGGTCAAAATGTGGAATCAGCCTAGAAATCTCTCAACAGATGGATGTATAAAAATTTGATAATGTACAAATATATATATACATATATATACACAAATATACATACATATACATGCATACACAAGGGAATTTTATTCAGTCATAAGGAAGAACAAAATTATATCATTTACAGAAAAATAGATGAAACAAGAGCATTATGTTAGGCACAATAATGAAGGCTCATAAAATCAAGGGTTGTATATTTTTTCATGTATGTGGAAGATAGAAAGTAAAAAACAAAAATAAATCTTATGATCTTATGAAAATAAAAAGGAAACAAGTAGAAGAGAGGAAGGGGACCAGGGGAAGAGAGGAGAGAGGGAAACTGTGATGAAATTGAGCAAAAATGTTGCATTAATACATGAATGTGTAACAATGAATCCTGCTGATATTCATAGACATAATGTACCAACACTTTTTTAGAAACTTAAAATGAATTATTAGCATAATGAAGTAAACAGAATAGACAAATGGATACAAAATGCAATGCTTAAGTTTTTGAAAAAAAAATTTTGTTGGTGAATTATATTTATACACAATAATAAGCTTTATTTGTACCTGCATATAGGTACAAATAACTTGGTCTGTTTCATTGCCTTGTACTTTCCATTTCTTTCCCCTCTCCTCTCCACAATCCTCATTCTCTTCTCTAATAGTTTCTTCTACTTTCATGAGATCCTTATTTGGCTTTGTCCTATTTCTCTCTCTCTAGTTTCCTTATATGAAAGAAAAAATATGACCCTGTATTTTCTGTGTCTAGGTTATTTTCCTTAGCATTATGCTCTCCAGTTTCATCCTTTTTTCCTGCAAAAGACATAATTTCTTTCATTTTAAATGGCTGAGTTTAATTTAATTGTGTATATACCATATTTTCTGTATGCATTCACATATTGATGGACACTTAGGCTAGTTCCATTACTTGATTATTTCAATTGTGCTGCTATAAACAGGGTATGCATGTATTACTATATTATGCATTTGTGTTCACAGCAGTTGCTTCTGGTATTATAAGACTTGGTATTCAATAAAGGTCATGGTAAATGGGTAGAAAAGTATCAAGAATTCAAATTTCTGTAAGGTAAAAGGGATAAAAAGAGAGACTCAAGGCAAATTCTGTGTGTGAGTCCCTGTAAAAATCATACCAAGTTATATGTTCCCAATATAGAATGGCACAGAGTCAATATTTCCATTCCAAAAGGGAGAAATAGGGGCATAGAAAGAAGAAGTAAGAACAAAGCAAGACTGAAACCCACATAGGCAAAAAAGCCCTGTATCTGTACATCTAACATCTGGGGCACATGGTATTATGATATTCTCTCCAAATCATCTGTGTAGCTCTTCCCCAATGGCATTGCTCGTTGCAGCCCACATAGCTCGTCTTTGCTCAATTCCTGCAACTTCCCTCAGCAAACACCTCATGGTACTGACATCTTTTAATCTCAGGACTATCCACTGCACCTTCCACTTTTTACAACTTCATGCATTGTTCTCTCCAGGGCTGCCTGCAGGTATTCTGACCCTGTTGCACTTTGACTGGCTTCCCAGGCCTTCCTTTGAAATCTTGGTGGAAGCCTCTATGTCCCCTATCTCCAACATCCTGTTATCCAGAAGAACCATCCCACATGGCTAACGCTAAGGACTGCCATCAACTTAAGAAGTAGCCAAGTCTCCTGAGACCTCAGCTTCAGCATCCTCTAAGTGCCAAGGCAGTTGAACATGGTACAACAACTCCTTAGTCCACGCCCCCCATGAAAGCAGGATGCCCCCATGATTTCTTCTCAAAGAAGTGTTTACTGTTATAACCTTGCTTGTGTGAAGAGTGTATTGTTCTCAATTCCAGAGATTTATTCACCATATTTTCTATTATCTCTGGGTAAAGGATTTAGCATCTATTTAATGGTTGTAGTATCTTTAACAACTACAATTTGCTTAGACACAGTTTTACTCACATGTTTCTGGCCAAACTGAAAGTTTTTAAATTTTCTGCCCTATTTTGTGCTCCTAATTATCACAGTGAACTTGACTAAAAGCTTCTGCACTGTGTCATAGCCTAAATGCTATACTGCCTTGAAATTTCCTCTGCTAGATTAATTAGTCCATCTCCTTTAAATTCAGCCTCACAGAAAGTCTCAAAACATGGGAAAAATGTAGACAACTTCTTAGTACAATACAGAAAGAGGAATTCTCCTCTGAAACTCATGAAATCAGTCTTTACTGTTCACCAAAGTCCCATGGGCATTCTGGTCTGGGTTCCCAACAGAATTGCCCATTAAGCTCCACTGAAAAAAAATTCAAAGTTTGTTACAGTTTGCATCTTTAAACTTTCCAAAATTTCTCCCATAAACTTCAAAAAGCTCCAAAAGCTTCTGAACTTTAAGGTCGGGTTACTCACAGCAAAAACCTTACTTCTCAGTACCAATTTCTGTTTTAGTCAGCTTTTTTATTAGTGTTAACAAAAGACCTGATAAGAATAATTTTAGAGTAGAAAATTTTATTTGGTGCTCACAATTTGAGAGGTCTCAGTCCATAGACAGTTGATTCCATTGCTCTGGGTAGGAGGAGATGTAGAAACTCAAGTTGGAAGGGTGTGGTGGCTTAGGACATGGCAACAAGAAAGTAGAGAGAAAGAGAAAATTCTGCTCATGTAAGACAAAGTATAAATGTCAAAGGTACATCTCTAGTGACCTATGTCCTCCAGCTATACCCTGCCTATAGTTACCACCCTGTTAATCCACTGATTATGTTAAGGTTCTTAGAACCCAATCATTTTACTTGTAAACTTTCTTCCATTGTCTTTGTGCTCTTTTTTCTCTATTGTTCATTAATGGTTCACAAAATATTCCCAAAACAATATCACCCATGATATTTCCACTTCTACAGAGTCTCCTGTCTGCATTCTTTCATTCTTTTATTCAAAGAACCACTAATAACAGAAACAAAAAGAAAGGAGACCTGATTTAGAAAACCATATAAATCAATGTACAGATAAATATAAACTTAAGAGAGAAGTTCATAAACTGATATGTGGATGTATTTTTAGAGTTAGATATAATGATCAATCAGATTTATACCTTAATTTACAAATAGAATCATAAAGATAAAAAAGAGATTAGGTAAGATAAAGTGGAAGTAGACAATGAGGTAAGTAAATGTGATTGATTATAGAATAAAGGATAGAGTGATTAATAAATAAAATATTACATATATGGAAAAGAAGATGGAGTAGTTGCTTAGTGGCTCATGAAGTAAACAGAAAATACCAGTATGAGGATTCTAAAATGATAGATGGAAAATATTAGTACAGCATGTTTGATTATTCATATAAGAGAAAATTCAGGCAAAGGAATGAATTCCTGGGATTGTTAAATGAGAAACTAAGAAGGAAAAATAGTATATACTCTAATATTCACTTCAGTTATATCTGTTTCAAGTAATATTTGAGGTCCCAATGAGGAGATCACTGAAGATCACATTTAAATATATTTTATATTTTCCAAGTTGCCGCTGGTGAGTGGGAGACCAGTATGTGCATCATCTGCATTTGGGTTGTTACAAGAGGTAAGAGCATTGTCTCTAAAACATATTATCAAACTATCCAGTGATATACCAAAAATGAAAGGACAATGAATTTGAATTTATGTTGTTAGTTGAATGAGATTTTTTGCTTACTAAAAGGTATACATTCTTTGATGTCCTGGGAAAGAAAGAATAGTTTTCCTAAAATTAGTAGAATTAAAAAAAATAAATTTAGTACAAATTTTAAACATAAGTTGTTTCAACTGCCTAATATAATAACCTAACATTCCTTTGTAGCTTTCCCCTTCCTTACCTTCCCTTTACTTTGGAGTCATAATATTTGAACTAATTTCTTATGATTTAATATTAAATGAATCAAAAGAGATCAACACAAAAAGTGAAAAGGTATGTTTTAAGTGTTTAAAGTAAATGATAATTTTTAGTTCACCTTTTCGTCAGATTTACAATTCACCAACTCAGGAGGCAGTTGAACTTTAGGAAGAAGTGGGTCCTTTGTTTTTTTGTTTTTTTTTTTCTGGTGTGTTTGTTGCTACCAAGTTCTGACTGTGCTTGTCCTGAGTCAATGTGCAGTTGCCTTAAATGCTTCCAGATCTAATGATAACAATATCTTTGATAGAGTTTTGACAAAAATTCTCATATAAAAAAATGGAAACAAAACACTGTACTAGCCGGGCGCGGTGGTGCAAGCCTGTAATCCCAGCACTTAGGGAGGCTGAGACAGGAGAATCGTGAGTTCAAAGCCAGTCTCAGCAACGGCGAGGTGCTAAGCAACTCAGTGAGACCCTGTCTCTACATAAAACACAAAATAGGGCTGGGGATGTGGCTCAGGGGTCAAGTTCCCCTGAGTTCAATCCCAGGTACCAAAAGCAACAACAACAACAAAAACAAAACACTGTACTGCTTAACATGGAGTTGAATATCTGCAATCACCTGTCTGTGACTCTGACTGCTCTATGGTGCAGGGCCCTGTGATCTTAGTGCTATTATTTGCTCCCAAACAATGATGGTACAGTTTAACGGTCCCCAGAGATTCTCCATTTGTAATTCCCAGACATTATAAAAAATTTTGCTTCTTATTTTGCCACACATTTTTCTGTTACTCTTCCTAAGGAAATGCTTAATCATTTTATTAAAAAAAAATAACCCATTTTTGAACATCAACAGATCTGAAAGAAAAGATAGACCGTAATATGATAAAAGTAGGTGACTTTCATGTGTCACTCTCAACAATGGAATCATCCAGATAAGAAAACAATAATTAAACACTCGACATGAACTACACTTTAGAACAAATAGACTTAACATTTCATCCAATACCATTAATGTGCACATTATTCTTAAGCACATAAAGAATATTATCCAGAATATATGTTAGGATGTAAAACGTCATATAATTTAAGTCTGAAACTGGAAAAAGTATCTTTTCTGACCACAATGATATAAAACTACAACTCAATAACAAATGATTCTGAAAATCTGATAAGTACATGGAAAAAAAGTGATACATTCCTAAACCACAAATGTGTAAAATTAAAAAAGAAGAATGAAAGAAAATTTTTTTAAAAAAATCTTGAGGCAAATAAAAATGAAAAAAATATATTAAAACATATATAATGCAGCAAAATCAGGTATAGGAGGAATGCCAATAGGAATAGATGCCTACATAAAAATACATACATACATAAAAGAAGAGACTCAAATACATATCCTAATGTTATGTTTAAAGGCATTCAACAAAAGACAACAAATTAATGCCAAATTTAGAAGAAAGAATGGGATAATAACATTGGGAAGAAATAAATGAAATGGAAATTATAATAGCAAAAGTCAAAAAGGTTAAGAGTGAGTTTATGAAAAGACAATCAAAACTGACATACCTCCAACTAGACTAAGAAAAAACGGGTGAGACTCAAATAAATATAATAAAAAATAAAAGAACTATTACAACTGATACCACAGAAATATAAGGGGTAAGAGACTCCTTGAATGATGTCAACCATTAGTATAACCTAGAATAAATAAATAAATTCCTAGTAACCTGTGATATACCAAGACTCAATCATAAAGAAATATGAAATCTTAAGTAAGTAGATTAAATCACTAAGAAAAAAATCCCCAGCAAAGAAAAGCTCAAGACTGATAAATTCCTGGGTAAATTCTATTGTGCATTTAAAGATTAACCAATCCAATATTTCTCATATTCTTCCAAAACTTGAAAAGGAGCAAATAACCACCAAATTTATTTGACAAGGCCAGCATTACCCTGGAAATAAAGCTATAAAAGGAAAAAACAGGCTAAGAAAATTATAGGCCAATATCCCTGATGAACATACATGCAAAACCTTAAGAAAATACTTGCAAACCTAACTTAATAGTAAAGTATACTACACTAAAAGAGTCATTCACAAATCACAAAAATCAATGCTATTTGTGTGTGAAATCCTTATGGTTCAATATACACAAATCAATATGATATATACCACATTAATAGAATGAAGGACAAAAATCTTTTAAGTTCAGCTCAATAGATGCAAAAGGGCATTTGCTGAAATTCAACATTATTTCATAATATATATTCTCGATAAATTAGAAGAAATATAACTTAGCACAATAAAGATCATCTGCCACAAGCCTATAACTAATAATATAATCAACCAGGCAAAGTTGAAAGCTTTTCTTTTCAGTTCAGGAACAAGATAAAGATTCCCAACTCTCATGACTTCAATTCAACATAGTATTGGATGTAATTTGGCAAGAAGAAAAAATAATGTCATAGATATCAGAAAGTAAGAATTTGAATTGACACAGTTTGCAGATGACATGATCTTATGTATAGAATAACCTAAAGTTGCCACTAAAACATTAGAAATAGTAAACAAATCTAGAACATCACAGAATCTAAAAAAAAAAAAAATTAAAACTTAGTGCTTTCATGCACTAGCAACTACCTGGAAAATAAATACAGAATATTTCAGTTATAATGGCATAAAAAAGAAAAAATCTTAGGAATAATTTTAACAAGATTTTTGCACTCAGAAATAAAAAAGATATGATGAAGCAACTGAAGAAACAGAAAATTTCTCATTCTATTCATGAATTGGAAGAACCAACAATGTCTATATTATCAAAAGAGATCATTATCAAAATTTCAGTTAAATGTTTTGAAAAAATAAATTAGTAAACTTTACAGAAATAAATATATGTTTTAAAAATCCTAAAATGTATACAAAGCCACAAAAGACCATGAAGAGCAACAACAATTGTGGGCAAAAAGAACAAAGCTGTAAACATCACATTACCTGATTTAAAAATATAATCAAAATTTGTGCTCCCAAATTTGCTGAGAGCACAAATTTTAAGTATCATAATTATTAAAAAAATGTGAGATAAAAATGCACATGTTAATTAGCTTTAGTCATTCTACAAAGTACACATATTTCAAAATATGTTATGCAAAGCAAATATAGACAATTTCTATTTCTTAATTTCAAAATAAGTAAAATAAAATAAAACAAATAGTTTCATATGGAAAAAAAGCAGCTGTTCTAAAAACAGGCATATAGAGCAATTGAAAAGCAAATGGAGTTTAGAAATAAATCCATACATTTACAATCATCTGAACAGAAAAAAGTTTCTTCAATAAACAGTGTCAGGAAATCTAAATATCCACCTGAAGAAGAATTAAATTGTTTCCTTATCTTATGCGATATGCATAAACGGATACTATAAGACTACTGTAAGTAAACATGGAAAAAACATTCTTGACATTGGTCTGCACAGATTTTTTGTTGTTGTTGTTATGACCCTAAAAGCACAATCAATGCAAACAAAGAAGGATAAATGAGATTGCATCAAATTAAAAGTTCACTCACATTAGACAGTGACTACATTGAATAGACAGGCTAGCAAATGGGAAAAAGCTATTTCTAAATCATACATCTAATAAAAGTTAATATTATATGTAGTTCAATAAGGGGAAAGCAAGTAACTTGACCAAAAACTATGGGCACAGAGCCTGAATAGACATTTATCAAAAAAAAAAAAAAAAAAAAAAAAGAATGGCCAACAGATATGATATACTTTAAATATTTAAATATGAGGTGTCCCCAAAAGATATGTATAAAATACTGGAAGAATTTTCAAAGTTGAAACAGTGAGATAATGACAGGTATAACTTAATCAGTGGATTAATCTACTAGAATGAATTAACTGAGTGGTAACAGTGGGCAGGTATGGTGTGGCTGGAGGAGGTAGGTCACTGGGGCATTGCCTTTGGAGTTTATATTTTGTCCCTGGTGAGCAGAGATCTCTCTCTGCTCCTTTGTTGTCATTTTCTGAGCATTCTTTCTCCATGCTCTTCCATCATGATGTTCTGCATCACGTCTGGTCCAGAGTTATAAAGTCAGTTGATCATGAGCTGAACCTCAGAAACTGAGCCAGAATAAACTTTTCCTTCTCTACATTGTTCTTGTCGGAGAGTTTGATCACAATGATGAAAAGCTGACTAAAACAAGGTATATGAATAAATCCTTGAAGTTGCTAGTCATCTGGGAAATGCCAACTAAAATCACAATGAAATATTACCTCATTTTTAAAATAACTGCCATTCTAACAAATGGCAGTTATTTTTTTAAAAAAGTTAATAGACATTAAGAAAGAGGTAGAGAAAATACAATCCTTTTAAACTGTTGGTGGTGATGTAAGGTGATATAATCATTTTGGAAAACAGTATGAAAAGTCCTAAAAAATTAAAATTTTGAATGTAATATGCTATAGAAATTCCATTTCTGAGTATATATCCAAAGGGAATGAAATCAGTTATTAAAAAAAATATTTGTACTATTTGCAAGAGCCAAGATATAAAATTAACCAAAGTGTACAACTGCTGGATCAAGGAAATGTGGAATTTTTACCTATCTATTTATCTATGGGGGGGGGAGATTTAGAGAGAGAGAGATTTAGAGAGAGAGAAAGAAATGTATTTAAATTCAGCCTTCAAAAGGAAGACAATTCTGTTATTTGTGACAACATGGATAAATCTGGACACATCAGGTTAAAGTGAAATTAGCAACATAAAGACAATACTGTATGATCTCTTTATGTGTGAAATCTAAAACATTAAAACTCAGAAATAAGAGTATAATGGTAGCCACCAGTGTCTGGATGGAAGTGGGGAGATGTTAGGCACAAAACACAGATTTTTGGTTTGATAAATGAAGCAAATTCTACACAACTTTTATACAGTAAAGTAACTGTAGTTATTATTAAGATAAGGTACACACTTGAAAATTGCGAAGAGAGTAGTACTTAACATTTTCTCAGTTCAAAAACTTGATGTGAGCTGGGCGCAGTGGCACACACCTTTAATCCTAGCACTTTGGGAGGCAGAGACAGGAGAATCATGAGTTCAAAGCCAGCCTCAGCAATGACGAGGTGCTAAGCAACTCAGTGAGACCCTGTCTACATAAAACACAAAATAGGGCTGGGGATGTGGCTTAGTGGTCAAGTGCCCCTGAGTTCAATCCCTGGAACAACAACAACAAAAAAATTGATGTGAATTAAAAGATATATCAGCTTTGTTTAATTACTACACTATGTATATATGTATATATATATATATATATATATATATATACACACACACACAAATATATATCAAAACATATCATGCACTATATATGTGTATACATACATGTATATATATAGTTTTTGCTCAATTCAAGCTTAATAAATCAGAAAAAATTGTTTTCTATGTCCTAATATTATGGCATGTGCTTGTTCTCATGACTATAAATAATTGGCTTTCTTCTTTCATCAACTAATTTTTGACTATATGTGAACATTTAGAAATATTAAATTTTTAATATTATTCAAAAATAATGTTATCTTTTTCTAAAATGTAAAACTTATACTATATATCAAGCAAGTAAGGAAATATAGAGGACAATATATGATATAATACATTTCTACAAAAACAAAATACTTCCATAAACTTAGAAGAAATATTAAATATTAAAATTCCATACACGAACACATCTTACTATACATTTACA
>CM053400.1:54920247-55005386 GCA_028644305.1 Xerus rutilus
CTATACATATTTTTGTAAAATTATGTTGAGATCAAATTAGGACTGTTATAATGACCACACAGTTCATGGTTCTTGCAAATTATATTTCATTAGTATCATCAACCTGTAGATACAAATGAGCCCCCAAAGCACTATAACACCAATCTTTTTGCCTTCTTCAACCATAGATAATTTATTATATACCTGACACAAAAAGACTACCTCAGCCAGGGTTTCCTGCTTCATTCTTACTCTTCCAGTGGACAAGTCAGTTCTTTCTAACAGTTTCATGTTTGTGGATATCCTAGTTAACTCAACCAATAAATACCACTGCTGGGTTGCTGGGTTTGGCAGTCCTCACACATCTGGATTCCACAACATCTATGATTATGCCACCCAACACCTCCTACTGCATCAGGCACAGCACTTTCCTACCGATGGCCACCACTGCACAGTAGAGGCAGCAGGCTCCCATCATACTGATTTCTTGGCCCTCTTGATGGTAAAGCTCTGAACCTGCCTGTGACAAAGGGCATCTGGAGGATAGAAACAAAAAAAACCATACTATCCTTCTAACATGGCCCTAGGTAGTGTCATTGTGCAAGGCCACTTCTAGAGATCAGTTAAAAAGATCTTTCACTATTTCATAAAAATAATAGCTACGCCTACCCTTCCTAGGTTCTAGAAATGAGTCTAATGGGGATTAAATGCAAATGTAAATTCTATAAACCAGTTCCATAGTACCATCCCTTTAAGATTAAGACAGTGGAATCAATTATTTTCCTGCTCTTACTCTAAAGTTTATTTTCTCCCAAACAGTAATTATTTTCCTTTGTATTAGACTTCTATAGAAACATCCTATAATTTTCTACATATAACTACTCTTCTGAATTCTCCAAGAGGCACAGTTTATATTCTTCAACAGAGTTCCTCCAACCCATAGACAAATTGGAAATTGCTATACAATTCTCCAGATGTTTTTAGATGTTTCCTCACTTGCCAATAGGCCAAGGGTAGGCTAAAGCTGATATCAGTGTTAAACATCAAATCAGTAGCACATGGTGAGAAAAACAAAAATGGCAAAGCCTATCGTAACAGTGATCTGCTGCATGCTTTGAATTTAGCCCTTGCTGCTCTGCCACTGCAACTTATTTTTAAAATGGACAAGGTTCTTTCTCTTCCTCTCTCCCTGCTCCTCCCTAATCTCTCTGCTTCCCTAATCTCAGTGGAAACAGGATTATCTCTCTTCCTAATTTGCACAGATTTATCTGTCCCTGAGTACACACTCACCATAGGAACCAAGTAATCCAGATTTGAAGGATGGTACCAAAAGGTCTCAGAAATGACTCTCTCTCAAATTAACAAGTGAATTTCAACTCCAACAGAGAACACATGAAATGTAGCCTTTGAATCACTTCTTTAAAAGCCCCCTGTTCCTGCTGATGGGCAGAATCACAGCCTCTGGAACAAAAGTCCCCTGTGTTTTTCCTTTGCTAACAAAGCAATAAAATTTCTTTTTCTTTTTTCTCAAAACCATGTCCTCATTATTTGGTTAGCATTGGGTACAAGGACTGAGCTTTCAGTAACATTACCACAAGCTGTTAACAGTATTTTTTCCCCTCTTTTGTAGAGTTGTACATGCACTTTGATTTCCTTTTTTCCTCTTTGCCTGTATCTGTACTTTCCAGAAGAATTTCAATGAGGATATATGAGATTTTTAAAGTAAAAGAAAAGGAAAAAAAATAGATCTGAATGACATTCTACTTGATTCCCACTCTGCTGAAGTAGCAAGCCTAGTGATCCCAGTCTTAAGAGAAACTGGAGAAAAATTTCAGAGAAATTTCAGAAGGAAAGAAAAAGAAGAGAAAGAAAAAAAAAAGTCATGAAAAATCCCTAGGAGATGCATAGCTGTTCTGAAACTGCTATGTGGGAGGTAGTACAAGTGCAAGACCTGCTGCTGAGGAAAAAAATCTATCAAGAAGAGTTTTACGCCTCTTCTCCACCATTACTGTTGGGATAACTATTGATTTCACTGTTGTGGCAACTTGGTCATTGGCCCAGGTGCACTCAAAAATTAAATCAGCTGGGCACGGTGGTGCACACCTATAATCCCAGTGGCTCTGGAGATTGAGGCAGGAGGATCACAAGTTCAAAGTCAGCCTCAACATTTTAATGAGGCCCTAAGCAACTTAAGGAGACCTGGTCTCAAAATAAAAAAAAATTAAAAGGGCTGGCGATGTGGCTTAGTTTTCAGTGGTAAAGCATCAAGCATCACTGAACTCAATCCTTGGTACCAAAAAAAAAAAAAATTAGATCATCAGAGAAGACCCAAGACTCATGTGTATGGTGATTTACCACAAAGCAGGCCAGAGACCCCCGACCCAGAAGACCCTTGCCATAATTAAGCTTCTCTTGTCAGATCAGCAGGATGTCTACAGAGGTTATTGTGATTGGTAGTTTCCTGTTTCTTATAAATACCAGGTTTGCACACAAAATGTGTGAGTTAGTCTGCAAGCTTATTGCACAAAAAGATATTATCTTTGATTTTGTGGTTAAAAAAGAAAAGAAAAGAAAAGAAAAACTTGTGAAACCTGTGTCTGGTCTAGAAAATAGAACAGAAAGCACTTGTCATGTGAACTCCAACGCCTGCCTACCCATCTGCCATGCCACTGGGTATAAAGTTCAAAAATTTTCCAAAATCTTGGTTCAGAGGAAGAATTCTTAGGCAAGCGCCACCTCTGAAACCTGCAATTGATAAACCTGCTTCCTGAAAATTCCTCTGGTGTTCAGTCTCTTCTGTCCTACTTCAGCAATAGACAATAAATACAGGCCTAGTTAACTTTTGCTTTACTTCCCCAGCCATTGAGGCCACGTAGTCCCCTTAACCTCTGTGCATTCTAAAGGAGGTCACAGATGAAGAACCTGCTATAGAGAATGAGAAGTACTCTGGAGTTAGACTCCCTTCATCTCAGAGCTTAGTCCATTTTTAACCCCTGAACTCACAAGGTCTGGGTTTGGATTGAGGTCTGGCCTTGCTCACATAACCCCTGTGCAGAAAGAGTTAACAAAGCGGGCTGGGGCCTCCTATTTTAAAGGCACTTGATTACTCATTTGGCACATGGCTCATGTCTAGAAACTTGGCTTCTGAAACATTTCCTAAATGATAAATCATATCCCGACTATATAATATTTATAAAGAATATGATTCATGGTGAAAACTACTTATGTTCTAGGAGCTTGGAACTTTTATAGTTGCTAGGCAGAGAATGCCTGCAAAATCATCTTAACTAAAAACCCTAAATTCTGAGTCTCAAATAGGTTTACCTGTGCAGAAATGTCACACAGCTGTCACTGCACTTTTGTTGCTGTGTGTTGCCCACTTGACCTAGCTGAATTTTTACTACACCCTAATCCCATTTGAGGACAGGATGCCTGAGGGCCAGAAGATCCCCTTCAGGTGGTCTAATCAAAACTGGTTAGATCTAAGATAGCTGCCAGAGTGACATCAGGCAACCTCTAATTTCATTATAATCTAATTTCCATACATCATGACATAGCTATCAGTTGCATTCTCTGTCTAGCAACTACAAAAGTTCCAGGCAGGAAGCAGCAGACCAAAAATGGAAAGAAAGGGTTGGTGCTTGAGTTCTGGGAAATTTTTGACTATTCCAGAAAAAAAAAAATATGAGTATACCTCCCCTTGAATAAACTACCCCTGCTCAGCATTTATTTTAGCCTTTAATTGCCTCACCCTAAGTGGACCAAGGAGTTGATTTGCAAACTGATACTCCCACCCTCCATACTTTGGCCAGGGAATAAACTTGTGCTGTTGGTTTTCAGTTTCACTTTCTTGACTTTCTGACACCAAGTAGAAAATGATCCCTTTTGAGAGGGTTTCTCTCCTACGGAAGGAAGAGCAACAATTTTTGAGTAACAATACTCTGTGACTTTTTATGGGAGAATGCATGGAAAATCTTCAGATGAATTCCTCTAGACTATTCTTCTTTCCTTGTTGGTTTTTCCTCTGTGTGGTAGATCTCACCTGCAAGTACAACCATATAATAAGTCTTTTGAGTCTTTCTAGCGAGTGTGCAAATGTCTGGCTGTCTTAGGACAGTGAAAACATCAATAAAGAAACTAATAACTCCTGGAAAAATATAAGGTGCATAGCCAAAATGACAGTACCCTTAAGGAGCACCAATAGCCCTAAAAAATCCCCAAATACTGAATTACCAATTTTAAAATAAGCAAAATGTTAGAAAAGATAGAACAAGAACTGAACAGTATCTTTATAAAATTCTAAAAGAGGTTAGAGAAGATTTTGACAATAGCAAAAAAGGAAACATGAAGAATCTTCTCACTTGTATCTAGTCAATCTGCATGCTGTGGTATCGTTCACTTTTTTTCAAATATTTTATCCATATTGGGTTTGGATTATATTTAATGATTCTTTTCTGCCTTCTCATCTATTTTTAGAAAAACAGAATGCTAATTAGGGTTTGTTTTTTCAAAACAAAAATTGAGTTGCTCTTAGGAGCAAGGAGTTTAAATGTATTATTATACAATTGAATGTTAATAGACAACAATACTTTATATTTCAAAATACTACAAGAAAATATGTTTTAGTCAGTTTTGTTGTTGCTGTAACCAAAAGACCTGACAAGAGCAATTAAAGGAGAAAAAGTTTATTCTGGCTCAGGTATTTAGTTTTCGGTGCGTGGATGGCCAATTCCATAGCTTTGGGCCCAAAGTGAGATATAGGAGCATGGAGCAAGAAAGCCACTAAGAACATGGCAACAGGAGGGAAAGGGAGAATTCCACTCACCAGAGACAAATGAAAGCCCCAAAGGCACACCCCCAGTGATTCACCTCCTCCAGCCACATACCACCTGCCCATAGTTTCACTTAGTTACCCCGTATCAGTGAATTAATGCACTAAGTAGGTTGAGGTTCTCACAATCTAATCATTTCACTTCTGACTGTCTTGGCATTGACTTACACATGAGCTTTGGGGAGACACTTCTTTTTTTTTTGGTACCAGGGATTACTCAGGGGTACTCGAACACTGAACCATATCACTAGACCTATTTTGTGTTTTATTTAGAGACACAGTCCCACTGAGTTACTTAGCACCTCATTTTTGCAGAGGCTGGCTTTGAACTTGTGATCCTCCTGTCTCAGCCTCCTGAACCGTTGGGATTATAGGTGTGTGCCACTGTGCTTAGCCACTTCATTCTTAATCATAACAAAAATTTTGAAAGTTTTCATCACAAAGAAATAATAAATGTGCCAGAAGATTTTCAACCTAATTTAAATTTTACACAATGTATACATGTATTGAAACATTACATAGTATTGGTATAGTTAATATGATAATATGCATATTCTTTGTGTTTTTATATATCAGTCAAAAAAGTAAATAAAATAAATTATATATTTTAAAAAGAAGTTGAATTGTTCCTTCTTTTCAAATGCATTTCTTCTTCTCCACATTGTCATGAGTTAAAATCACAGTCTTGCCCAGATTCACTTAAATTTCACAATCTCTGAGAACCCATCCTTAGGGTTCAATTCTGTTATTACTAATTCTGTGCCACATGAGCTACAAGAAATTTTCTCATAGCATTACTTGTAGAAACCTTATAGTGTAATGAACTGTTTTGTGCCCACCTTATATAAATGTAATATTTTAATTGCCAGGGACTGCATATTATTCAGATAACCTCTAGCACTCATTTCATTAGTAAAATAGAGGAGTTACAATGAAAACAATAACAGTTGTTAGCATTTATTGAACACTTACTATGCATCATTAACTCTTTGATATTCTATTTTTAACTCACTTAATTTTCAAACAATTTATGAATGAAGACCTCATATGTTCCCCTTTTAAATATAAAATAAGTGAAGCACATAGGGATTAAATAACTTTAATAATGCTAATCTACAACTAAGTGCAAAAGCCAAGCTTTGAATCAATGCAGTCCAATTCCAGAGGCTGAACTGTCTAAATACTGTTTGAAACTGATTCTCATAATAGATGAGTAATATTAGAATTGCCTGGTTTAGAAACAAACAACTGCCTCCAAATAAGCAGAATATCAGTAATATTTTAACTTCTGATAGATGGCAAACCATTCTTTGTCATTATGTCCCCCAAATGCATGGGATCTATTTATAATAAAAATGTATTTGTTTCCCATCTGGAATTTAAACTTGGGCATCCTATATTTTACTAATATTCATACTAATATGAATATTGATATACATCTAAACAGAATGATAATGTGTGTGTTAGATAACTTAACTGAGATAATGCATTTTCAAGATGTGGACAGTAGGGTAACAAGACAGCCCTATAAATCACCCTTTTCGGGCATGCCTGAGTTCCAGAGAGCTGCAACTGTGGTTTAAATGCTTCTTTCACCATTTTATCTGTATGAATCTTAATCTCCAAAGCAGCAGTGTTCAGAGGTAGACCTATGAGAGGTGAGTAGGTCACCTAATGGATTGAAGGAATAGAATAATGCCATTATTGTTTTAGTGAATTTGCTGTAAGAGCAATTGTGGTCCTCTCTTGCTCACTTGCTTTTTCTCATTTGTTCTTTTTTGCCAGTGTACCTTCTGCCATGAGATGACACAGCAAGAATACTCTTGCCAGACTCTGGCAATTTAATATTGGATTTTTCAGCTTCCAGAACCATCAGCAAAATTAGTGTTTTCTTCAAATTACCCAGTCTCAGGTATTTTGTTATAGCAACACAAAATAAACTTAGTTCCTTTTCTGTTTAATTGTTCTCTTTCTAATGTGGCTAACATGCACTGACTGTGGGGGGTATATATAAAGGTCTAAACTCTTAGCACAATGCAAGAACACTTTGCTAGATAATACTCTGCTTCTACAGTTTCTCGAAGTTGTTTGGGCCCTGTATTACAGGTACATAAATATCTTGTACAACCAACTCTGTCTTTGTGTCTGCTTCCAGACAGCAAAACCAATGATAACTTACATACAGTTATAAATGAGTAAGATGAGAAAACGAATCCATTTTTTCCTACAAAGAATCTCTATTAATAGAAAATTAACTTGTTGTAGCCTCTTTGCTGAAATCTAAACAATACACCACATCTCAGTCAGCATTTGGATGGGCACACACTGGAAAGTGAAAATTAAAAAGTTTAACACAGATATAAAGGAACCAAGATTGTTGATAGCAATATCTTACTAATTGAGATTATACAAATCTAACAGTGCAAGAGCCATCATTATCCCTGGGCCTGAAAGATAGGGGTAAGGAATGTTTAGGAGAGCTCATAGAAATGTGTAGCTACAATTGGAAAGCCTTCATGAAACTTCATGGACCAAGTATGGCTTAGCATAGGAGACGCTAAAGGAACACAAACACAGGTCTCAACCATGGCTAGTGCTTCCATTGCCTAAGCCACCTAGAAGGCAGACGGATGGTTAGAGGGTGGCCTCCACACATGCAGTGTGGGCAGAGCAGGGAGAAGAGCATGTATAACAGGCAAATGATGGGGGTCAAGAATGGCATACTGATTGATGATGTAAAGTAAAGCAGGATGCAGAAGAATGAGCTCTATCAGAAATTGAAAGACCAGATTTATATGCTATTAATAGCTCTAACTAGTTTTGATAATTCCAGGCAAGGTATTCTCTCTCTTTAGGCCCGTTTTACCCTCTCTGAAAAGACTTCCAGGAACTCTACGGTTTCTTTGAGGTTAACAATTCATAGTTATGCATATTTAAATTTCCTATACAAAGTATATAAAGAAAATGACTTTGGGAAATGAGATTCAGAATTATTTAAGAAAGCAAGATAATTATCAGAATGAAGATTTGGTTAAATAAAATTAAGAGAGCAGCAGAAATGGTCATCTGTAGGGTTTGCTAGCAACAAAGAGCAAAAGAGGAAAGGGAGATGGTATATAAATTTAAAAAAATACAACTGAGAACACACACACAAAATAGATGAATTTATAAGTTCTTCAAAATAAACCCAATTTAATCTGATATAATTCAAATCAAAACAGATTAAGAAAACAAAATACTGGAGACATACACACATACACACACACGAACATATTTTCACTTGTAAATCATTAGAATGTGAGTTAATCAAACAAGCAGGTACACTTAAAATAAAAGTTTACAAGTTCAAATTTTCATGGAGTACTTAGGAAGAATAAACAAGATGTTTATATGAAAGTGCTTTGAAAGCTTTAAATTGCTACTCAAATATTGTTGACCTTTTCATGGAGATCAATCTATTGGTTTCTTAATGGAATTTTTTTCTAAATAGGAAAGTACTTGGATGTTTCTAAACGCAGATTTTTGAAAGAGGAGTCAAAGGTCATGACAAAAATCTGGCATGGATAAAATACAGTTCATTAGTATGGGAGATTACTCTTTACTAAAAATTCCAGTTCCTGTCCCTTTAGTGCCTTTTCACGTGAGAAGATTATGCCCTGTTGAACTTCGAAGTAGCCTTGAGACTTGCTTTGACTGGTGAAATGTAGATAGAAGAGACATGTGTGTGTTACTTTGGGACAGAAGTTCAAGAGCTGGCATGTCTCTTTTCCTGCTGTCACAAAGAGTAACAATGTACTACACAGCTCTGCTCTCTCATCCCCAGTCCTAGAGTGACTATGAAGTGCTATAAAGCCCATGTCAACACATCTTGTTAAAGAGCAACCTTTATTGTTGCAAGTTATTGGGACTTGGGGTCTGGTTTTTCCTGAAGCATAATTTTGTCTCTGGTAATTCATAGAATTGACTTCCCATTATATTTGCATCCTTTCCTTGCCTGAGAAGATGTTGGGTACTGATTTTCTATTTGATAGTTAAGCTACACAGTAGGGTACATATTTCCAAATGGATGTATACTTACTGCTGCTTTGGCTTGATAGATTTAGTGTACAAAGACCTAACCTGTTTCCTTCACTATCCAGTGGATACTGAATATTAACCTTGGAGACTGTAGTTTGAGATCATAGAAGCTAAGGGATTACTCATTGTGTTCAGCCCATGCTTCAGTCTGGAATTTTCTTCTTGAGATAAAACTGGGTATTTTTATTGCTGGTATTAATGTTCATGTTTATAATTCATCTTTAAAACTATTTCTATGAACCTTTATCTTATAATGCTCAAATTAAATTTTTTATATATTTAATATTGAAGTAAATGTTTAATTGGATGTCTGCAAAAGTTGACATTAATGTTTGCATCCACTGTGGACAATTACAATAAGTCCATTCAACAGAAGCTATGCCTTCACAGAGATTGCAGTATGTTTGTGTGGGTCCATTCCTTACTATAGATAGCACCCTACCTCCATTAATGAAAAAAGAAAAGTAAAGAGAAGCAATGATAGAAATGAGATAAAACAGGTCAAGGGAAAAAAGGAGAGAGAGAGAGATCACAAAGAAGTAGATAAAACTTGCTATGGTGGTTCAGGGCAGAACATGATCTCTTCAATGAAAATGTGGTAATCAACCTTTAATTTTCAGATGGCATGAAAATGAGATCATGTATATGTAGCCCATATGTATTATATGAGAAAAAGTTTGCTATGAAGTGAATTAAGCTTAAATGTAAGCATCAGTTATCTTGTTTGTACTGAATCTTTCAAAGTCCTGGGTGGAATGGGTGTGGTAAAATAATATGATCACATAAAATTTTTCTGTAACTATTCTGAAATGCTAAGAAGACTATTATCTTTATTCTGACTTCACTTTATCACAAATCTTCTTGTTTCATATAGGGTTGGAGCAAACACGGATCTATTTGAAACGAATCTGGCTAAAGGTAAAGTTGAGTTAGGAATGCATTTATTTTTGGTTTAATGACATAATTGTGTTGTTCCTAGTCACTTTTGTGTAAACTCATTGATAACCAAAATGATGAATACATTCCAGGCTTACAACTTTGTGCCCTTACTGTGTAGGTGACTTACCTGACATTGTGGCATGAAAGTACAGTGTCATTAGATTGTTATGTTACTTACACTTCCTAATCACTGAGCACTGTAAATGTGTGGTTAATACGGGAAAAATAGGATGTGGAGCAAGAAAGTCATCGTGGAATTTTTTCTAAACATGAAGCAGGTATGTAAAACTATGGGGAAAGTAATCATTTGCATGAGTGCACAATCAAAACTGATCTTATATCTTGCCAGGAATCTAATTGGTTATATAGTGTACACAATGATAAATGATAAATGAATCATACAAATATTTTCAGAACTCTGAAAGATCAAAACAAAAATATATCAATGTGTGGTGTTATATATATTATGCATCTCAACTTGTAATAATAAAAAAAGTGTGCCAGTCATGCTAAAGGAAAGATTAGGTTAACACTGCAATCTTTCTAAAAAGAATAATATAATAACATCATTCTCATGTGAAGAAATGATCACTGAGTACATATCTAAGAGGAAAAGTTAAATGTATATGTAATTAATTAATAAAAGTATAATGTAAATATTTTTAATTTGTAATGTTTATAGGGTTTTCTAGCTTTTAAAAGTAATATATTATTTCAAAATAAATAGATTAATGATATCTAGATTAATAATATCTAAATTACTTTTATATTAAAAACTTTAGAGAACTTAGTATTATAAATAGGCCCCAAATTATATAAGTTTGAGCACCCATAAAAACTGAATCTCAATATATGGCTAATGAGTAGGGAGTATTATATAAGAATTACAGTACAAGCAAAGGTATTTGAGTGCAAATTTACCACATTTATGGGAGAGGATAACATAAGAATGTATTAAGTGGTTTGAAGTCATTTGATATCATTTAAATAATTTGAGTACTCCTTGAAAGCTTTCATTGGATTAATAATCATGGCTGTAGTTAAGTATTTACACTCTGCCAGTACTGATAATGAAAGAGAATGATGATGATGATACCTGTTAAGAGACATTTAAGAAAACGTGATAGGAGGTGATTCATAAACATTTTATTATAGAAAAATACATGTGCTGAATTAAGAAATGAAGACTCATTTCATTTGAGAGTAAAGAATAAAGGCAAATCAAAAATCACATGGTCACTTCAAAATGCCCAGAGGAATGAGAGTGATAATAATGGACACTAGTAATGAATTTTGAAGAAATTACATTGGCAGAGGGCTATGTCCGGGTATATATTGAGCTGAGGGAAGTCGCTCAATCTCTTCTTTCTCTTTAATACTAACTCCCTTGTCTCTTTTCTCATTTATAGGTCAAAATCTAGGAAGAATTGTCAATATTCATGATCTACATTCTGAGATTATCATCAATCACTTGCCAACCTATTTCAATTCTAATTCTGCTTTCTGCCCTTCCCTGAAGCCATACTTTGAACAATTACTAGCATTTTCCATATAGACATTTACTAGCCCTTATTTTATTGTATATCTCAGCAGCATTTGAAAATTATTAACATTCCTTATCAAAGCATTCTTCTTTAACACTAATGATCACTGTGCAATGTAGCTCCAGCTTCCTCTATATAACTACTCAATGTCAAAGTTCCTACAAGTCTAGATCTTTTACTTTTGCACCTTTAATATCTCTTTCTGGAAGACATCATTCAAATCTTCAATTACAGCATCTAGATTATTCTACTCTGTATCTATGATTCACAAATATTTATTTCCAGTCCACCAGAAAATTTGTCCATTTGTACTCTGTACTCTAGGAAATATACATATACATACATATATGTGTGTGTGTGTGTATACTTATATACATGTGTGTGTGTGTTGATAAATAATGTGTATATATGCATATGTATGTGTGTACATGTGTATATACATATAAATACATGTATATGTATATATATGTATATTCTCCAGTATCTGTAAGCAAATCAAAAATTTCTAACTTTTCCTTCTTTTTCTTAATGAAATTATTGGTTTTACCATTTATCCATGTAAAAATCACATGATCTTTGTTTAAGTCTCTATAAAGTAGGTTCAGAAACAAACAAAAAAACCCTAAGCAATGATTTATTCAGAAGGCACAGCAAATACTACAGGAAAGAAAGTCATTGAACAAAGGGGAAAATACTATACCAGGTGTCACTGTGGGGAAATACTGTAAAATATTGAAAAACACTCTTACAAAATTATCCCACTTGAAACACTTGATAGGACAGGGAATTGAGATATTTACGCATTTACTACAGCAAGTCATTGATTGGTTAAGGGCTGTTTCTGAGAGATGTTTTCTTGGGACTTCTGGCATGTCAAGAGAATTGACTTATGTATTTAGGGAGGAAAAAGAAAACTCTCAGACTCCAAGATTTGAAAACTAGAAGTAAGTTTAATGACAGCAAAAGGTAAGGTATAGGGACATATGTAGGGAACTCTTAGTGACTGCTATAGTTACCCTTTGTATAGATCACAATGTTTTCCCATGATAAACCTCACTCCATTCAATACTGGTTATTTATTGTATTGAAAAAGAAAATAACAGAGTTGCCACAGAAAAATAGTGGGACACATCAGACTAGCAGGACTAACTGCTGTAGTTGACCCTAAGAATATAACTAGTATTCATTGTTTCACTCCTCTACCATTCATTAGAATGTTCTTTCACCTGAGCTTTGTGTCTAAGAAGCCTATGCTAACATCATCAAATCATGGATATTGCAATTGTACATTTATATTGGATAGTAAAGCACCAACCTATACCACAGTGAATCATCTGAGTTCTACATATTCTTCCTTGTCTTACTCGATAATAGCTATCTCAAGACCTCATAATAATAATAATAAATTATCCTTGCCAACTCCTTTCTCATATGAGCATGACATAATCGACCCAAATAATATCTTTATGTTTACATGTCGGAGGCCATATATAAATTATAGATTTGTTCAAGCCATTAAGGCAGAGAAACCACTCTTCCTAGAACTCCTGGGTGAAATTCCCCAGTTCGAGAAAGCCCAGATCATGCTGGCACCCTGTCATAGCTCACAGCCTTTGGATCAAACAATCTCCCTGAAATGGGCATAACCTGCCAAACACCAGACAACCTGTTTATTGCAAGACCTTTGCCACATGGAGAAACAAGCACCAAACAAGACTCTTCCCACAGTGAAACCTCATGAAACCTTATACCTACTGATCCCCCTTGATCTGTATCGCTATAAATAAACCAAGCACTTTTTCTTTGTTAGAAATAAAATCCTTCTGGTTGGCTCAACTGGTCATGCCTTTGCTTTGAAAATATATAATTTTTGCCTTTTTGTCTTTATTTCTTGATATATTACTTTTATAACTTTTATTTCACAGCCAGTCTATCCCTTGCCCACACAGAACATGAGCAAGATTTACTAGAAGATACTATCTGAAGATAAAAATCAGTCTCCCCTAGGAATAAGAATATCTATTACAACAAAGCCTACACTTATGAAGACAACAGTTACAACATTCTTGAGTAGAACATTGATAGTAATGTTGAGAAGACTCATTCCTTTCACATCCTAGTAACTATAGGAAGACACATACATAATGAAGCATCATATAATGCCCATTGATTCAGAGTATATTACCTATAGTAGCCCAATCCTGCAGAATATCATTTCTAAGAATGTACATAAGCTATACTTTTAATCATAATTCCACCATTATATCAGGGTAGTCACTCAGGTTATGGAGTTATGTCAGAATCAATGGAAACCATGAGCATGTGACCATGGTCACATATTTTTTATTTGTAAAGATGATGCTTTTCCATTGTTATATAGGATTTGATCATCTTCTGATCCCTAGAATAACATGACTACCTGCAACTCTATGATTAGATTAATAATTGCCTTCTCTAGGTACAAGGATTCAAGGATATCAATTTTTCTATGTGGGCGGATTGTTTCCCAAAGTAATGACAGTATATCTAGACTCTAGTGTTGACTTTTGTTACTGAAAAATCAAGCATTAAATGACATTAACTAGATGAAAACTCATATGAAGGAGCCAATGGTTTTATATATACACATAGACTTCATCTTTTTGCTTAAAGAGCTAACTTACCAAAGACATTGAACAACAAGGTAGGCAAGATAACTTTTAGCAGAGATTAGTCAGTTTTTATACTTTAACATCCCTGTTTTTTCATAGTGGATGGGAAAGCTATGGTTGTAGGGATAGCTATAGTTGTAAAGATAAATGCTACTCATATTTCATGGTCTTTCTCATCTATAAATTTTTAGATATCTTTGTTTCTAATCATTCAATTCTATTCTTTCCAGTTCCTCAATCAACGAGCTAATGTCATTGTTCAAGAAAACATAATTTCCTTAGATGAAGCTGCTGCTTCTTTCATGCCAAATTAAAGAATACTCAAAGCTGGGTGCTGTGGTGCATGCCTGTAATCTAAGCAACTTGGAGGGTTGAAACAAGAGAATTGCAAGTTTGAGGCCAGCCTCATCAACTTAGTGAGGCCCTCAGCAACTTTGCAAGATCATGTCTCAAATTTAAAAAATAAAAATGGGCTGGGGATATAGCTCAGTGGTCAATTATCTCTAGGTTCAATTCTCAGTACCCACCCAACCTCTGCCCCCCCTCAAAATATTTAAAACCGTATTCACTGTAAATAGTGGGTTGTCTTTCAAGGACACTTATAAATGGGAATAACATATGGTAACATCATTAGCTATCATCAAGGCATCTAACCTACCCATCATGACCTGGGTTACATGTCTGTAAAAGCTATGAGTCCTTTGTCTTTTTTGCACTTTCTCATAGATGTACTTTTTCTCCATCATGTGATGGAGTTTTGCTGATGAATATGCCAAAACCCAGATTGTGAGGAACAGCTCTGAATGCAAAGGAATTTAATTATGAGGATAAAAGAATCAGTCTCTAAGAGCACCTTTTCAAATTCTTAAGAAACCATATGCTGTTACTCTAGAAATCTAGAATTTTCATTGGCGCTCTCTTATGGGAGCTTTCAAAGTATACGATGTGATACATTTATTTGCTACAACTACCTCTAGCACTCTGGGGCCACTTGGGTCATATCACATAAGCAGCTGGTCTGTTTGCTACTGCACTGGCACCTCTTCAAAATTAACAATCCTCTGATTCAATTGATAAATTAGCTGGTACATTATTTCCAAATGATATGCTGTCTTCCTAAAACAGAGAGACTAATAAAGCATGTGCTTCTTTATATAAAAGAAAAAAGTTTGAAATTGTGAAATAGAACATGTTCTTTCTTTTAGAGAGGATCACAGAATCTTGTGCTCTAGTGAATCATTGAGTTTCACTAATGTGGCAGGCACTGGGAGATTTTTAGGTTTTTCATTCCATCCTCTGACTCATCTGTGCCTCATTAGTACATCTAGAGGGTTTTCTATTTCCGCCTCTCCTTGGTTAATTAATAGGATGTTATTAATATAGCAGTACAATTTAGTGTTTTGTAGAATGTCCAATCAAACACCTAGGTAACAAGGAGCATAAACATATGGTGCAGGTGCATGAATATATCTCAGTGTTTGCCCCATGACTGAATCCCACTGTTTCTTCCATGGGAATTGCTTCAGATTCTTATAATAGAGATTGAAAAAAAATACATTTGCCAGATCAATATTTCTTATGCCTTCTCTGAAGCTATCGATCTGACAGATGCATTTTTATCTATTCCTATCATAAATTGTCATTGTTTGTAATTATCTATTTTATAGATCCATTATTGTACATTAAATATACACAGACTATCAGCTACATAAATGACTAAAAGTTAAATTTATAGAAGTCCTCATCAAAGATCATCATTCATTCAGCATTTGAAAGGGCCAGAATGATGAATTAAATAGGAATATAAAGGTGACCACCATCCTAGCATTCTTTAAAGTGTTGAAAGTGGCACAAATCTCTCCCTTATGGATTCTGACATTATTTTCAGGGCTTGTATGGTCACAGTACTGTGGATATATTGGCTTTTCCTACATAGTGGCTTTTATTTCAAAAATAAAATTCTTGGTAACTGTCATGCTATAGCAAACCAGGTGTTATTGCCACCCATGTTACTATAGAGCCCATCTGTCTGATCAGTGATCTAAATTCAGAACCTTATCCCAGTGATAAACTGTAGATCTAGATTGTCCCTAACAGGTTCATGTGGTGATGATTTGATCCCCAATGCAGCAGTGTTCAGAGGTTGGAATTTTGGAAAGTGATTTGATCATGAGAGCTCATCAATGGATTAGGTCATTGTTGATTTCCTAATTGAATGGACTTTTAGAAGGTGGTAGAAACTATGTGAGTGTCTCTCAGTTGGAGGAGGTAGGTCACTGAAGGCATGCCCTGGAAAGGTATATCTTGTCTCCAGCCACTTTCTCTCTGTCACTTTCTGCTTCCCAGTTGCTGTAAGATAAGGAGCCTTTCTTGACCATTTATGCTATGGAGCCAGCTGACAATACAATGAAACCTCTGAAACCATGAGACAAAACAAATCTTTCCTCTTTTGTTTCTCTCAGACATTTTGTCACAGTGATAAAATGCTGACTAACATGCCTAAGAATAACTTTCTAATTGCTCTTGGTTCCAAGTGAATTCAGGTTCCCTAAAATGAAGATGCTGAGATAAAGATACAATTATAAGTAGCTTGTTTTGGAGAGTAAGAAGAGGGAATATGGAAATGTAAAATGGAATAAATGTCACAAAGATATCTATTTCTGATGACTGAAGCTTAACTACATCACATAACTGTGCAAACTATTTTTAAGAATATATAATTGATTGAATACTAGTTTATTAATGTCTGTCATCCATCACTTGAGGGCTCCTTCTTAACAAGGATTGATGACCCTTGTTATTATTGATGATCCTTGATGACCCTTGTTAACAAGGGTCATTATTTCTTGCACTTCTAGCTTCCTTTATTTGAAGGGTACAGTAGTCATCAGTATTTTCAGAAAAGAAGCCATCTTATATACTTAAGCAAGGACTCAAAAGTGGAGTCATATAGCACACAGGAAAGTACTGAAGTCACAGTTTTAGCTACAAGTTCACTGTTAGTAATTGCTCTGAGACAACAGGCTTTTGCTGGGACAATCCTGGGTAAGACAGAATACATAGTTACTTTATTTTTCCACATCCACACTGTACCCAGAATGACCTCAAAACATAAATCTGATCATATCTTTTCCTGTTCAACCATTTTGGTTCAACTTTTATGGTTCATTAATAAATTGATAAAGTCAAGTCTCTTTAAATAGCCCACACATTTGGGTGATATGCTCCTGTCCATCCCAGGGCCATTGACTACACAGTTTCTTCTAATTAGACCTTATTTTTCTTCTGTCTTTCACATTTCAGTTCAAGCATCATTTCCTTTGAGATGCTGATGAATATTTTACCTGTTGGTATTTTTCACTGTTCTTTAGATAAATTAATAATGAAGAACTAAAGAATTATCAATAGATCCTATAGATGAACACAGGAGTAAAATATTTTCAAGATGTCTTAATAATAATAAATCTTATTTCTCCTAAATATTCTCAGGGTTAAGGTATAAGAAGAAATGGGAAAAGATTTTATAATTTAATATAAAATCTTCTAGGACTGCCATAGTGAAATAACTCACACCAAACTACTGAAACATCAAAAGTTTATTTTCTGACAAATCTGGAGGCTGAAGTCCATGATCAATGGTCTTGGCAAGGCAACTTTCACCCTGAGCCCTCTTCTCTTGAATTATAGGTGGCTGTCATCTCACTATGTTCTCAGATGACCCATTTTTAGAGCAGGTACATGGAGAAAGATGTTTCCTCCTACCTTCTTCTTCTAAGGGTACTGCTATCAGCTGAATGTTTGTATGGTCCCCAAATGTATAGGATAAAACACTAGCCCCCACTGTAATGGTATTTTGACACAAATCATTTGTGAAGAGATAAAAAAAAGAGGAAAGGAAATCCTCATTATGAAATGGCAAAGAACTTGGCTGAATTGTACTTATGTCTTCTGTTTTGTGGAAGTATAATTTGCAAGTGATAAAATTTAGAAGATTGCTAAGCAAAATAGTGAAGGAGAAACTGTACTCTTTCTGAGAGTTTATAGTAACATATAAGAAGGAGAAAATTAATTGAAGAAAAAAGTATTAGGAAAAAAAAACAGAACTTAAAGAATTGAAAATTTCTCAGCCTATCCATATAGCAATAAATAAGAAAGCACGTTTGGAAATGATTGCTAAAGGTGTGGGTGAGAAAACATTTGATAAAGAGGTAAGTATGAAGGTGAATCACAGTCAATCCAGCAGGAAGTGCCAGTTTGAACTGAAGGTGAAGGAGATGAGATGGAAAGAAGGAAGACTGGAAGACAGTCAGAATTCATATATTCTACAGGACAGGTTGATAGACCTATTTGGCTGTGATCATGAGCTTTTGGTCAATAAAAGAAAGACTCAAATCTGTGTCTGATTTGGACAATATTTAGGTTAGACTTTGAACTTCAGACTTTGGAGTTAATGCTGGACTGAGTTAAGAATTTAGGGTTTACTATGACAATAAATCAGAGGGACACAAATTTGGAGGTGGCATGAGGAAAATGATATGGAATGAATGGTGGAGTAGCTCCAAAATTAATATGTTAAAACCTTAATTCCCATTATGATGTTATTTGTAGATGGTACCTTTGGGAGGTAACTAGGTCACAAGAGAGGATTGATCCCTCATCATGGATTTAGAGTCCTTTAAAAGGGAAATATGAGTGAACTTTCTTACTATCTATCTACCATGTGAGGACACATCAAGAAGATGGCCATCTACAAACCATGAAGATAATCTTTACCAGAACTGAACCATACTGACTCTGTGATCCTTTCCTAACTTTCCTGACTCCAGAACCAGAAATCAATTTCTGTTGTCAAAGTCCCTGAATCTAAGATGTTCTTATTGTAATATCTCAAAAAGACTAAAACAGGCACTAATCCTATCATCAGAAATTCATCCTTATGACCTCATCTAATCTTAATTATCTACTAAAGCCCCATCACCAAGTACTGTCACATGGAGGGCAGAGCTTTAACACATGAACTTTATAAAGACATAATTCAGTACTCAGCTTCAATCATTTCTACATGCACCTTTTATTTGGAAAAACTTCTCATTAGTCTTGATTTCTTTAATCTTGGATTGAATTCCATTAGACTCCCCTTACTGAAGCCAATTGTTGAAACTGTGGCACTGAGATAAACTTGTCTGGTTTACATCTAGATATAGTAAATATATATTTCCAATGCATTATGTACAGCTTGAATAAAAGTATTTGGTGCTTTCTAAAAGTGAAAGAAAGCTGGTATCATTCCTGTATAGCAGCCAGCAAGTCATCTCTTATGCTATCATTTGTCTTTGGGATTATAAGTTTGCCACTATCAACAGGGCCATTGCCAGAGGATTTGTTTTCCTTCTCTAATCCATCTTATACTAGTAATGAAGAGAAACAGATCTTCAACATATTGTAGACTTTCTCCTCCTTAGCAGTAGTAGGATGGTACTCAGAAGAGATTTCACAGGTTAAAAGCAAAATTTTCCTTTGGTCACCCTTCTCTTCAGACATCAGCTTACCAGTTGTGGGGTTTCCAAGCCTATTCATGCTTGTAATCCATTGGTTAAAAATTTGAGGTTTCTCATATTTTCAGATTTAATACTTACTAGAATGAGTCACAGAACTTGGGAAAACATTTAACTTACAATAACAGTTGTATTATAAAGAATGAAAATTAAAATGACTCAAATGAAGAGATTCATAGCATAAGTTTTCTCAGGCTTCCAGATGAAAAGCTTTCATCTTCTCTGGACATTTTACTCTCCCTTGCCAGCATATCACTGTGTATCACCAGCCAGAAAGTTCAATCCAGCTCAGTGGTCAGCATTATGTTGGGAGTTTCATTGCATAGACATGATTGATCCGGTCATTTGCCACATTATTGAACTCAATCTTGACTCTCTCTCCTCCCTCAAGAGATCATACTGATATCAAGTGGTTCAGACTCCATCCTATAATCACATGATCCCTCTTTCCCACATAACCAGCCCCAACCTTAAACTAATAAGGGGCCATCAATAAGTTACCTTATCATGATAAACTCTGTTATGATTCCAGGAATTCACCATGAATGACAAAGATGCTCTATCACTTGAAATATTCCAAAGATTTAGAAGGTCCATTCCAGGAAATCTACACAAAGACCAAACAAATTATTTATTTTATATTAAATATACACATCATTGCCTATGTTCCTAGAAGTCAGATTATTGGCAAATCGATTCTCCATATTTCATGATGAAATAAACCGGTCACAGTCCATGTAGAAAAAGCCTTTTCTGAGAGGACACAATTAATTACTCAAATATTTTGAGTCTAAGAGACATAAAACACTGGTGTAGTTTATTGTGCTGAAAATGTTTATTTTTCCTCTGCTATTCTTTTGGTGAATGGGTCATATACAACTGTAATTTAACAGTAAAGATAATTATTAAAGATTATAACTTTTAACTTTTCTTTTTGGTGTGCAATTTAGTACATTGTTAAAATAATGGATTGTCTCATTAAAGAATCACAGTATTTTGATTAGAAACATTGTTTGGTTAAAATAATTCTATCTCAATTATTTAAGCATTTTAACTCTCAAACCCCACATGCTTTTCATCTTCATTCTTTGGTGACTAAACCTCTAAAGGTCAGCCAAACTGAAGGGGGATCATAACTTTAGTCTGAACTAAAGTTTCCACTAAAAACCTCTATTATATGATGATGAAGTTACAGGCACTGTGAGAACTTAACAACAAAAGCCAGAGTCCCTGCATCTGCAATAGCAGTCTATTTGTCTCCTGGAGTGTTAAACATGTCACTTAATTTTGGAACTATTTCCCTTATTTTAGTTAATCATTATTTTGGATAGATTTGTAGAACGGCCGCACCATTTTAAACAAAGCTTCTTTCTGTTTTTTGAAATTTCTCATATTGCTGTGGAGTTAGGGAAGCAGGAGAAATAAATTAAAAAGGAAAGCTGATAAAAGCAGGAATGAAGCATTGTATTTGTTTTGTTAGAAATATAATTTTATAAGCCTCTTCTCCTCTGCTGAAAGAATGTGAGTTCATTACATTCCCAATGTTATCCTGTTAAATATTCTCCTCATTTGATATTCCTTGCCGTAACAAATTAGGCTATATAAATGAGTCTTAACTTTTAAAGTATTAGCATGAGATACTCTGGGACTAAATGTTTCCATCAAATGTACGTGGATCTTGCTGACACTCAAGACTCATACTTCAAGAAATGGATTTGTTCATACAATTAAGCATAAGCAATTGAGACTTAAGCAGATTTCTATTGCCTCTTACCAGCCAAGCTCCAGTGGGGGTAATGTAGGAAAAGCCTTAACCTTTAAAATTGTGGCTTTCTGCCATACCCATATTAAAGCATCCATGATGCCGGGCTGGGCATGACGATAATGAGAATTTAAAATTCTAACTAAATATACTGAGGGAAATTGTTTTGGAACCTAATTAGCCATATGCAGCTTTTAGGAGCAGTGTGAGCAAACACAGTTACTATGAAAAGGGACATGGCAGTCCCCAGGCTCAGTGTGAATGTCGCAAAGGTTTAAATGGAGAGATTTTGTTATCCCTGCCATCACCACTCCAGTTTAGACCATCGTCAGTGTTGAGCTATTATATTCCAAATGGTCCTAAACATTTGCCCTGCTCTTCCTATTCTACCATTAATTTCTTTTGTCTCTCTCCTGCTTTTCTTTATATTTTTTTTTAAAATTGCAAACTGAGCAGCCATGTTTTCTAGGATTCAAATATAATTATATTATTTTTCAAATTAAGATTCTTCAAAAACACCTTAATATGTAGGATTCAGCCTAAAGAACTCGAGAGGGCACATCCTTTATGGTGAGACCCTTATTTACCTATCCATCCTGATCTTAGACTGCAGTATTCATATAATAGGAAAACCCAACTATTGCATCACATGGACAACTTTGAAGTAAGCCCACATTAAACAAAATTGTGATTCTCTATATAGTCTTCAGACTTCTAATAGTGCCCTTCTGTCTTATTGTAAGTTGGAGTTTGGGGATAATTAATTAATTATTCCCAAAATTAATTAAAACATCTTCCACCAAGTTATTTCATCAGGAGTGAGTTGTTTATTTCTTTCTTGTCTCTTTATTTCAATTTTTGGTACTGGGGATTAAACCCAAGAATGTTTATCCATTGAGTCACATCCTCAGCCCATTTTATTTTATTTCACTTTATCTTATTTTATTTTGACACAGAGTCTTGCTAAGAGCCCTGTTAAGTTGTTGAGGCAGACTTTAAATTTATAATCTTCCTGCCTCAACCTCCAAAGCTGCTGGGATTACAGGCATGTGCAATTGCATCCAGCCTTTTTCCTCTGTCTTAATGCTCCAGTTGAAAATGAAAATTCTTAATAGCACAAATTCTTCATTTAATAAAATTCTATATAGTAACATTTACATTTAAATATTTCAGCTATTAGCACTTGCTGGCTAGGTGAGTAGTCACCTCTATTCTTATGATATTTACATTTTTTAGTTTTCATATTGAAGTCAAAATATGTATTTGCTGAATTCTATATTGGTTATAATTGATTTATCACTCAAAGTATAATAATTTCCACCTACAATCAAATTTTTAAAAATTATGAAATTTCAGAGGTGAAAGTGGACTTCAACTCATCTGGACACCAAAGCTCTGGGTTCCTATAAATTTAGCAATTCTTCATTTATTAGAAGATAAGAGGCTGTTGGCATAAAATGCATCTTTGTGTGAGGATAGAAAAAAATAGAGTAGAGAAGAAAGTATTAGATCAGGAGTGATAAAATTTACAAATCCTTTCAGCACCAGATTGCTAGTCAAATATTTTATTTATAAATATTGGAACATGTAACTGATGTTCTGTGGGTCTAAATACCTTACTGAGGTCACACAAATATGTGTTAGAAAACTTATATTAAGTCTTACTTCCTGGGCAAATGTTATTTCCATCATATCCTGCATCCCTCCACCAAACCAAAATAAAATAAAACAAACAATACTGAAAGATCCATCTTATCTACTGTTCTTTAGCTATTCAAACTTCAGTTCAAATCCACTAAGTCCAAAAATATAAGCTTTCTTTTATCTCTAGAGTTTAGAATTAATTGTAATGCAAAAGAGTAAAAAATAATAATAAGTGATGGGGGAATTAGGAATCCATAAGTCCTGAGGCATATACCACAAGGTGGAATTGTTGAGAAAATATTCCTGAAGAAAGTAACTTTTGGCTGTAATTGAAAGGATGAGACATGAAAATGTGTGTGTAGTGGGATGAAGAGTTGAAGTAACTTAAGGGAAAAAAAAGTTGTTGATGTTCTTAAAGCTAGTAGAGCATTGTGAGACAATGAAAATGCCAGATAAAGTTTTGCTATTCTTCTACCCATGTTTAATCACATTATGTAGAATGTTAACATTCTTCTGATGGTAAGTAGTCTACCCTTCAATAAATTTAAAGAATTTTTTATGCCATGTCTTATTTCTTTGAAGTTCAAATGCACATTACATTAAAGGCATTTTCAGTAACAGATTAAAGAAATTTAGATAATGTTATTCAATCCAACATCTCCCAAGATTTGGCCAGGAACTCTTCATTCATGGGAAAAGTATTTTGAGAGCACTAGTTTATTTTTAGTAGAATACTATTTAAATAATATGCTTCCAAAGATAAAATATCCTATTCTGACCATCTGATTTCCCTAGCCTTGTTGACTGTAAATAATTTTGCTTATTCTTTCCATTTAAATATTTTTGTTACATCTGTTGTCTAGATAATTCATTCCATTACAATGACTTGATCTCAGTCAAGTATTGACTCCTGGGTGAGGAATATGAAATAGTTTAATTTTCACAACCCAGGTGCTTTTGGTATTGTAGAGGAAAGATTAAAAAATATTAATAACAGGTCTTCCAGAGAACATGTTTCATCAACAATATTACAATAAAAATAAAATTTAAAAAATAAAAACAATAATTTTAAAATAGAATAAAGTTTAGTTTTAAAAATTTTCTCTACATAAATTCATGTTTTCCTGAATCTCAGAATGCTTCTCTATAATTATAAATCTAGAATAAATGGAAAAATTTAGTTCTCTGCAAAACTAAATATCTGTTAGCTGTTATGTTTTAAAAGCTAAAAATTGAGCTCCAACCTAGGGGTATTTAATCTTTCCTAAGACTACCGCATTCTATGATATTTTCAAGAACACCAAACTCAAAGTCATTGTAGAACTATTTGTTTTGCTGAGACAATTATTCTATGGTCTGGTCTCAGAATATCCTTCCTGCACATTAACTGCCAGGAGAATGCATTCTGGTTTAATATCCATACAGACATGTTATATTTTTTGATTATATCCCTTTTCAATAGGCATAATTAAACAATTCTAGTAGTGATAGGAGACAAACAGATGTGAGTGGTGAGAACATAAGGTTAGGGGAATAATTCTGTCAACTTGGTCCACTGTGCTGATCCCCACATGATTTCTTCTCCAAGAAGCAATTTACCTGAAGACCTGCCTGGCTTAAGTGGACAGGATGTTACATTTCTCAGCAAACTACCTGTTATTCCCAAGAGAAATGCAGGCCTGAAATAATGTTGATAATAGGAACCCAAGTAACCCTGAAGGGGTGACCCAAGGTCACTTCTGTGACCTTTTACACAGATCTCAGAACTCAGACCAGATCTCAGAACTCAGGGAAATAAGGATAATGCCTCCTAACCACACAATCTGTAAGATTTTATGATTAAGAATCCAATTAGAAACAGCATGGATCAAAGTGACCTAGAGTTGTCATGGCAGTGGGGACTTGAAAGTCTGATGTCATCCTGCTGTCAGTTAAAAGTCAAGAGATTGTCCTAACAGTCTGAAAACATCTCTGGGATCCCCAGTAAAACTAATGTGCAGGAGAGGAACACTGTCCCTCTCCTTTCAAGAGTATCCCCTTTTCTGCTTTCCTGTATCTTCTAATAAACTCATTGTATGTTACTCTAAGTCACATGTCTGAAATCTTTCTGACTTGATTGTAAGCATCAGGATTTGGGGGGGTTCATACTGCCTCATTTTTGCAGAAGACCTCAATCTTGTAATAGCAGGAGGTATACTGAAAACTACTTGAGTAGTTAATCTGAAGCAACCCAGGCCTGAAGATTTCTGTACTTGTAGGTTACCCATTGTTTATTTATATCCTCTTTAATTATAGTGAGTGAAAGACCTGAGCTAAATAAACTCCATGACAGGCTTCAGACCCTCCAGAAAGACGAGCAGGCCTGAGTTTAGATCCCAGGAAAAGCCACACATTGCTCAAGGCTAAAGCCACTCGAGGACCAACCTCAGAGCAGCCAATCAAAGGTTAAAAATTATACACTTGGCATTCCTGAGATCTGAGTCAGGGTCTAGGAGACTATAGATAGTTACTTTGTACAAACTAGCCAATCACTCACTTCCTGCCCAAACCCCACGTGGGCCCTTTAAACTCACCTATAGTTGGTCATTTTCAAAAGATTCTCTAAGGTCATGATTGGGTCCTGCCAAATGTAATGAACACCCTCAGATTCTGAATGATCAATATTGTGACCATAGGTGCTATACGATTGTAACTGGTGCTTGTGTAATGATGCGATGCATATGTCATGTCCACTGCCACCACCTGTCACCTCCCGCTATAAAAACCTGCTCAGCCATTGTTTGGGGCAGCACCTCCCTACCCGCTGCATCGGTGAAGGTGTGTGGTCCCTGCTAGAGTTTGTAATAAAAGGCCCTTTTGTGATTACATCAGAATCGGACTCCTGGTGGTCTCTGGTGGTCTTGTGAGCTTGGGCATTATAGTGAGTTCAAACTTCACCTTTTGTTTCTCTGGTGATTTATTTTGAAGTACATTAATAGAAATAGAAAAATTGTTGTAGAGTTTTTCAATGAGGTTATGTGGTGGCATAGGTGATAACAGTATGGTATATAATTTATCACAAATTTGATTGAACTGAGTAATTTAAAAAAAAAATTTAGTTGTAGATGGACACAATGCCTTTATTTTGTTTACTTATTTTTATGTGGTGCTGAGGATCGAACCCAACCCAGTGCCTCACACATGGTAGGCAAGCACTTTACCACTGAGCCACAACCCCAGCCCCTAACTGGGTAATTTTTGAAGGCTAAAATTCATTGAATTGTGTTTAGTTGTTGGGCAGTAGATTATTGAAACCAGGCTACCATTTTAATGAACACAAATAAAAACAACAAAATATATTTCAGCAACTTCATGAAGCAGTTACTTACCTAATTTAATACTTGTAAAAAGTATTGTCAGTTAGGCAGTCAGTTAGGCAGTAGTGATCAGTAGGTCACATTGACTAAAATCCATTAAGCTTTACTTAACAATAAAAAGTCCTTTTCCAGTGGGAGGTCAGGGCACGAGGTTAGGCTGGAAATGGCATAGAGGAGTGAATGGGAGGCCCACTAAGCTGCCACTACATGGGCAAAACGTGAAGCTGGTGGTGCTAGGCCAGGCTGGGTCGTGGTGGCTGGAGGTCAAGAATGCATTCCAGGAAAATTTTATAAAACCTTATCATCAGCTCCAACCTCATAGTTGAGCTAGCCATGGAAAATCTCATTGGATCCTCACTACATCTGACCATAGCTGGCATTCTCCAAAACTGTTCCTATCAAAAAGTATCAGGAATGAAAATCTAAGATATGTTTCTACCACTTCAAGAAGTTCCTGTCCAAGTCAAAAACATCTAGCAGATCATGTAGTTTCTTTTGTCATCAAGCAGATACTCAAGCCGTCAACACAAAAGAGTTCACAAAATGTCTTTTTATCAATGTTTTTCACATTATGTGTTACCCGTTAATGAATAATGAAATCAATTCTGTGAGCAACTGAATGTTTTTAAAAGAAAACAAAATACAAAGCACCAGGAAAAAAGAGAGAGAGCTAAAACCATAACCCACATCAGATATAAATAAAAGAAAGCAATGATACTGTAAGGAATATACTGTAAAAATGTCTTCAGTCTCATCCCCAAGCTATCACCGAGGACAGTGAGGGGTTCCTAATGTAATCCTCCATGATGGTGAATTTTCTGTGTCAATTGGTGTGTAACACAATACCTGAGTGTAGATATTTGCATTATACTGGGTGTCTGTAGGCCTATTGCTGGGTAAAATTAACATTTGAATTTGTAGACTAAGTAAAGCAGATTGCCCTCTTCAATGTGGATTGGCTTTATCTAATCCATCCAGGTCCTCAGTAGAGCAGAAGGTAGAGTAAGAACTCTCTCATTGACTATTTTCTAGCTGGGACATAATTCTTTTGTCATCAGACATCAGCAGTTCTCTTTGGTTCTCAGCCTTTTAGACTAGAACTGAAACATATACCACTCACTCTCTTGAGATGCCAGCTTGTAGTCAGAAGAATGTGGAACTTCTCAGCCTCCATAATAATTTAAATGAATTGTTCTTAATCAGCCAATAAATTTCTGTTAGGTCGGTTCAGGGTCCAGGGTGTCCAATTGGGGGGGCCGATCAGGGCAGCTGCAGAACGGAGAGGCCAGCCAGATGCTGACGTCACCTGGAGAGGCATCTCCTGTCAATCAGCAGGTTTTTTCCTGACTTATCCAGGAAGGAGTCTGCCCTTCTCTTCCTGCCCCCCAAGCCCTCCCCTTCCTGACCGGGCCTTTTAAAATTGTCTGTACACTGGAACACGAGCGTCATTCTCCCGTACACACTCTGATGGATGGGAGAGTTCAGCCCGAGAGCGTGTATTTCCAATAAAGCCTTGCCCAGTGGTTTTATTTCGCCTCCTTTCAGTCATCTGGCTTTTACAATTTCTATATGATTCTCTGTATCTTTTTTTCTGTCTCTTGTCTCTCTCTCTTTCTATATATATGACTGCCAGTAGTTCTGCTTCTCTGGAGAACTCTGATGGATACTTTGGTGCAGCATGATTTACACTACCACCAAAGAAAGCATCAAGGCATTCTGTACTATTCTTAGAAAACACAAGTAATTGTTTTTTATACTCTAGAAAGGTTTGCAAGAGATGAAGATGTTAGCACAGAAAGACTGGGACAGCAAACTTCACAAGTCATTTCAGGCTTTATTCAGGAACAAGACTATATGTACAGGGTAGACCCATTTCCCTGGTGGAAAATGAGCCACTGAACAAAGAAAGAAACTGGTTTTTATAGGCTATTTTGGGAGGTAGTCTAATGTAAAACATGTCGGTTCTCTTGGGCCCTTAGGAATTTGGGACATGTTTTGATTAATCAATGAGATAGTCAGGAAGTTGAGCACTTGGGTCAAGGGTCCTGTGTTCTCATCGAAGATTATCATCTCAGTGTGGTGATGTGCTCCTTCCTTTTGGCTCCTCCCTTTCTGTGATTAGCATTTGTTGGGGGAGGTGGAAGTAAAAGCATGGCTATTTTTTTCTTTTTCTCAGGCTACATTATTTTCGGCTCCCACACCTATTAGAAGACAATCATGCTTTTCTATAGGAAAAAAAACAAGGTGAATCAAAAGAACAAAAAAGAAACATATTAAAGTTATTATGCAATTACGAGCAATTATGTGGGCATTCAAGCCATAAAATATGCCATGGCTTCTAGAAAACAATGAGAGTGACTAATAGGTTAGAAAGTTTTCTATATGCTTGAATTGTTTATTCCTTCTTCTGAACTACTGTTATTAACTACAACATATTTTCTGATAAAGATGGTAAGAGGTTTCTTAATAATTGTGAAGCCAAAATTAGACTGGCAGTCAGTATAAATAGGTAAATTGAGTCAAGTCAGATCAAGGAGGACAATTTGAGTGAGTCTGGGAAGTTGGGGAGGGATTGAAATGCTAATGCCTTCAAGAGCCCTTCCTCCACCCATATCAAGATACTCACCCCTCCCAACCTGTTGCTAAGGTAGCCTGTCCCTCCCTACAGGGAATTGTTAATTACTCCCCTTTCCTGCCCAGATCACTCTACCTTGGCCCCCCTACCCATCTGCTTTTCACCTTTTGGCCATCCCACTGGAGCATTTCCTGGGCCTAAACAGGAAGGAGCGAGATAAGAGGAAGTGAGCAAGAGAACAAAGGAAGCCTAGGACATAAAAAGGCAAAACACTCTCACTTCTGGGGATACCAGGATACCAGCTATGGCCCCCTTCTCCCTGCTGGGAGAAGTCTATGTTACCCCTTTTTAAATAAATCCTGCTTTAAATCCTTGCCTCTGCGTGCTTCTCTAATGTTCAAACTTCAACATGTGATGAAGCAGAACTCGTCACCACCAGTAACAAGTGGTATCAATTGTAGGAGAATGTGAATCCAGATTTGATTATAAAATTCTGATTAGCAATATAGTTTTAGAAGTTAAAATATAACATTCAGTAATGGGGTGAATAATTGCATTTAATGGTGGGAGCAGACTTATGAAGAGTGTGACTTCTGTGGAATGTATGCTCTGGGCAGAATTTTTGAATATTGGCAAATATAAGCATATATCTGGGAGTGGAAGATTTGGAAAAAAATGCATGGGTTTAAAGAATAAAGAAGGGGCTATTTATTTTTATATGAAAAGCTTTATTGTTAATGGAAGCTTAGTATGTTAGATTATGTAGATACATAAAAGATGTAAGAAAATTCAATGTGAATTCAGAACAATTAATATTTGATTTTTTATAATAGGATAAGAGGTCTTGGATAGATCTTGTACAAGAACCACAGAAAGCAGTCTCTTACAGGGAATATTAAAGGCTCAGTTAGAATGTCAGCTAGATAATAGAGTGCAAAGTTACTGTACATCAGGGATGCATAGCTTTTGTGTTAGACAGTGTTTAGAATGCCTCAATATTTTCAAAGGCAATGTGGGAAAATGATTTTGAGAATGACACTCACTGAAATTCACTAGGAAAAAAACTAGAATAATAACTACAACACAAAGAAGTAAAATTAAAACTGCCAAAATTCAATACATTTCACAGTTGAAATAGTACTCCTTTAAGAGCATATTGCTTAATTTTGAAGCAATTGGTATTGCTTATGGAAGTTAAATAAAAAATAAGATTATTTATTCTGGCATTGCAAATTCACTCAGATTCTTCAAGTAGAGCTAAGTAGACACCAGTATTATAGCTAGTCTTTTATATATTCTGAATGACATACCACATGTTTTTGATAGAGTTGTTCATCATAAAATAGACAGTGTAGGCTCTCAGTTATTTAAGGTAGAATCTTGTGATAGCAATATTGACCACTCCAGGAGAACAGAATGGCCCACTTTCATTGTTGAGGAATATGGCTGTTAAGTTGTAAATTTTCCCACAGGCAAGACTTATAATATTTTCTACAAATCATTGATCATCTGTCCAGTTTATTCTGTCTGTCTTCTCTTTATGCTCATTTTGAATAGTATCCAAATAATATATATCATAGTTCACTGGTCTTCTCATTCCATTATTGACTCTGGGCCTACAAAGATTATTTGAATTTTCTAGATAAATATATCTATGTAGATCCACTCCAAGAGTATTTTGATTGTGTGTATATTCTTTATACTTATAAAATAACATTTCAAATAGGTATTTCTTCTTTCCTATAGATACCAACTACCTCAAATTAAGCATTTATTTCTTTGGGAAAACAAGTAATGAATGGTATATCAGAAGAAATGCCAGCATCTCTTTTTGGGTCCAAGAGAATATTTCATATAAATGACATTTGTAGTGAGTATAATAAGGAGTTGTCATATATATCCATAAACATTAATTTAAATATATATATGCATTTGTGTGTCTGCATGCCAGATACTCCTAAGATAGAGAAGAAAACACAGGAAAAATGTCTATAGAGTATGAGAAAAATAGACTACAATAAACAAATTAATGAATTAAATATGATATGTCAGAAATCCTACTTATCACAATAATGAAGCATAATTTGGAACAGACTTATCATTTTTATATAATTAATGGTAAGAAAAACTTGAAAATAGGCAAGATGTAGCTGACTATTGAAAAAAATAAATTAATTAAATGAAGGTAGTCTTATCATTCCTTAATTTTATTCTCAGAAGGTGTTATGGTTTGGATGTGCAGTGTCCCCCAAAAGCTCATGTGTGAGACAATTCAAGAAGGTTCACAGAAGAAATGATTGAGTTGTAAGAGTCTTAACCCAATCAGTGATGCAATGCCCTGATGGGATTAACTGAGTGGTGACTAAAGAGGTAGGGTGTAGCTGGAGGAGTTGAGAATTAAGGTGTGGCTTTGGGTACATATTTTTATGTAGCGAGTGGACTCTCTCTGCTCTCTGATCATGACGTGAGCTGCTTCCCTCCATCGTCATCCTCTGTCATGATGTCATGACTAAGAGCTCTGAAACCGTGAGCCTTCTAACAACTTTTGCTCCTCTATAATTGTTCTGGTCAGATCCATTAGTCACAGCAGAGAAATAGCTGACTAAAAAGGAAGGATTTTACACCCCTCAGTGCTATATTAGAATTCACACAAAAGACAGTAGCCTGGCTGAGTTAATGACATAGAGTTCCATGTCCAGGGAAGGGTGGCTGGTTTCAATTTGTGAGAAAGCTAACCTGGAAAAATAGAGCTATGTAGAAAAAGAGCTCCAGAAAACTGCATAGGGGACCTCTTCTATTTGTTGCTGAATCCTAAACCATATAGGTATAGGTGAAAGCAACATAAGACCAGATATAGAATGATTTATTAGAGAGATATAAGTTAAAAATCTCCAGAGTACACACAAGGTTTAACAACCACTTGAGTTTTAAATATCAAGAATTAACAATTCTTCCAGAATTGAAAGCTCTATAAAAGAAGAACACTCAAACGTTACTGCTAAAAACAAATAATGCAATTTGTGAAAATAATTCACTGGCTTGATTTAATAATAGATTTTAAAATATCCATAAGTATACATATAATTCTTAAAATCAAAGCAATGAGACTTATCCAAACTAAATAGAAAAAAAGAGAAACACAGGATACCAGGGAGAACATGAGAAAAATATCAAGTTTTCTAAATTTTTTAAAATATTTGTTAGAGGAAACAAGTTTTAACTTTAAGCAAAAGCGAAGAATTATATGCATATTATAATAATTTTCTGAAGCCAAAGAAAAATATGAATATCTAAAAGAAAGAAAAAAAATGGATATGTGCAGAAAAACAGAGACAATAACAGGTATAATTACAACGTATGCATGAAGAAAATGGAAAATATTTATAATGATCATAAAAAGAATAAAAAATCTTTCAACCTAGAATTTTACAACAAGAAAATGTGTCCTTCAAACATTAATGTAAAATAAAGACTATTTCCAGGAAAAAAAGGAAAGAGAATATTGTAATCAACAACTTGTGCTATGAGAGATGTTAAAGCACTTTGCTCAGTTAGAATACCAGATAGAAATTTGAATCTATACAAAGCAATAAGAATGTCAAAATAAAGGTAAGTATATACATGCACAAAAAGTATATTTTCTAATTTAAAAAAGTTTGCTCAACATACACTAACTTTCAAAGAAAAGAATAACTATAATGGTATTTTAATGCAATGTGACTTTGTTACATATTTATACACAGCATTTACATAAAATTTGTGATAAAAATAGTGATAAATGGAAAGAAAGATGCTGAAAATTGCTATTCTAATGATCAAAGATTATCTTAGTTTGCTTGGGCTTCTACAACAGAATACCAAAGATAGAATGACTTAGAAACAATTGAAATTAATTTCTTAACATTCTGCAGACTGGAAATTCCAGTTCCAAGTAACCAGCAGATGTTGTGTCTGAAGAAGCCTGTCTAGTTCAAAGATGGTTACCTTTAGGCTGTCTTCACAGGATGGAAGTGACAGGACATCTCTCCACAGTCTCTTTTGGTTTTTTTTTTTGGGGGGGGGGTAATTCTAGGGATTGAACTCAGGGGCACTTGACTACTGTGCCACATCCCCAGCCCTATTTTATATTTTATTTAGAGACAGGGTCTCATGGAGTTGCTTAGCCCCTCGCTTTTGCTGAGCCTGGGTTTGAACTCGTGATCCTCCTACCTCAGACTCCCAAACCTCTGGGATTACAGGTGTGTGCCACTGTGCCCAGCTCCAGTTTCTTTGATAAGAGCACTAATCCCATTTATGAAGGTTTCACTTATTTGACTTAATCACCTCCCAAGGGCCCCAAATCCTAATACCATGACATTGGTAATTAGGATTTCAATACATCCATTTAGGGGAGAACACAAGCATTCAAATCATACATATCTCTAGCCTCTAAGCGCCCATGTCCTTCTCACATATCAAATACATTTATTTCATCTTAGCAGCCCCTGGATTCTTAACATATCAAAGGAGAAGTTCCTTAGTGGCTAGCATATTCTCACATCACAGGGTCTGCTTGCTCACCCTTTTGCAGTACTTCTTATTTTCCCCAATTATGGCTTCCAAAGACACAGATGCTGTGTGTATTGTACCTTGAAAAACTGTAGGGAATGGCTTCCTGTACCTACACTTCAAGTAATTCACAGAATACTTGAAGGGCACAGGCAGATAATCCCTACTAAGGCAATGTCCAACAGAGGCATGAGGTCAGTGTTAACACTCGACCTCAGACATAAGGCCCACCTGTGATTTCAATTGTAAAGGGCAACAGTCACATGTCTAATCTTTGAGAACTTCAATGTCTGGACAGGAGCACCTGGACCCTGGGGTGTCCTAGCCCTTGCATGGAATAAGTGCATTGGTAAAACCTCCATTTAGGTGATCCTGGAGGACAGAGCCACAGATCTGTTAAGTCTAACAGAAGAAAAGAAGACTATTTCAAATATTAAAATTTTGTACTTGCTCAGGAATTGTCATTTCTTTCCTCTTTTTTTTTTCACTTTTAGAATGAAAATATTACCCTATGCATGTCCAACCATTGTATTTTAGAAGCACATACTATGTTTGTAGATTTATACCTGGAGAGTAATTTGCCACAAGAATTTGTACCTTGAGTCTCATCCATATATGATTTATATGATATTTAGATGAGATTGGACTTTTAAAAGTTAATGGTGAAACTGGTTAAGTCTAGTAAGACTATTTGGACAGAAAACATGTTTTATTGTATATGAAAAAGACATGGATTTGGAGGTTGAATGTTATGGTCCAAATGATTGCACTCCTCTCCAGATTCATATATCAAAATTCTGACCTCGAAAGTAAGGGGATTAGGAGATTGGGCCTTTTGGAAGAGATGAGGTCACAAGTGCACAGAATGAGATTGGTACTCTTATAAAATAGACACAAAGGGGAACATTCCTTCCACTATGGGAAGACAGAATGAAAATGATGATTAACAAAGCAGAAATCAGTCTCTTACACCAAATCTGTGGGAGACTTGATCCTGCACTTTGCAGATTTTAGATTGTGAGAAATAAACTATTCTTTATTAACTACCCCATTATTAGTACTTCTTATTGTACTTCATATAATTTAGCTCAAACAGACAAGTCGAAGTTCCTCTTTTCCATCTGAGACTTCATCAGAATGGCATTTTATTATGTATATTTCTGCCAGCGTTCTGTATCAAATGACTTAAATATACTATAAAAAGATTGAGATTTTTGTTTTTGTTTCTCTCTCCTCTTTGCTTTCTGAGCCTTTATCTATATCACTTTTAAAGGTTCTTTCATCGAAATTTAGATTTTTTAGCATCTCCCTCCAAACTCTTCTAGCCTCTACTGATCCCATTACCACTTGTAAAGTTGCTTCTCACTTTCTAGGTATTTGATAGAAAAGAACCCTCAGTTCTCTTCTACTAACTTCTGTCATTGTTTAGGCTGCTATTGCAGAACACACTAATACTGGGTGGCTTTGTTATTAGCAGAAATGTGCTTCTTCCAGTTCTAGTGGCTGGCAGGTCTAAGATGAAGGCATTCACAAATTTGGTGTCTGATTAGGACCCATTTCCTGATTCAACACTTCTTGGTTAAGGGATTGCTCTCTTCTCACTGTGTCCTCACACAGCAGGTGTATGGAGTTCTCTCAGGATCTCTGTAAGGGCACCAGTCCCACTTCTAAAGGATTGATTGTCCTTATACCCTATCAAAGCCCTCACCACTTAATTCTATTAGCTTTGGTGTCAGAATTTCAACACATGTAGTTTGAAAATACACAAACATGTAGTCTGTAAGAAATATTATATGTGTAGTTTAACACTGTTACTTGGTCTAGGATACATTTTCAGTGGTAAATTTAAAAGTGAATATATAAAATCAAAGTAGCTAATAATACAATAAAGGAGATAAAACAATCACTCAATTTGTTTAAATAAGAACAGAAAATATGAAGAAAAAATAAAATAAAATAGGTTAATATTAATACAAAATGGGTAAATTAAATAAAATCATGTAGATTAATATTTTCTTTCTAAAGTCTAAATCTTTCAATTACAAAAGAGATTTTTCTAGTCATGTTATAAAAGCAACACCTGAATTTATTCTGTCTATTCAAGTCCTACTTGCTATAAGTATATGTATGTGTATATATATTCATAAATATGCACTATATGCATATGTAGACATTGTATATATACACACACAAACATGCACACATGTATGGAGAGAGAGAAAAATTATAAGAAACAAGATGAACAAAGACATTTGATGAACAAAAACATCATTCATCAAAGTGGGAGTGTCTGTATTGTTTTCTAACAAAATCATCTTCAGAACAAGAAATATCTCCCCAAATGAGCAACATTTAATAATCATAAAGTTTTCTTTTTATCTTAATAACACAGCAGTTTGCACAATATATGCACATGTGACATAAAAATATCTGACAAAATAGACAAATCCATAATTACAGTTTGAAAAATGACAGTCTCTCAGTTAAAAAAATGTAGGCAGAAAGTCAGGAATTTAAACTATTTCCAAAGTAAATTAATCAAATTGTCATACTGATATTTACAAACTACTCCATGAAATATAAAATTTACTTTTTTGACATTTACAGAGTATTTTTCTTAAACAATATAAAACTTAAAATCTCAGAGAATTTGAAAATATTAATAATGCAGGGAATGTCACTTTTTACATAAGGAAATCAGAAACAAATTGGCAATATATATAGGGGGAAATTTTTCAAAATTAACAATATACAGGTGAAAGAAGAAATCATGAAAAGTAAAATATTTTGAATTAAATAAGACAAAACATAACCTATGAAAAATAGTGAGATATAATTATAGACAAATTCATAGCACTAATAGTTTCTATTTAAAAATGCTATTGTAACTTATGTGTATTTCTACATTACAAATTTAGAAAGAGCAAATAACGTGCAAATAATCAGAATAAATAGAATTTTTAAGAATGAGACTCAAATAAAACAAAATTATGAAAAATTTAGTCTTTTTGTCTTCAAAAATGTCAATGAGCTTGGTAAACTAGATTTTTCATGAAGAAAGAATATATAAATCATCCATAACATAAATGAAAGAGGATCATTAATAGAGATCTATATTTTAATATAAAGAAATCTTAACAATATTTTGCCAGTTAATTGGACAACTTTGATTTTTTTCAAAAGTCACAAATTACCAATGGAGGTCAAAATGATTTCCAGACCTAAATAGTCATATGTCTATTAAAATATCCAATCCTTAATTATAACCTTTTTGCAAAGAGAACTTATGGCCTATGTTAATTCATTGCTAAATTCTATTAAACTTTAAGGAAAATATTCACACTAATCTTACTAAAATTTTTACTTGTAATAGAAAATACTTACAAACTCTTTATTAACTCAGATTTTCAAAGGCAATGTTGAGGCAAAACAAAAATCTTAAAACCAATGTTTGTGCTAAGCACAAAAACCTTAACAAATTATCAGTGAGTTGAATCCATGCCATACTTAAAAAGAACATATTTCACCATATAAAAATGATACAAACAAAACTATAAAATTATCTGAATATCTCATTTTAAACATTTGACAGTATTTATCCCATGAACACTATTAAAACTCCTAGAAATAAAGGATAGAAGATTATGTCCTTAACCTGCTAGAGGGTATCTACAAGAACATAAAATCTATAGTGGTATCATATTTAAAATGAAAGACTCCATTTTTCCCCCTTAAGAAAGATCAAGAAGAAGGAAAAGATGTTTGTTCTCATCTCTATTGAACATTATATGAGAGGTCTTATCTACTGCAATAAGGCAAAGTAATAAAAGAAATAAGCATGCAGCTATAAAAATAATAAAAATTATTTTCTGTGTATAGAAAAATCAAAAGAAATATATAAAATTATGTTATTTAGAGGTGAATTTCACAACAGTATAGGATATGAAATTAACTAACAAAAACCTATTTTATTTTTGTAGATGAGAAATGAAAAAAATTGCAAAATTTTATATATAAGAGCATCAAAACTACCAATCTATTGTCTAAATATTTAATCTAATGTGTCCAAACCTACATTCTGAAGAATATAATACATTGCTTTGAGAATTTAAAGTAGCAAATAAGGAGAAAAGTACCATGTTCCTGGATAGGATAACTAACATTTTAAGATGGCATTTTTCCTCATATTGATCAAAAGATCAAGATCAATTATGTCAACAAATAAGCAGCAAGAATTTCTTTTTAAGAATTTAATAACTTGTTTCTAAAACTGATATGATATAGTAGTCATCTCTTGCTATGTAAAAAATCACCATAAACTCACCAGCTTAAAACAAAATACAGTAACTATTTTATAAATATGGGTTAGAAAATTATTTGAAGAAATAATGGTCAAAAAAAATCCCCAAATCTGGAAAAGGATATAGACATCCAGATTTAAGAAGCCCAGCACATGCTAATTAGAATGAAGAAATTCACAATGAACATGTTATAATCAAGCTTTCAAAAGTCAAAGACAGAACTTTGCAAACAGCAAGAGAAAAGACAATCATTTTATACAAAGGAGCACTCAAACAAAAAGTGTTAGCAGTAGATTTCTCAGAAGAAAACTTGTATGCCTGAAGGGACTGGGACGATTTATTCAGAGGTGAAAAAAGAAGAAGGAAACCTATCAACCAAGAATACTATGTCTGGCAAAGCTGTCCTTCAGAAATGAAGAAGAAATACAGATTTTCTCCAACAAAAACAACAAAATGTTTAGAGAATTTTTGCCACTAGATCGACTTTACAATTTGCTAAACGGACTCCTTCAAGTAAAACAGGAAGGACCACAGAAAGGAGAATTGAGAGCACATGTAAGCATGCAGCTTTCTGGCAAAAGTTAATATACAGACAAATAAAGAATTCTGTTATGCTATAATGATGACATGGAAATCCTTTAAATTCTAGTATAGAATTCAAAAGGCAAGAGGATAAAAACCTTTAACTATAAAATTGCATAAATGAATATATAGTATGAAAAGTTTTATAATTTATGACATAAGTAACAAAGTAGGGGGTTGTGAGGGAAGTAAAAGAGTACAGATATTGTATGTGATTGAAGTTAAGTTGATATGTTTAAAATAAATTGTTATAACTACAAGATGTTTTATGAAAGTGCCATGGTAACCAAAAGAAAATACCTATATGAGACATGCAAAAAAATGAGAAGGGAATCAAAGCATGTCACAACAATAGGAAAACTCCATGAAACACAAAAAAGGTATCAAGATAGGAAAAGAAGGGTGCAAACCTGTAAGACAGATAAAAATAAATCTTAAAAATTGCAACAGTAAGTCCTCTACTATCAGTAGTTTCTGGATAATAATCATCATTAATTACTGTAAATGTAAATAAATACCCTAATAAAAATTCAATGAATAAAAAATAATTTAATGGATAAAAAACTATACCCCACTATATACTGTTTACAAAGGAATCACATATATTTAAAGATAGAGCATACTCAGACTTAATAGACTTTAAGTGAAAAACTTTACAAGAAATAAAGGACATTGCATTGTGACAAAATTTTAATTCACAAGCAAAATAGCTCAACTACAAAAATTATATAAATAATATACTCTCATACCTAACATTGGACATCCAAATATATAAAGCAAATATTGACAGAACTAAAGGGTGAAATATACAGTGACAGAGGAAGATAGTTTGATACCTTACTTTAGGTTATGAATACAACAATCAGAAGAAGGTCAATAAGAGTAGACTTAAATAACAGTAAAGATCCAATAGACTTAACAGATATATCAAGATTATTTCACCAAACAGCAGTGCATTACATATTCTCCAACTAGCATTAACCATTCTCCAGGAGAGATCACATATAAGGTTGCAAAACAAGTTTTAATAAATTTGAGATAAAAGAAATAATGCAAGATATCATTTCTGAATATCTCAAGTGGGACAGAAATTGAAATTAAGAGCAGAAGGAAAATTTGGGTATTAAAAACGTGGGAATATTAAACATTGTACCCTTAAACAATCTATGGATCAAAAAAGACATCAAGAGAGAGTTCAAAATATCTTGAGAGAAAAACCAAATGGACAATATAACAACATGTGGGATAGAGTACCACAAAGTTTTTAGCAACAAAAAGATAATAATAATAATAATATTAGAGTAGAAATAATTTAAAAGAGAATAGAAAAATAATAGTAAAAAATCAATGAAAGTAAAAGTTGTGTTTTAAAAAGTTAACAACATTGACAAATCCTTTGCTGGACTATGGAAAAAAGAAGGAAGACTCAAACATAATAAAAATTTCAAAACTGATGCCACAGAAATAAAGAGGATTATAAGATATTATAAGTAATTATCTACCAAAAACTTGCATTATCGAGATGAATAAATTCCAAGAAATATACAGTATACCAGGACAGAATCATGAAGAAATGTAAAACTTGAGCACAATTACAATGTGTAGGACAACTGAGTAAGTAATAAAATAAAATAAAATAAAGCCAAGGGTCAGATATATTCTAACACATATTTAATTTAAAAAAAAAAACACAAATTCTCATCAAACAGGCCTAAATACTGAAGAAGATGGAGCACTTTTGCCTTATCTTATGATTCCAGCATTATCTTGAAACCAAAGCCAACAGAGATGAAACACAAGAAAACTCTAAGACAATGTCCAGATACATATAGGTACAAAGTGACAAAGTAGTAGCAAATTAAATTATATAGTTGCATATATATCATAACCAAGTGGGATTTATGCCTGCAATACAAAGATTTTTTTAATTAGTTTATTTAATTGTATTTCAAGTCATAGCACATATATAGAGCTCAGTTGCAAACCAGATAAAGTCACACCAATTGTGTCTTCATACATGCACCAAGGGTAGTGATGATGATCTCAATCAACCATCTTTACTATACCCATTCCCCTTTCCTGCCCCCCACCTCCCCCAAGCTGCGTATTTCAACATGCAAAAATAACCGGTATGGCACACCACAACTGAATAGAGGATAAAAATCACATGCACGTTACAATGTACACAGAGAAAGCATTTGAAAAAACACGAACACTATCTCATAATTAAAGCACTCAACAAACTTGGAATCACCTCAACATAATAAATGACATATAACAACCATGAGATAAAACCTTATACCTGTTAGGATGACCATTATCTGAAAAATAGAAAAGAATAAATATTGGTGAAGATGGAGAAACTGGAAATTTTATGCACAATTGGTCTGAATGTAAAATAGGAGAGTTGCTATGGTAAATAGTATATAGGTTACTCAAATTCATTTTTAAATTCTTTTTCTGGGTGTTAATGCAAAAGAATTGAAAATAAGATATTGAAAATAAGATATTGAAAAAATATTTGCAATGCAACTTTATCCATAGTAGTCAAGAGGTGGAAACAACCTAAATGTCCATTGACAAATGAGTGGATAAAGAAACTGATACATATTGTGTAGGACAACTGAGTCAGTAATAAAATCTGAAAAAAAAAGTCCAGTTCATATATATATATATATATATATATTTATATATATATAAAGATAGAGCTTAAAACAAGACACAGTAACTATTTTATAAATATTTTATTTTATAATTTTATAATATTTTATATTTTGTATTTTTATTATATAATATTTTATATTTCTAATCCATATTTTGTAAGTATGGGTTAGAAAATTATTTGAAGAAATAATAGTCAAAAAGAACCCCAAATTCATAAAAGGATATAGATACCCAGATTTAAGAATCCCACAACATGCTAATTAGGATGAAGAAATTCACACTGAACATATTATAATCAAACTTTCAAAAACCAAAGACAGAACTTTGAAAACAGCAATAAATAAATAAATAAATAAATAAATAAATAAAATATTATTCAACCTTAAAAAAAGAAATTATGAAATATATTTAACATGGAGATATTATGCTAAGTGAAATTAGCAAGTCACAGAAGAACTAATACTGCTTAATTTCACTTTTAGGAAGTAGGTAAAGTAGCCAAACTAATAGAAGCAGAAAGTAACAATACTGCTTGCCAGAATCCAGAGAAGGAGGGAAATAAAGAATTGGCATTTAAATTACATAGGGTTTGAGTCATGCAAGATGAAAACTAGATTTTTATATACACAGTACAACAATGTGAATATAATGAATAATACTGTACTTGTACTCTTAAAAAATTTATTAAGAGGGAAAAGTTCATGCTAGAGTTTATTTTTATTAAAACTATAAATACAAGATAGTAAAATAAGAATAAAGCAAAGAAGAGTGTGTTGTCAGTAGATTAAGAAGCAAAAGATGTGCTTGGTGTTCAAAAAGGAGGTAAGTATCAATAGTCATATATATAGATTAAGATAAGAACTTTTTTGGTTTAACAGTATGGAAGTCATTGGAGAATTTCAAAAGGACATTTCTACAGAGGGAAAGAACAATGCCAGTAAGATGATTCAAAAAGAGTAACAAATGACAACAAAGTAATAAAAGAGTGATTTGATTGGGTAGTCTGGAGGAGTTTTGGAGGGCTGGCAAGGTTGTGTCTTCTAACATGTAGAGGAGTTATGAGCTGGTTTGTGCTAAAATAATTCTTTTTTTTTTTCTTTTGGCAATCCTGGGTATTAAACCCAGGGACTTGGTGCATTTTAGCTAAGTACTCTATCACTGCTATACATCCCATCCCTAAAAATAATTCTAAGATGTACTTTTGCATATTTTTGTTATATTTAATGATATTTACATCTCAAATCTTTACAAAATAACAATGAAAAGATGAAAAGCAGAACAGCAAATTTTGCTACGTATGGAAGTTGAGAATTAGCTGTCATTAGAGAGAGTGGTCACAATGAGAATATTTTAAAAATCATTTTCGTGGGGGAAATAAAAATTTCTATACTCTGATGGGAACGATCCAAATGACAGTACAAATGATGCAAAAGAATCAGAATTGCTGGTGGAAAATTCTTTGAAAAGCAATTAGAAGATGGTATCTTTAAAACATGTGGAGGATTGGACTTGAGTTAGGAGCAAGGGCAGTTTTTCTATAATGAGTATGGCTGGAGAATGACGTTTGAAGAAGAGGAGTTGCAAGCTTGTTCAGACTAGAGAACTTGAAAAATCCACATTTAAGAGAATGGGAGAGGTACTGAAGAAGGGGAATGCAGCATAATTGCTGGCATCCTTAGGGGTTCACCTGAGGTCAGTGGTTATGATTTCAAAGTGATAACAATTAGCATGCTTATGATTTTTGTGAGTTATAGTTTTGGCAGATGAATAAGAATTAGCAAAATAAAGCCAAGGAAATAGTTTGTTGGACAGGAGATAATTATAATAGGTATTTTTTTTTCTTCAAGTTAGAAAGGAGGAAAGTAAAAGATGAGAGGCTTCAGAGCGGTGAATTAGGATGTGTGGTGTGAAAAAAAATTAGAATTAAAATATTTGAAAGACTGAGTTAAGAAGCTATAGTTAGAAATCAGGGAGTTTGAAATTGAGATTAGAGTAAGGATGAGATTAAAGCAGTTCTGTGGTATGAACATAGAAATGAATCATTAAGGAAGGGAGGTATATGAGATCACTGAAGGCAGAGAGAGCAAGTAATTGAAATGTGAAAGTACTGGAAATATAAATCTATATGGATATTGGAATTACTGAGAATTATGGCAACAGTTCTTACACAGAGTGACAGGAAGGCAGGATTTAAAATCTTTAAGGAGTCAGAAGTTGTGGTTATGGAGTCTTTGTGGGTTTTCACATTGGTTTAGTTTGATGAAAACCTGCAGTTTTTGTAGAGGTGAGGAAGAACATTCTGGAAAATGATGGTGATGTATAATAAAGACACCTCAGTCACCTCGAGCTTCAGATATGATGATCTGGATGCAAACGGTGCTAATGTTTCTGTTAGAGGAAAAACATAGACAAGATATTGAGTTGGAAGTCTGAGGATTCACTGTTGATTAATCAAAAGTTCCAGAAAGTACATTGGATGATGCTAATTCAACAAAACTGAAGAGGGTTGGGTTAGCACCTTTGAAGAATAGATGAAAGAGGATTGACAGAAACATCTGGTAATCCTGGATATCTTGATGACATACAGAATGATCAAAGCATTTACTGCTATTATTACAGAAAATTTCAAAGTGATTGGTTGAGATAGTTTTGGTGAGGGAGTGATATGGATCTTGTCAGAACCATGAAGAATTCTGAAACTCCATTTCCACTCCTCAACTGTGGTACAAAATTTAACAAAATAGTAGCATACCTGCTAATCCCGCCTAGTGCCAGGGCCATACCACACTCTGTGTTGGAGACCTGAGTGCCAAATGAGAGGTGGATCTGCCTAGACTCCCTGGAATTCTGTGATCCCTTGTTAAATTCTTCCAGTAGAGACAATGTAGTTCTGTTGAATATGTAATTTATAAACCAATGAACAATCTTTTGAATGTAAAATATTCCAATCCACAAAATCAGGTACTAAGTTTCTTTCACTTTCCTATCCACATCTACTTCCAATGTTCCAGGCTACTAGCTCTATTGTGCATACAAAACTATAACTGAAGCATAACCAGAACTCAAAACCGTAATAGATCATGTTTGTATATAACAGTGGGAAAAAAATGTTTTTATCCCCATAGAACTTGCAAAACATTCCAAATGAAGCAACCAATCTCTTTTATGTGCTAATGCTTTTGAGTTCCTTTGAAGAGTATTTTTTTATTTGAGTACATATTGAAATTGAAATAGAAAATTCTAAGAAAATGCTTTGTTTGTCAATTATTAGGTCACTTGGATTTTTCCAAAGAGATTTTCTTCTCTTTTCTCCTCTTTTGCTCTAAGAGTTTTCAGACTCTAAAGCTAAAAGTGAAAAGAAAACTTTTTAAAAAGCAATAATATTTAGTAAATAACTGTTGTGGGTCAATAACTGATAACACCACAAACAACAAGAAACAAATTAGTCTCCAATCGCCAGTCTTTTTATTGATTTGTTTGTTTGTTTGTTTGTTTTGGTATGAGAGATTGAACTCAGGGGCACTCAACCACTGAGCCACATCCCCAGCCCTACTTTGTATTTTATTGAGAAACAGAGTCTCACTCAGTTGCTTATTGCGTCGCTTTTTCTGAGGCTGGCTTTGAACTCCTGATCTTCCTGCATCAGCCTCCCGAGCTACTGGGAGTACAGATGTGTGCCACTGCACCTGGCTTCAAACTCCAGTCTTTATGCTTATAATTTATGGAAAGGAGCAGACATGGAAATACACTGAAGTTAAATAGTCAACTCTATTATTTCAGATGAAAATGCCATGGTAAGAAAAATTATGTTATAAAAAAATCTAATTTGCCTATTTATTTGCTAATATTTGCTTAAACATAATTTCAAAGCCCATTATCAGCAATAAAAAAATTTACTCTGGTGTGGTACAGGTAAAACCAGTCACATAAGTTTATATATAAAATTTCCTGATGCTAGGAGGCTACTTATTTTATAGAATGTTTCTCTTGATCATTTATGTAAAATCAGATTAATTCCATTGTATTTATTGAAAAATCAATATTTCAGAGAGATTTTGTGATTTGCTGAGATATTTGTAGAAACAGGAGTTTGCACAGTACTTCGTATTTTGAGGTGGATCCTTGCTTCTTTCCTTTGGTAAGAAACAGGCGTTGAGTCATTTATACTTATAGATTTGCTTCCTAGAAAAGAATTTGATGACTTAACTTACATAAACAAGCTCATAAGTTATTTAATACCACACTTTTTAGACATTAGCAAAGTCAATATGGATTTAAAGCATAGCATTCTATTAGGAGGTGAGAGAAATTTTGCACTGCAAACATCTTGTCCAAATGTGTTTGTCAATAAAGTGATTTTGTGCTCCCACTGAAATTGTACAAGACAGTTGTCATCTGCATCCTGAAATTAAACACCTTCATGCAAAAAGTCAGTTTACCAAATGTGCTGACACATAGCACAAAGCCAACACTCTCTTGTATACATATGCTTTGAAAAGGTCAAACAGCATGTTATTTTTGTAGCATTTTACATATCATGTAGTTTACTATAATGTAAATTGACAACTTTTTAAGGCAAACTGTATTCTTGCTGTCAAAGATGTAAAATGCACAATGAAACTTTAATGCATATGGTATAGTCCAGGTCCTTCAAAAAATCATTTTTGAGGTTCTCTGTCCAAATGCTCATACTCAATTTTAATGAACACCAAACCTTAATCTTTTACATGTATCTAAATTAAATCATTATTCATAAATCTCAACAAATCTGTACATAATTCCTTGTTATTGGCAAAGAAATTTATTACAATAGTAATTAGATGAACCACATAGCAAAGTGTTGCAAATTTTTATAAATGCAAATAAAACACTAGAACAGTAAAAACTCCATGTTGAGCACCTTGCTGCTGAATATTTGCTTATGCTGCTAGTCACATCATTTTCTATGTATATAATAAGTTGTAATATTCTTTTATCAAAACACATATACCCATTGATATGCATGTAACCATTTATTTAGGAAATAAGTATTCAATGTGATTCATCACTATTATAGTACAACTAATACAGCTTTCTGATTACTGAAAATTCGGTCATTTCTGAGTATTTTATCATCCTAACTTTATCAGCTAGCTTACAACTCCCTTAAAAATAAACTGGGAAACTGATTTTCTTACGAGCCACAGTGAGTGGTTCATCAACTCTAGCTGAAAAACTAAATTCAGAAACAGAAATAACAAATCAATTTGTTGCACTGCGCTGTTTGACATTAGTTGATGCACTGTGGTGAAAGTTTTAGATACTAAGGATCAGAGATATTATCTTGTCAAGTCTTTTGATGCATTATTATCCAAAGATTCTCACAAAAAGAAGCAATGAGAACAATTTCACATATTTTGTTCAACAAATACTGATTGAGGGCTTTTTAGATTCCTGAAAATTCTGGGTTAAAGTATTAAAATACAAAAAGGGTAAGGTTTCTACTTCTCAAACCCTAAATATTTACCAAGACAATGTTACATAAATAAATTATTGTGCTTTATAAAATATGAATTAAAATTATCAAAATGATTAGTCATGAACTTGATTTTTTTTCAAAAGTAGACTTTGCTCATCAAAATTTTTCAATTTGGTATCCCATCTGACCAAAATCATAACTGGAAAAGAATAAATTGTGTAAGCATGTAAATGTTTCATAAAATGTTATCTTCCTAGGTATGCATACTTCATTTTTACTTTTTTAGTCAGGACTTCTGGCATATACATGCTAAGTCAAAAAAAGTATTCAAGTTACTTAAGATTAAATATATCCTTATTTTTCTCACAAAACTCCACACTGACAGTGACTGTATAGTATTTAATGTTTGTAGTTTTTTCCTGAGAATCCTAATCTTCTTGTATTTATATGAATATGAATATAAATTGCCCAAGATTATGAATTTCCAACAAATGTCTAGGGGATGCCAGTGATGATTATTCTTATTCCACGCTTTCAGTAGTCAGGATGTAGAACATCATTCCTGGTGACAGTGAGAAGGTGAGTGAGTAAAGGTCAGAGTAACAGGGTTCATTTAGAAGGATGTGGTAGGAACCTGTGAGCTAAGAGGTTCTAATGTATTGAATTTCACTATTTCAATGCTTTGCCTACCTGTTGATAGGGAGGAAGAGCTCTGGGTTCCAAGCTGTTTAAAATGCCTCTGGATAATTATAAAAATCAAATAAATAAAAGAATACATTTTTAACAATTAGATTATTTCCAAGAATTAATAGAAAACTAGAAAAAAGAGACTCAGCAAATAGCCAGGACCAAGCTACAGAAATCACAAGCAGTTTCATCCCACAGACTCATTCTGAGGAACCACTGCTGGATTCAAAGCTGCCATTGCTTCTAGAGGCCACCACAACCACTGAGACTGACTGAACTGAATGCCTTCTGTGAGCATTTCTCTGTCACATTACTGACTTCCACAAGAACATCTGATTATCTAAAACTAGGACATGCAATCTCACCATTGGTATCAGAATACATGGTAAACGACTATCACTCTGATTTTCCTTGGAATTGTAGTCAAAGGATTTTTAGATATCTGGGAATAAAATAAATTAATGCCTACTACAACTATGTTTTATCTGAATTCCCATTCTTCCTTCATCTGAATAATCGCTCCAGTATAGTCACTCCTTTGCTTAAAAGCTTCAGTAAATTTCCATTACCTAACTAATACTGCTCAAATTATAAGACACAATTTATGTTGCTTACCACTGGCATTTTTCAGTAGTTTCAGCCTCACCAACATTTGTGTATCCTAAAAACAAGAAACAAGTCACACTAAAATGTCATATTATCCTATATGCCCCATACTTTTTCAATGGTTTTGCTTCTGTTAATGTTGAGTCTACATCCCTATTTTCAACAGAAAAATTATTTTCATCACTTGTTCATAGTGTCATTTTTCATGTATCATTTCTTCTGTGGAACTTTACTGTACTACTTTCCTCCAACAAGAAGCTTATCACATTTTCTCTTTTTCTAAGCACTTTGTTTATACCATTGATATGTATCTTCCTTTCTTCCTCCAAGTCATGAACTCTTTGAAGAAGTGTTGTTGTAATATATTTATTCCCTATTCATTAAAAAATAACTAATTACTTGTTTCATATCTTTACTTGATACTAGGGATGCAGTGACATTCTTTATCTCTCTCACATAAAATAATAACTGACATAATGGCTAGGAGAGCAGTTCAGTGAAGGAAAACTTGCCTGGCATGAGCAAGGCCCTGGGTTTGATCTCCAGCACTGAAAATTACAAACAAAAATATAATAAAATAATATGTAACATAAAACGAGAATGAATGTATATGTTGAATGATAATATGAATAACAATTAGGCAAGGAAGTTGCCCAGAGACTATTGTTTTCAGAAATGATAGGAAATGAGTAGAAATTTACCTGTTGCTTTGGGTGATTTCTGACTTCTCTTTCAGAGTTGAGACTATTTACAGATTGAGACTGTTTATGTGCTTCAGACTTCACTCCCCTAAATCTTTCATTTCTATTTTAGAGTATGTTAGCTCATTTCCTCATTGTCAACAAAATAAATGGAGTAAATACATTTATGTAAAATAGTGCATTTGCCAACTATAAGAAGATTGGTCCTATTGGCCAGTAGTTACTTTAAAATGATTTTCTATTTTCCACAAATTTTTGTACTTCCTGCTTTGAATTCCAAACTGGATATGTCAGGCTGACATCTTTTGTATTCATTCCACATTGTTAAATATAAGTACTATAACATCTTCTACAATTTCACTGTGAATAATTATTTTTAGTAAAACCATCTATTCAAGTCTCAGTAGAAGTCATTTAGTCTACCCATTAAATCCTCATACTTTTCTTTAAATGTTCCTACTAAAGTATTCTTAAAATTTTCTGTCACACTTTAGGTAACAATACACATTGTGAATGTCATGTGATGACTTGCTGTCAAGATTGGAAATCCAGTCAAGCTCAGAGAAATGAACGGTGCCAGTGATAGCATGCTATTTAATAAGCATGGAAGCATTTAAGTCTGTCTACTGGTAATAGACATGGATTTATTTCAGAGAAGAAGAAATGGGAATAGAAGCTATACAGAAGAAAGTATGACTTGGGGGAGAAAAGTGTGATTTTTGTAGGAAAGATATGTCTTTTTAGAAGGCTGCTTCTCCCCAAGATGAATAAAGGCAAGTTCTAGCTGAGTCTAATTTCTTGTAACCTTCAGAGCAGCCAATAAAAAGCTAACCACCTCCTCATATTTACTACCAACTGTTTTTTGTTTGTTTGGTGTATTTTCTTGTTGTTTTTTAACCAAGGTGGTGAATTTCAAATCATAGCATCATAGCTCAGGTATGCATAAGCTTACTATATTCTGAGGGTCCTTGAGTTCAAAATGTTTTCCATAGCTCTTTGTCTTTATTACTCTCATTCTCTCACAAATGTGAAAGTTTTGAAAATTTATAGGATGTGTGATATGGCACAATATAATACAGAAGCAGACATGAGAACCTAGCTGTCTTCTCTGAGATCAGACAGAGGAGATTGGAAACATATAATACAATGACATTTGATATTTTTGTTTTGTTGAATTAACTTTTCATAAATATGTTAATATTTAATAATGTTTTATATTATTTTAAACAAAATTTTTAATTTTTTTCTTAGTTTTAATGTGTAATATATAAAAAGCATCATATACAATTTATACAAACAAGGTTAAAAACACTTCTATAATTCTCATTTTAAAGAACATAAAGGGTCTTGACACCAGAAAGATTAAGAACTACTGATCTAAGGAACTTGTTTAAGCTGTTCCTGGAACTTTGTAGTGCTCTTTTTTTCTCTCTCTCTTTGCTAACCTAAGGCTGTGCATGATGTTATATCATATAATCACGATACACTGTGAGAAACGAGTTCATGAGTATTCTCCTGTATTATTCAACTTCCCCTTTCATAATACCCATTGCACTCCTCTGCAATAACTTGTTTAATATTTGTTCGTTGTATCTCTGACCTAACACTAGAGAAGGCAGTGAATGAAAATTAAACTGTGATATAATATTTCAATGAGATATTAACCTTGTTTTAATATCTTTAGGTCCATTTATGTTCACTCCTCAGTACACCTATGTATTCAAATATTTTATCTAGAAATAATTCTAGGTTTTATTATACTCTTTTGATTTAGGATTAGTTTGAGGAGGGTCAAAAACAGAAATTTCAGGATATTTTTCTTCATAAAATATGTTTTAAAATTCCAGCTAAAGACGGAAATTGTGCAATGCTATACATGGAGATACAGTTAAATCTGCATTTATTTAGTACATATTTCCTTTGATAAATTGGCAAGTTATGCCACCTTAATAAATTATACACATTTTTAAAAAATGGAGACCTCCTTAGGAAGCAGCATACCCACTGTAAATTTATTGTTGAACTTGAAGGAGAGATTATTTGCCCAAAGCCACAGAGCTACCTGGCTTTTTGGTCATTCTTTTTACTTTTTCTGGAAACTTCAATCTCTTGGAAGGACTAGCTTTTCATGATTAGAGAACAGAAGGCCTGTTTCATGTTTTATCCCAATGTGCCACTTAAAAAAAAAAGTGATAGTGAATATTAAAAATACAAACTTCTAAAGGACCAGAGGAAGAAACAGCATCCTTGTGCCAAGATACAAAATCCAAGTACAAAATTGAACTCCTTCTGTTACCAATTCTCAGGCCCCCTCAAGCTAGCCCTTTGAGACACACCTTCTGTTTTAGAGGCTTTGTACATACGAATTAGGAAGTTGAACCTTCAAAGCAAATATGAACAAGCATTGCAGAAGCTGCCCAGGATGTGTTCCTAGAGGCCTCTATTACCAACACAGATACTAGAATAGAGAGAGATTCCTGAACTTTTTGTGTTTTAAATTTTCTCTGTTTTAGTAAAATTATGAAATAGAAACTTTTCTTATTTAATACAATGTTTTTTTCTCTTATTAAGTGTCTCATTTTTTGTTTAACTTTATTCTACATTCTCAGCTGTGAAAATAAAATTTAAGAAAAAAGTATGTTTCTTCATATAAAAGATTATTTCTGTGCAACTGTTATCCCTCAAAGATTTAAGTGAATTGTTAATTTTAAAGAATTATTACATTTTTCTTTGCCTTAGCAAAAAGAGATGTGAGAACATAATTTATAGATTTACTTTGTCAATGAGAAGTTATTAGTCTTTATTCACATATTCTTTTTGGTTTATGTATTTACCCAACCTGGGACATCATGACATATAAACTTTATGGAACCTCAGCTTGAGAATGAAGTTGTAGACTGGCATTATTTAGATACAGATGAGGCCTTACTCAGTTTAATAAATACTCATTAATTGCTAAATAGAATTAAGTATATTGTTGGATTCAGAAACAGATAATAAATAAGGCAGTATTTGTTTTCTAAAAAATATCATGATCTTAAAATATTGATATAAAGATAGTTACTTAATATGCAGAAATATGTGGTGATTCTAGCCAAGCATCTCTTGAACTTTCTCTTAAGATTCAAGATTATGGAGAAATATTTTAGAATATCTATAGATACGTTTTTATTCTTTCCTACAAAACTAGTTTGTAACCTGACCAAATTCTTTTTCAATGTTATCTGTATTTTTGTGATACTTGACTTTAATCTACATTTTATTTTCTAGTGTAATCTCAACCACCCTTCTTCCAATACACACAGTAACTATTCTCTTGATATTTGAGTTAGTATGTGACATTCAGCTAACTTTTACTAAAATGTGAGCAAAAACTTTGTGAGGCTAGATAATGTTATAGATGGCAAGTGTGTAATAGCAACGATCTGTATGACAGTGAGATTATCTTAGAAAGTTACTTTGTTGTGCAAAGAGAGGATTTCAAAAAAATTCTTCATGATGGGACATTCATAATTATTATGGAGATAGTTGTGTTTTTTTTTAAAATTAGTAACCATGTTCCATAAGCTTATCTCCATAGAAATTTAGAAAAAGTCTGAACACTTACAGGAAATCAGATTCAAGAAACTCTTTGAAATTCATAAGTTGATGCAGCAAGATTAAACAGGACATACAAGGCAGAAATTTGTTGAGTTTTAAGAATTCAGAAGTATGGAAATCCCATGTGATTACAAGCTTTATGATGTGATCACAACTGTGAACTGATGAAGCGTATAAAGAAGAAATGTGATAAAGAAACTAGAAAATTTGTTTACTAGTAGTACTATCTGTATGGCTATTTCCATTTTTCAAAATGTAAAGATATATGGGAATTTGTGAAAGGCTATAATACAGATAGGCAGGCACAGCTAGTTTCACTCAATATCTTAAAACACTCAGTGTAAGGAGCAAGTATTGGCCTGGAAAGAGATCTCAGGTTGCAGAAAGTCAGGGGTTATTCCTCCACCTTTGGCTGTAAGAGTAGAGAAATTCTTCAACTGTGGACAATAAGAAAAGAAACATAAAATGTAACATCAAAACAAAAACAGAATTTACCAAAAGTGTCCAAGACTTAGCAAAACAACTGGCATTTGATGGACAAAGCTCCTAACAAAAGACAAATTTTATGAGGTAAGTCAAATATTCATTATAGTATTCCCCCCTGTAGCACTTGCTTATCTATAGGAAGTAGCGGAGAGTCTAAGAAACTCAGGACTATAAGGTGGTTAAAGATGTAAAAGTTAAGAAAAACTTTTAGCAAAAATATAAAAAATGACAGTCAAGAGAAAGATAAAGAAAAGGGCATTGGAAAACAGCCAAGCTGTTACTAGGATTCCCTCAAAAAGGGGTGGGGGAATAGAAGTTCTTTAGACTAGATAAAGAGGAATGGAGGGAAGGATGAAGGGATAGGACAATGAAAGCAGTGGAATGAATCTGGCATAATTTTTCTATGTACATATATGAAAACATCACAGTGAATCCTACCATCATGTATAACCAAAAGAATGGGAATCTAGCTAGAACAAGATTTATCCCATACTTGTATAATTATATAAAAAATGGATTCTACTATCATGTATAAATAATAAGAACCAATAAATAAATACATAAAGCTAAAGCTCTTCCTATGAAGTAATCATAGAATGGAAATATGTCTGCTCTCAAAAGTAGAATTCAATTCAAATTAGTTCAAATCTGTGCTCATTAAAGGCAGATTTACCCTTTTTCTAACTGTTTGACAGAAGAAAAAGTAAATTTCAGCTGGAAGATAACATCTTTAAAATTTATATAAAATATTTAACATTAAAAAGATACCAAGTACATCATCAAAAAATAATAGGAAAATGAAATTTAACGTTATTGCCAATCACATCTATATGTGATTAAGCTCAAATAGGTTATGGCAACTGAATGTTTCTACATATAAAACACATGGGAAACTTTCAAATATTGTATTACTAAATGATTGCAGATCTACAGAAGCAAAAATGTGTAAAGGAACTAAACTTTCACAGAAGAAAATCTGTGGTAGTGAGAAAATTTCTGAAGATAGTCAGCAGTCGTTTTCCTAAAGATGGTGATAAAGAATACTCTTCTAAGGGAAAGAGAAACCAGTAGAGAATTAACAGATCTGTGACCTGTGACTTGTGACTCAGCCATGGCTGATTGAAAACAAGAAGATCCTCAAATGTAAAAACATTATCGTTAATGTTTTTGGTGCAGCATAAATGTTGGGCAAAAGAAGGATAACAACTAAAAGGTCAAGTAAAGATTTCTGTGCTTTGAGATACTTGAAGAAAAGCCTTGTTAGAACTAGCTTGCTACAAATAAAAATGAAGTAGACTGTAGGATATTAACTAAAATTTACATTTGCATGAGCCAACAAGATAAAAAGCTTAGCTCCGATCCTCTAAAGAACAGTATTTTAGAACTGAGAAATTAGAATCCTGTCTGACTATTATTTAAAAACCCAGAAAGAATAGGGATAAGAAGCAGGAATAAATCAAGGGTGGACTCAAACTGAGGCAAACCTCAACTCCACTCAGTCCTTGAATGGATGGATAGATATGATAGAATGTTATTTCATATTTTGATGTAGGAAAGGCAAACTTCTCCGAAGCAAAATAACATCTGAAATTTCCATTGTCTTTATATGTAATGGCAAGCAAAAAATGAAAAATTATTAGATTCATCTCATTAAAATGTAACATTTCTGTTCTGAGGGGAGATAAAACACTGTCAAGAGCATAAAAAGTTGAGGTTTAGGCTGGAAGAAAATATTTGCAAAAGATACTTTTGACTTCGAAAATACAAAGAACAGTTAAGACTCAAAACTTAATGAAAAATAACCATGATTTTAAGAATGGTCAAAGATTTAAGTTTTTAATTAATTAATTAATTTGTTTAATTTTGGTAGCAGGGGGACTGAACCACTGAATTTCAACCCACATCCTTAAATCTTTTATTTATTTATTTATTTATTTACTTACATACTTATTTTGAGATAGGGTCTTGCTAAGTTGCTGAGGGCCTCACCAAGTTACTGAGGCTGGATTTGAATCTGTGATCCTCCAGCCTCTGCCTCTCAAATAACTGGAATTACAAGCATGCACCACCATGGCGAGCTCTTTCAAAGATCTTAATAGTCACTTCACCAAAAAAGATTAATAGATGGCAACCAACTACATGAAAAATGGTCCACATGAACAGTTCAATTCTGCATGACATCTGGATTTCTAGAACAGAAAAAAATTAATTATAGTTAAAAAGAATAGCAAAATCATACTAATGTTCCTTGTGATAAGATGATTGATTGGGAAAGGACATGGATAAACTTTATAAATTAATGGGTATGTTTTTTGTCATTATCAATATTTGGGCTACAGAGGCAAACGAATTAGTTAAAATTCAGTAAAAGTGCACTTAAGATGTTTGAATTCTATTTTATTACTAGATATCAATATGATGTGTAAAATTATGAAATTTAAAAGATAAATGCAATATAGACAATATAATACAAACATACCTTACAGTTTAGAATTCCTTAAGTTATTATACTGAAGAAAACAGGCAAATGTTTATGAAATGCAGCCAAGAATCTCTCTGTATTTACAAATATATAATACTATATAATCTGTATATGATGTATGAAGTATATAAATACATATAGTGCATATGTATCACATATATATGCTTTACTTATTATAGCCTTAGAATATATATAAAATTCAACTTGAAAAATCAGACAGGAGAAACATGATTTGAAATCAGCACACCAATCAATATGTCCCTCATAACATTTCATTAAAGCCTGAAAGCAGAGAATGACTCTCCTAATTTTTTTTTTTCTTTTCATAGTGGGGATTGAACTCAGGGGCACTGGACCACTGAGCCACATCCCCAGCCCTATTTTGTATTTTATTTAAAGATACGGTCTCACTGACTTGCTTAGTGCCTGGCTTTTGCTGAGGTTGCCCTTGAACTCGAAATTTACTTGCTTTAGCCTCCTGAGCCACTGTGATTATAGGCATGCACCACCGCACCTGGCTCTTGACTTATTTTGTGGTCACTAAATAATATTAAAATCAGCTCATTCTGAATAATTTCTATTCCAGATTTTGACATTATTTTTATGCTATGCATTTATTAATTTGATATACAATTTATAGCAATCTTCTCTAAGTTAGGATATTGTAGCTCAGTATTTTGAATTTACTTTAACCCCAGGAAACTGATAGTAATAAATTTCTGCATATGAAAAGATAATCAAATTAATAAAGACCATTAAGTTCTTCTTAACTACTTTAGTTATATACATTCATTCCATCATTGTCATTTTAAAAGAATTATTTTTATTAAAAAGAAATCTCTTATGAAACTGAACATTGAATAACAAAATGTATTCTAAATGCTATGGAAATTGAAGAGGGAACAATTTTTTTCAGTCTGAGAATGTGAACAAAATAAATCTTCAGTGAATGTAGTAAATAAGTTAAAGACTGAACAATGAAATTTTTTAAGTCACTTACAATTTATTGTGCATACATCACCTAAAATAACTGCCTTCTAGGAATGGTGACATTGTAACTTGGAATGAGAAAATATTTCCAGAAACGTGGATATTGCACATGTTTATGTGTGTAGGTAGGTATTACGCGTATCTGCATTTGCAGTGTTTAATAAATGATTTAAGATATCTTACACATGTGAACAATCTTCCAACCCCTGCATATTTTCTTTAAACACCAGACAAATCTTTGGTGAGACACTATGCCTTATTCATTATTAAAAGCAAGATCGAATAAATCATTTGGCACATGTTGTTCAGAAAACACATTGGATGACTTCTTAATCTTCTCTTAGCTTTCAATAAAAATTTGTGATTATTATTTTTATTTGTGCTTCTCTAGCAAAAGCTCATAGTCCTGTGTTTAGTAAAAGTAATTAAATTTAAATGACAAGTAACTTTTGAACTTAGTGATTCTTTTTCAAATTTCACCTATTTGGGTAAAATAATACAAATATATGAACACATAAAAATCTCATTATTAAATACATTCATTCATCTTAATTTTTATCATTTATTTTTTCCAGTTTTACTAAGGTATAATTGGCACAAATAAATATCAATTTATGATGTATAAAATACTTTGATATATGTATGTACTTTGAGAAATTATTATTTTTTAAAACTTTTTTTTAGTTGTCAACAAACTTTCTTTTATTTATTTATATGCAGTGCTGAGAATCGAATTTAGTGCCTCACACATGCTAGGCAAGCGCTTTACTACTGAGCCACAAACCTAGCCCAGAGAAATTACTAAGCTTGTTAACATAGCCATTGCCTTATCAACTTGTCATTTTTTTACAGTAGGATGTTTAAGATCTATTCTTTTAGCAATTTTCAAATAGACAATATATTAGTGTTAGCTGCAATTGCCATTCTGCAGAGTAGATCACCAGAACTTATTCCCTCAAGTCTCATTGAAAGTCTGAACCCTTTATCAGCATCTCCTCGCTCACTCCACCATTCCTGATAATCATCATTCTACTTTGTGTTTTAATGAGTTCAACTTTTGAAGATTCAAATGTAAGTTATAAAATCATACATTATTTGCATTTCTGTGCCTAGTTAATTTCACTTAGCATACTGTTCTCTAAGTATATCCATTTTGTTACAAATGACCAGAATTCTTTCTTTTTAAGGATGAATAGTATTCCATTGTGTCTGTTACACATTTCCTTTATCCATTCATCCATTGATGTACACTTTTTTTGTTTGTTTGTTTGTTCATTTGTTTCCGTTTCTTAGCTTTGTGAATAATGTGGCAATGAACATGAGAGTGCAGTCATCTCTTCAGAAATCTGGTTTAATTTCCTCTGAACATATCCTCAGGAGCCCAATTGCTGGGTCATATGGTACATCTATTTTTGATCCTTTGAAGAACTTTCTTAATGTTCAATAGTGGCTATAATAAATAACACTCCCTTTGCTCCATCTACTGTCCAATGTATGATATCTCTTGTCTTTCTGACAGTAGCCATTCTAAGGATGTGAGGTGAAATGGCATTGTAGTTTTAGAGTGCACTTTAATGATAATTAGTAATGTTGAGAATTTGTTCACGTACTTGTTAAATATGTATACATTTAATAACTCTTTTATCGTATTTTACTTTACCACTACTGCAAAGTACTCTTGGAAATCCAATGGAACTATATCTATTTTGGATAGCATAAAAAGAAAATGTTTTGTCAACAACAGCATTCTTCATTTGGACCATAAAATTTTATGCATAAGAAACTCATTCCCTGTGTCACTTCTTTTGAAGTCTTTAGAATTGTAAGTGCTTTTGCTAATAATTTTTAAAAACTGTATTACAAAAATCTGTATATTTCTGAAGCAAATTTTTATTCTTCGGAAACAAAGTGGTGAACAGTAAAAATTTATACTAATAATTTTTAAAATTCTAAAAATATTCTTTTTCATAGGGTTTGTTTAATGAATTATCAGTAATGACATTAATCCTGTACAATGTAAAAATACTTAAGAAACATTTTAGCCAGTACATGATGGTCAGATGTACAAGGGGTGTTTGTACAGCACCACAGGAAGATGCATGAGAAGTTCGGTATCTTTGTATCTTGGTCCCAATTTCAACAATACTGCTTTAAAAGATTACTGATACTTTTTGATTACCATGGGCCCATTCTTCAAAATGTAAAAATGCGAGTCATGCACAATAGTAACTTTACATAGAAAAGTAGAATGCAGGAAATTGTCCTTTACCTCCTAGAGTTCTTACTGCTTCATCTGATCTCTTTGTTGCCAACAACTCTGGCCTTTAATTTCGTCAAGCTTAAAGTGCATGAGTCCAATTTGACAACCTCATCCTTGGTGTAAATTGGCTGTATGATGGGGTGTAAAGATGTAAAGATAATCAGTTAACTGAGTTTAGCTATCTTTTCATTCATAAAGCAAATAATCTTGTGTGTGCGCACATTGTTTGACATCTGCAACTACTACTTTTACTTGTGTCCTTTTATTTGAGTACATATTCTGTGGAAGGTCATGTTTGGAGCACATTTGTCTTAGAGGCAGAAATGAAAATAACATATTTACCATCAGGACAAAAAGACTAGACATCAAAAAGCAACAAAAGTTGAATAAAACAGATATTTTGGGCCTTTCTGATTAAAAACAATAAACAACTGGTAGCTCCATAATGAATCTTATATTTTGGTTGGTTGTCTCTCCCTCCTTTCTATACAATTACTAATGGCAAACTCCTTTGCTGAAGAGTGGCATAGGCTAGCTGTGTTTTCATAGCCAGTTTGTACCATAACGATGATTTCACATACTAAACTGAGAGAAGACAAAGATCATTTTGAGCTCATTTTCTTTTCTTGACAAAAGAAAAGATGGAAAGACTATGAAGCCTGTCTTTAATCTTTTTTATTTTTATTTATTATTTTTTGGTACCAGGGATTGAACTCAGGGGGATTTAACCACTGAGCCACATCCTCAGCCCCTTTTTTGTATTTTATTTACAGAAAGGTTCTCACTGAGTTGCTTAGAGTCTCACTAAGTTGCTGAGTCTGGCTTTGGATTCATGATCCTCCTGCCTCGCCTCCTGAGCCACTGAGATTACAGGCGTGCACCACTGTGCCTAGCTTTGTCTCTAATCTTTGCCTTATGACATGGTATAATTTTAAATATATTGTTTCAATCCCTTGATATCTCTTGTCCATGAAAGATTAAAATTTACTCTTTGTTTTTAAATTTGTATACACAAAACACTCTGTCCAAAATACCTACATTACATATCATTTTAATACACAATCTAGCTTCTATAAATGTCATTATGGCATTTTCTAGATTTCTTTTGCTTTTATTTCATGACAAGTAATACATAAAAAAATCAATACATTAGTAAATATTTCTAAATTTGGAGTGCCCTATTTAACTTAATGCTGAAGTCTGTGTAAGGATTGTGTTTTAGACAACTTTTTTGCTTCTGTGACTAAAGGACCCAGCCAGGCTCATGGTTTCAGAGGTCTTAGTCCATAAAAGGTAGGCTCCATTCCTTGGGGCTCAAGGTGAGGCAAAACATCATGGCAGAAGTGTGTGACATATAGAAGCAGCTCACATGGTGTACAAAAAGCAAAAAGAGCATCTCCACTCTGGAAATACAGAATATATATCCCGTAGCCCACCCTAATCCCCATCTCCTTTAGCCACACCCTACCACTTCAGTTATCAGTTAATTCCTATCAGGGGATTAAATCAATGATTGGGTTAAGACTCTTAGAACCTAATGATCTCTCCTCTGAACCTCCTTGCATTGTCTCACATGTGAACTTTGCGGGGGCACCTCACATCCAAATCATAACAGATAGCAATCTTCCTGGCTTACCTCTCCATTTTTAATTCATTCAATATTTGTATTCTTGAATAATAGAAGAGCAGATCCCTATTTGAATATATACAAAAGTAAATTTTGTAGAAAATATCCTCTCTTTCTTTATAATATGAAATAACTTTTCCTATTAACTATTGTGAATTAAGGTTATAATTAATCTTCATTAAAACAATCTTTCTAAATCAATTCAAACTCTTTCTCAATTAAAGGTTATGGATTTCACCCTTCCTGAGCTCTCAGCTTGCTTTACCTTGTGTATGCTGTGTATTGCTGTCGACCTAAGACCTGTCTAATATTGTGCCAACTGTTTTAATACAATAGAGGCATTTTAAAGTGTGAATGGCATTAGTAAAAATGATATTAAACACAGTTAGTCATTATTAGAATAAATGTACTTTTTCTCAGCATGAATAAGTTCTAATACATGCATAGAATGAATTCAGTGTTATTGGTTGAATTTTTAGTTTCATGCATTAGGACTTACCTGCTTCGTATATCCCCACACCTTCCACTAGAGGAGATCTCATAAAAAACAAGACTCTACAAAATATTATGAGTTTATTTGTAAAAAAATGAAGCTAATATTTTCCTCTGCTATCTTCAATAGAAGAAACATCTATTGATGTGTCAAGTGTTATTCATATAAAAAGGAATATTCTGTCTTCAAAATAAAATGTTTAATTAATGGCTACTTAATATAGCATTTTCTAACACAATTTAAGAATTTAAAAAAACATATATTTACATAGAGAAGCTGAAATAATTTCAAGATTAGTAATATTTATTAAAGATATTCTATCACACCAAAACTTCTCTGAAGATTCATGTGTCTGCACATTTAGACCTTGATGCTTGAGTTCTCTTTTTTCAGTATCACTAAACTTCACCATCGAAGTAATTAGGTATATCATTTCTAAATAATTTTCTAAATAAATAATATTCTTAAAGAATATATACTATTGTTAACATTTAATTATATTTTATAATCTACATATGCTTTAACAAAAAGATAATTTAACAATAAAATCTACCATGTTTCCATATAACAGGTCTGTCCACTTTCACTCTTGGCTACTAGTTGCTCATATATGCACACATACTATTTACATAATTAAATTTAGCAAATGATTCATACTTATTAAAACATTAATATTAACTTTTTTGATTCTTATACTTGTTGATAATAAATATATAATATTATTTTATTTATCCCCGTAAATACATAAGTATATGTACAATACGGATATATTCTACTGAAAGACCAACATTTTTTGCTTAGTTCTAGGGATTAAATAGTAAACAATGGGGCACCAAATAGATTTTAGTAATAATCAATGAATTATTTCACCAACATATACAAAGAATAAGTGAAATACAATGCTTATCTAGCCAAATGTTGTTCAGTAGCTTTCTAATACTTAAAAAGTAGAGTTGTCTCTGGCAAAAATACCGTGAACTTTTTAGTCTAATTCTGTAGGCATAAGTGCACAAATAAAATATCAAAGTGTGCACTATATTTTAATCATGAAAGAAACCAAAAATCATATAGATTGATTCATATGTCCAATTAAAAAGTTGTGCAAGTCAATTACATATGAACATCTTTATAAAAATTACTTATAATGTTACTCATTTATTTTAGTGAATTAAATAGCTGACTGCTTATTCCAAAATTGATGTCTGATTCTTCAAGTTAAAGTGCATTTAATATATAGCAAAAGCAATTTCTGGATTACAAATTTTATTTTCTTTTCCTCAAAAGAGAAAATGGTTTCAATCAATTGTTTTTCCTTAGCTGGTTTGGAATGGCATGGTGAAAGATGTTAATCATTTCCATATTTTTTTTATATACAAAGCTAGGAGTAATTGACTGTGTTTTGTGGAAGATGATGCATTAACCATCTCTTATGTTGTTATCAACATCATCTGATAGTTTGTTTTGTAAAAAAAAAAAAAAGGCAAAGTGAAGCTATCTCAAATATGAATTACAGTACAGAGTAAAAAATGTATCTAACAAACTTGAATAAGATTTCTTTGGCTTTCCATTTGTGTGCTGATATCCAGGCAGATACTATATTTATAATTCTGGATGGTTCTTTAATATATATATTTCTCAGATAGCACCTTGCATCCTGACTGAGCAAAAGGTGTGTATTGCTCACACTGGAAAGTGCATCAATTCTTTCAGAAATTTAGAATTAACTTAATGTGAATTTTCTATCATTCTGTCTAAGCATTTCTGTTCATCTTTGGAAGATCAAATATTATTAAATATACTTATCTTTCTATTCATGTTTGCCAAAAACTTAATGCAAATGCATTGTGAAAACACAAAAATAAGACTAGGCTTAAGTGATACTATTAGTCATCTTTCTGACTGAGCAGCCTGGTAAAAGTTAATAAGCCATCCTGAATTGTATTCTTCTCAGCAATTGAAATTAATTTGTGTTAATATAGTCCTTAGTTGATGAACACTTGATCTGTTTCCACTCTTTCTCTTAAAGTTCATCCTCCTTTGTAGAAACACCATCCACCATTCTTTTGTTTGATATGACTGTGGTTTGAGTGTGCCCCATAAAGTTCATGTGCTGGACTTTAGCAGTGCTGGGAGGTGTCTGGAGCACAGAGGCAGAGACCTCATGAATAAATTAATGTGTTTTATGAGAATGGATTAGCTACAATGGGAATCTGGCCTCCTTTTCATTCTCATGCATTTGCCTTCTCTCCATTTTCTGCCAAACTGTGTAACAGCACAGGGCCCTTACCAGAAGCTAAGTAGATGTCAGCTTCATGCCCTTAGACTTTCTACCTTCCAGAACTTGATCTAAAATAATCCTCTTTTCTTTATAATTTATCCTAAGTATTATGTTATAGTAACAGAAAACAGACTAAGACAGAGACCCCCTACATATTCAGAAAGGTACAGCTATAATTTCTCATTAATTTTTTAAACTTGTTAATTATTTTATTTTTATGCATGTTCAATTTATAAGATTTTTGGCCAAAAAATGAGTTAAAACTTAGAGAAATAGTTACTCATGTTATAATTTGCATAGTATATGACACATATCCATTTTCAAATTATATATAAATATAGCTGTATATTTTTATATATGTAGCATAAAAGTTCAACTACATGTAGTTTAACCACATTTTTCTAAAATGAAGCAAAAAAATGAGTAATTAGGGAACTGAGGTATGAGGGATAAAGAGAAGTTGATTCATACAAATTTAAATTCCACATTAAAACTCTGGCTGGTCAGAAAATTTACTTAAATGATTAATATGATTTTCATAGTGATTGAAGTAGTTGACAGAGAGAAAGCAGAGAAAGAGAATGTTTCTTTTGGTGATATCAAGCTTGCTAAATGACAGGTTGATCACAATCCACATCTTTAAAATGCCATAAGCCATAAAGAATTTTTTGTGTATGTAAAAAAGTAATGAAAAATACAAAATTTTGCTTTGGAATTGCAGAAGTAAATACAGATATCATTTTCTAAGAAAGTTCTGAGAGAAAATAAGTGAATAAAGTTGAAACTGCTCATTTCAAGACGTCTTTACAGCTTTTAGTTCACAAGTCATTTAAAAATACAGTCAGCAATTAAAAAGGACAAAAAACATTGCATATAATAGAAAATAGCATGAGTTTTCTTACTGAAATTTTAATAGCATTTACTCGTAGCAAAGTTAATTAGAACTAAAGAACAATGAATTTGATGAAAAATACACATAAAGTAATTATTGTGCAACTTTTTAAAAATTCTAGACTATTCCCAAACATTCTTTTGGTCACACACCAAGCACTTCTAAATCTGGAGTTTTATCTTAAGCATTTTAATAAAGAACTGGTAATATTATTTAAATGTGTAAAATTTGCTTTTTTGTCTCTGCATTTCTGTTGTTTTCTTGACTTTTTTAAAATTTTTTACTAATAATACTATCTAACCTTTATACACTATTGTTGACTTCAGTCTACATAAAACTACTGCAAGTAAATCTACTGCAAGGGTTAATATCAGGTATCCATATCAAATATGCATTATTTTATTTTAAATAATAAGCATTATATATATTTTACAAGTAATATGTCTTGTTACAATAAATGTTAATTAAGGAAATTTATTGGGAACTGGAATCAAATGACACTAAACTAAATGAAGGATACCAAGCCAGTATCTAATTGTTCAAAGAAAGGGACAGATTCTACTTGCAAATATTTGCTAAATTGAAATATATTTCAATTAATAAAAACTTTTACTCTTTTCTGCTAATTTAATAAAAATATAAAATTTTCCAAAATTTACTATGTTCTCAGCATATTAATTATTAAATGTTGTATAGATTGAGCATCTCTAATCTGCATTTCTGAAGTCCAAAATGCTCTGAATCCAAAACTTTTTCAGAACCAATAGGATGCTACAAGTGGAGAATTCCATACTTGATCTCTTGTAATGTGTTGCAGTCAAAACATAGGCATACTAAAGATATTGAACAAAATATAAATAAAGATATTGAACAAAATACATTTAGGCTATGTGAATTCCATGTATATGAATCATAAGTGATTTTGTGCTTAGAATGCCAAATGTTCTCTCTGATAAGTGAATTCTGATCCATAATGTGGAGGAGGACACAGGAAGCATGGAGGAACTTTGGTCACAGGGATGGGCGTGGGGAGAAGACATGGGGACAGTAAAGATGGTGGAATATGATGGACATCATAGCCCTAGCTTTATGTATGACTGCAGGTATGTTGTGATTCTACATCACATACAAGCAGAGAAATGAAAAGTTGTGCTCCATCTGTGTAAAATGAATTGAAATGCATGCTGCTATCATGTATACCTAAGTAGAATAAACAAATAAATAAAATTAAATTTAAAAAATACATGAAATAAATGTATCATGTGTGGTTATCACTGTTGATATATAACTATGCAAGTTCTGGCTGGTTTTTTTTTTTTTTTTTGGTACTGGGGATTGAACTCAGGAGTTCTCTACCACTGAGCCACATCTCAGCCCTGTTTTGTGTTTTATTTAGAGACAGGAACTCTCTGTGTTGCTTAGCACCTTGCTGTTGCTGAGGCTAGCTTTGAACTCATGATTCTCCTGTCTCAACTTACCCAAGCGCTGGGATTACAGCCATGGACCACTGTGCCCGGCACAATGCAAGTTCTTTTGATACATGTCCTGGTAAATTAAGGGAGGATTTAAATGAGAATATGAATACACATACTAAGCAGTAGAAATGTTAAACCTTTGACATCTTAAAATGAGTAAAATCTCATTGTGCTATTGTAATCTTAAATATTACTAACAAAAAAACAAAATCTAAAGTCCGTTGAAAACTAGGCATAGAGCCAGGCACAGAGTTCTTTCGTGCAATTGAAATTTATTAAACATTTGTCATGCATTAGCTTGCTTAGGTGGTCCAGAGTTTGCAGAAGTTCTTCTGAGTATTGAGGCTAACCCTAGTTCCTTAAGTACTTCAGAGGTAGTGCTCTTTTTGGTAGAAAAATTAAAAATACTATCATTGTTTCATGTCTCTAGCCTAAATGTTATAAATAAAGACATTTAAGTTTTCCTTGCTTCACTATCTTCTCAACTGATATATTTAAAAAAGTCAGAACTCTAAAAATTGTTAGTTAATTGGGAGAAAGAAATCAACACCAAGATGTATATTGCTAGTAATAATTTGATTTCCTTCCATTTTTCCTTTTTATTCTTACATTTATATTATTTTCAACTAAATTATTTGTGAAGTGAGTTGACTGACCTTGTGGTCTATATCTAAATTATTTAATCACAAAGATAGAACTAGAAATATTTTTATTTTTGAGTTTCTCCTGATGTTAATTAATCTGCAAAACAATTGCTATCACTTAGATAATGTATCCATTTTTTTTCCCAAAAGAGAACTGGAACTTAGAGATATTTATTATCTCACACAAAGTTTAGCTTTAGGTGGGCAATTTTAGCTTCCTCCAGCTTGTTTGATTTGACAAGTTTTAAATCCATCACTAAAATTACTATATCATTCATATATCAGAAAAATGTGTTTTTGCCTATTTAATAGTAACTACAAGTATTGAGGGCTTACTGTGTGACATAAGGTCTGTTTAACAATATTGAATAGAAAATGCTCTGTGTTTACATAAAATATGCTTCTATTTTTTATATGCGTTATATATTTATATGTGAATTATATATAATCACACAATCCTTTTAACACATGTGAGATATAGCTTATTGAAATCTGTTTAAATATTAGCAGCCTCAGTAACAAAAGGGATAAATAACTTCCTAAATTTGTAAGCAGGAAGAGACTTGTGGTTATACTAAACACTCACATATTTGACCTGGACTTATACTCAGTTTTATTATTTTTCAGCCTTTTTTTTTTAATGGCTAGCATCTAGAAGACAGTAAAATAAGACCCATTAATTCTCATAGAATCAAGTAAATTGCCTAACATATAGGAGAGATATAATTGGCCTCCACATAGGCCAAATTGAACATCTAATTCAAAACATTCTTCTAAAAGTATATAGAGATAATTTCTGGGAGAAAATACTTCTTTCAAAACAGAGATACTTTAACTGTATTCTAAAAGAGAAGGGGTAACATCCATTATATCAGAATTGGATACATACCTGACAAAAATGACAGGAAATTTAAATCCCACCAATTATTTGTGTTTAGAGAGATCAGAGGACAACAACAGTCATGCTAGAACAACAAAAAACTAACATTGTGCTATAGTTGCTGCACTTATACTGTGACCTAATTTGCTGAAGCATAATTTAAAAGATACCTAATTCATTTTATTATATTTTATCTTTTGATTTATTTCTTGTTTTAAATTTGAATTGGTTTCTTCTTTGATTGACTATTCTTCTAGTGTAATTCTTCCCTTTGATGGTTTTCAATTTTATTTTCATTTTTCTTTATGAAATATTTCATTGAAGTATTTTTTTAGTATAGACTTTCTAGTTGTGAATTCTTTTAACTTTTGTTTTTCACAGATGTTTTTTATTATATTGCCAATTTTGAAGCTTAATTTTACTAGATATAGTATTCTTGGTTGTCATCCATTATGTTTCAGAGTTTGGTACGTATTATTCCCAGAACTCCTAGATTTGATGTTCTATCTTGAGAAAACAGGTGAGATCTCAATTGATTTACCTCTAAATGTGAACTGTTGTTTTTCATTGGCACCCTTTAAAATTCTTTCCTTATTCTGTATGTTAGGCATTTTTATAATAATGTGACTTGATGTGGGTCTGTTGCACTTTTGTATATTTGGGGTTTTGTAAGCCTCCTGTATTTGATTTTTCATTTTTTTCTGAAGGCTTGGGAAGTTTTCTGATATTATTTTATTGAAATGATTGTATATTCCTTTGGTTTGTATCTTGAGCTTTCCTCTATACCACTAAATCTTATATTTGTTTTTTTTTTTTATGTTATCCCATATTTATTGGAAGTTCTCTGTTCATGGTCTCTTAACATCTTTTCTCCATGGTTAATTTTATTTTAAAAATTACATATTTTGTATTCATTTCCTGAAACTCTACCTTCCAAGTGGCCTAGACTGCTGATGATGCTTTCCACTAAGTTTTTAATTTGATTTATGGATTCCTTCATTTTATAAATTTCTGATTGGTTTTTCTTTATGATTTCTATCTCTCTATTGAAGTTATCTTTCATTTCCTATATGTTCTTTCTGATTTTCATCCTTACATTTTCTTTTAGTTCCTAAAACTGTTTATCTCTGAACTTCCTAAATTCCTTCTCTGACATTTCCTCCACTATGGAGTCAATAAAATTTGTGATGGAAGCATTTTGGTTTGTTTGGCATGGCTTGTTTTCTTGCATTTTCATATTGTTTGTATGTCTACCCATCTATCAGTGTAGTTATGACTTCTTTTTTTAAGTGGGGACAATTATGTGAGCTTCTTTTTCGTAAGGGCTCTGTGTTGGGTGAATATCCAGATAATAATATTTTAATTCAATGTGTGATCTCCTCTGATGCCCAAATTAGCCTTTCTTTAAGTGATACCATTGAACCCTATTTCCTACAGTCATTTTCAAACTAAGCCTCATTCTATTAATTTTATAATAACAAAAACTTGCTGTAGTTGATCTCTGCTGTTCTTCAAATTCAAGTATATACCTATAATAAAGCTCTGGAACAGATCAGAAAATTACTTTTAAATTTGGTAAGCTTACTATACTCTTTTTAAAAAGGCTAAAATTAGGAAGGAATAGATCAGGCAAGTAGAAGAGGGAAAAAGAGAGACAGGAAGAGAGAGACAGGAATAGAGGGAAAAAGAAAGATAGAGGAAGAAATTGTAAAAAGGAAATTTAGACCTGGATAGAGAAGAGAGGGTGGGGGGAGATAGGTGTGTTATCTGAGATTGTGGCAGATATTTCCAGGGAATGAGTAGGGGATAAGGGAAGCAGGTATAAACTAAAGCTAAGAAAACAAAGATAGGAAGATTTATTCCAATTAATGCTTTAAGCCATGAGATGAAAAACATTCAATGGGTTGAAGGTACAATGTTGGCTTGCAGATTAGCAATTATCATTCAAGTTAAGGAGTCATTTATATGATCAAAGTTGATGTTACTATTGTTTATAGTATACCATATCTAGGTAAAGAAATTTTTTGAATCTTGGTTTGAATTTTATTGGCATTTGAACACTTAGCAGATGTTCATCAATTTTAGACCATGGATCTCTCCTGAGTTTCAGGAGACCAGGGCCAATTTCCTAGTTTTTATGTCCATCCTACCAGTAACTTCTGATTTGTCAGCTCAAGGACTTGCAGCTGACTGCTCAGATGATGCAGTGTTTTTATTGTGTGTAGTAGTTCAGGATGTATGTTATGGAGTGTATCTTTGATTGCTGTTTGTCACTGTGTACCTGTTCCCCTTTATTGTATTCTTTTCACAGTAGTGAAGGTCTTGTTGGCTGTCTATGGGTGCAGGAACTCTGGATGTGGATTTTCTGTGGGTGATCTCTGATGCAAAAGTATTCTCCCTAACCTCCTGACAGCACAACTCTCTGAGATATTATGGTTAAGGGTCTTCAGTGGTTCACTTGAACTGTGTTTTCACTGTTTCAGATTTTGAATGGTGTGGATTGATTCCCCACTCAAGGACTTGTCAGTATGCAAACAATGCCCTGTCACTTGCCAGTTATGATCATGGTTCTGGCTGTAGAACTGTTAAGGCTAGTATAGCTCCTCTCTGCTGAGTAGCCATAGGCAATTTTCCACTAGTTCTCTATGCTCCTGGATATTAAGGCATCTTCCTTTGGTAAAATCTGCAATCCCAGGCTTGCAAATCTGGATACTAGAGACTGTCCCTAGAAGTCCTGTGGTTTCTGCTCCTAGAGTCAGTGTTTGGGAGCCTGTTAAATATGCTTTTGTCTGTTAAGGGCCAAAGGTACTTCTTTGTGCCTCTGTCTGTGTTGGACTAGGGAGCAGATGCCCTTGCCTGAGTCACAGAAGGTGAACAGGGCTAAACGTGCACTTTCTGGGGGAGAGATGCCCTCTAGCTCACTCCATTTCTCTTGTTCACAGTTAGGGGATTGGTGGAGAGAAGTTTCAGTGATTTAGGGCTAGTAGTTGTCCTGTAGTGGGATTATAATGCAGTAAAATAGAGCACAGGGGCATTCAGCAGGAAGCAGTTTTTATTATTGCCAACAGTGGCCCAGCTGGTTAATATCCAAAGGCTGAACCTCAAACATATCAAGGTATTGCCTTACATACTTCTTTCAAGTTCTTTGTCTTTCATATAAAGTAGTAAACATTCTGATTGGGTATTTTTATCCTATAGAGTTTCAACACAGTTGTGAAAGCATCATGCATTACTGAGTTATGACAGAGTCACAATAGATTTATGGCAGAGTTGGTATGCACACTGAGTGTGCCATGTTGTCTTTTTTTTGTTCTGGGACAGATTTAGGAGGGCAACTGGTGGGCTTATGGCTTTACAAGATGTCTGGGGATCCCTAGCTCGGCTTTCTTTTCACAATTTAGTTTTAAGGTGTTTGCACTGTTTTAGAAAGCTTTTTGTCACCATAGCACTTTAAGTTTTGTCTGCCTTTCCAAACTTTATCTATCTATTTATTTATTTATTGTTTGTTTGTTTGTTTGTTTGGTACTTAGTGAGATAGGGTCTCACTAAGTATCTTACAACTTTGCTAAGTTGTTGAAGGTCACTTTGAATATGTGATTCTCCTCCTTCAGCCTCCCAATTCTCTGGGATTACAGGCAAGTGATGCCACATCTTGCTCCAACCGTTTTTAAGTGGGTGAGCTTGAGAGATGTCCCTGTCCCACTTTCTTTGATGGCCCTCCCCCTTTTAATCCACAATTTCTTTTTAGGGAGGGGGAGTTAGGGCATACTGCATATGTTTTCTGCTCTGGTATTCTATCTTCCAGTCTCTTCAGGTCTCAGATTACGTAGTGTTGAGTTTTAGAGCATTTATTTCATCACGTAACTCTCAAATCTGTGTTTTCTTTGCTGCCTCCTTTCTGTGGTGCGAGGAGATTGGGACTGCTAACTAACTTATTTCCACTATATTCCTCCCACTGCTCAGCCTCAGCAATTCAGCAAGGTCCTAAGAAACTTTGTAAGACCTTTGGGTTCCATAGAATCATTTTTTTTACTGTTAGAGCACTTTACATTTTTTTCTTTTGGTACTGGGGTTTGAACTCAGGACACTCAACCACTGAGCAATATCTCTAGTCCTATTTTGTATTTTATTTAGAGGCAGAGTCTCACTGAGTTCCTTAATGCCTCTCCATTGTTGAGGCTGGCTTTGAAATCATGATCTTCCTGTCTCAGCCTCCCAAGCCCAGCCACAACTTCACATTTTAAGGCTTTCTTAAAAAGTATTTTCCTATGAAAAAGAATTATGTACTGATAATATAATTATTAGATGGAACATGAAGAAGCTTGGAATGAAAAAGATATATTTCTCCAAAGCAATTTCTATAAATTATAACTGAAAATCAACATTTAAAAAGGCAATCTTGGAAGATTCTCAGTGCAATTATCAAAAGAAAAGTGGTTTACATATTTAAGAAATTCAATTAGTCATATTTGTTTTTTATCAGTAGTAACCAAAAATAAATTTGTCAATACATATCAACATTTTAATATAAAAAGCTATGATATTTTAAATGATGTATGTGATATGTCAAATTCACATTGTAACTCTAAATTCCAATAGTAATTCTTCAAAATCCTCAACTGACATATGAAAACAACAAAATATCTATGCCGTATTGATTATATTCTATGATTAGTTGAATGGTAAAAATTACTAGAATTGTCTACTTTATAAGATATTCATATATTCTTACACTTTTTGTAGCCTGGAAAAAAGAGTAATAAGAACAGCTGTTGTATGGGTTTTACTTTTGTTTCAAGAAAAGATGGTTTTTACTGAAATCTGAGCAAAAACATCTAATATTGAATGTCAACATTTCTTTTATGTTTCTACTTTGACCAAGTGCTATGGTTTAGATATGGTGTCTCCCAAAAGTTCACATGTGAGACATTGCAAGAAGGCTTGGCGAGAAAATGATTGGGCTATATTCCTAACATAATAAGTGAATTGATCCCTTATAGGATTAACTGAGTAGTAACTGGAAGCAAGTGGGGTGTAGCTAGAGGAAGTGGTTCATTGGGGATAGGGATATGGGGTATGTATTTAGAGAGGAGTTCTCTTTATCTGATTTTTTTTTTTGGTACCAGGGATTAAACTCAGGGATACTCAACCACTGAGCCACATCTCCAGACCTATTTTTGTGTTTCTTATTTAGAGACAGGGTCTCACTGAGTTTCTTAGCACCTTGCCATTGCTGAGGCAAGCTTTGAACTTGCGATTCTCATGTCTCAGCCTCCTAAAGTGCTGGGATTACAGGGATAAGCTACCGCGCCTGGCTCTTTATCTGCTTTCTGATCATCATGTGAGCTGGTTCTCTCTGCCATTGTCTTCCACCATATCCTGCCTCACCTCAAGCCCCGAAGAATGTAGGCTGCTGTCTATGGATTGAGACTTCTGAAGCTATGAGCTCTTAAATAAACTTTTACTCTTTTACAATTGTTCTGGTTGGATCTTTTAGTCACAGCAGTGAAAAAGTGGACCAAAACACCAAGTATTCAAAATATTAGCTGAGTATTTTACCAAGAATGAGAAAGCTGTTGCTTTTTTAGTCTATGTCATTTTTATGCATGTGACAACATTTGGAAGTCTGCCACTAAATCAGGCCAAATTGATTTTCACTATCAGGGTTACTCTGCTGGGTATTTGCACATACCTGGATTTTACTACCACATAGGGAGATAATCTACATTCTCCAGGAAATCCAGAAACAGAAACACAGTACACTGTTCCAAATATTCTTGTCATCATAAACATGCTTAGTCCCTTATAACCAGGAGATTTGAACAACATTTTTTACAAAGTCCTTTAATTTAAAAGTAATTTTATTATTAGGAATTTGGTAGTAAATCAATACGTTCATTCAACTGAAAAAAAAATAAAGCATTTTACCAGAATTTACTTAATGAAAATCAATAAACTTTGCTTATTTTCCAGTTTTCTCCTTAAGATGCCCAAGACAACTAACATGTGGAGTGACCATATATTAACACACCCAATCTAAGTTACTAGGATATTTGAAATTGATATTTTTAAAAAACTGAGAATTAATTTTGCAAGTTCTATCTGCGGGGGTCACGGTCCATCTCGAACCAGCGGGCCGAAGAGACACCCCCACATTCACCTAGCAGTGGAAGTCAGGAAGATTTGGAGCCAACTGGCCGCCCATTCCCAGCCCTCTGCGCAGAACAATCAGACATGCCAGGGACACCAGTCAGAGCAGGCACTCTATTTGCAGAACAAGCATTCAACTTATAGGGCCATTGGGCCAATCAGAGACAATGCACGTAGCCAGCAGCTGTCCATGTGGCAAGGCACACAAGCCCCCTGAATTCTGTCCATGAGCTGATCATGTTCACGGAACCAACAGTAAGCCAATCATATTATCCTTCCTTCTTCTGTGCCCTCCACAGCCACATATGTTCGCAGTGGCTAGTCACCATCTTAAGGGCATAGCTTGAGTTGGCTCCCCACACTATCACTAATTGTTTGGGTCTCTGCTACCATGGTAAATGCCAACTATGTTGGTTGTTTCGTAAGTGTCCCATTTAATTCACCCACTGCCACAGTCTTTTCAGCATGCCTAGGATTCAAAGTTGGCAAAAACACAATTCCAGGCTGAAGGCTTTTGCAGTTTGTCAGTACATTATTTGTTTCTTTTTCATCAGTTGTTTTCCTTTACTTCAAGTAATAATTTATAATTATTATCATTTATAATTTCTCTTTACTTCAAATAAAAGGAAGCATTGTACCATTACAGCATCTACCTAGAATGCTTGAGTAATAAAATTATATTTCAGAATATATATTCAAATATGTATATATATAAAATATGTGTATAATATGTATATATGTATATATATGTATATAAACACATGTACAAAACAAATGAAACTAAAGTGGCTACTACCAAGTCAATGTGACTCGATGAATTCTTGTCAACTTATAATTTCCCCAAGTGTATAAACATCAATTTTCATACTTAATTATAAATCATGTTAACAAATTTTTTCTCTAAGAAATATTGTGGTTAATCTTTGATTATATTTTTACTTAAATATAGACATAGGATTTTTATTAATTGTTTTTATTATATATAATTTCCCTGAACTGAAACATGCCGTCAAAATATCAATCTTTAATAATAATTACAACATGAGTTAATGATTTAGAATGCACTATTTTTATTTAATTTTCACTGTTTATTAAATATCCATTCTATAAACTACCTTCTTCTGATTATTTTTACTTAATTAGATGTTAAATAGTAAATATTTGTTCTCAAAAAGTGTAATTTAAGAATCACAGCAAGAGCCAGGCGTAGTGGCACACACCGGTAATCCCGGAACTTTGGGAGGCTGAGACAGGAGGATTGCGAGTTCAAAGCCAGCTTCAGCAGCAGCAAGGCGCTAAACAACTCAGTGAGACCCTGTCTCTACATGAAACATAAAATAGGGCTGTGGATGTGGCTCAGTGGTCAAGTACCTCTGGGTTTAATCCTCAGTACCGCAAAAAAAAAAAAAAAAAAATCACAGCAAGGGTTATGCTATATTGCTTTAAAGGGGGGCGGGCACCGTGTAGGTCCGCTGGATGAGTTCGGGTCCAGAGAGATGGAGAATGAAGGGGTCTCCAGGGAAGACAATATGAGGTCTCTCCGGACGGTGGTGATCTTCGAAGTCACTCACCCAGAGCCCAGGGTGTAGGTAAAAATCTGCTCTGCCCCAGTGAGATGCAGAAACACCTGGAGCAAGAAGCAGAAAACACCATTTATTCCAGAAAGTACAAGAGTTTACACTCTTGGACCAATCAGATTCAAAGGTCACAAACAAAGGGGTGCTGTCTATCAAGAGCACATCTATTAGCATAGAATGGAGAGAGATGGAAGGGAGGGGTTGAAGGTATTGGAGAGTGCTCCTACAATGCTACATAATAGGAATGACATAATTCAGTCTGCTTTTTATATAAACATTAAAATACTATGTCCAAAGTGATCCTGGTCAAGCCAATAACTAAGGAAGATATATTGTATGGGAAATTGATGAGTGATAGCAGAAACTTGTATATTAAGTATTTTGGGGGAGCGCTAGAGATTGAACCCATGACCTAGCTCATACTAGGGCCAGTGCTTTATCTCTGAGCTACATCGACAACCCTAATTTAAATCTTTAAAAATATCTTTAGAACATATAATTTATACATATTAAAGTTTTGAACAACATAATTGAAACTTAGTCAAATAAGTTGTTATTGAATCATTAGTTTGTTAAATTTACTGATTATTTATATGAGTCAGACACTGTGTTGGGTGCTAGGGTTGCCAGGACACAAGAATAAAGATCACTTAAAAGATTATTGTGATTATTAAGGTAAGAGATGAATCATTAGGAAAAGTGTTCGCTAGTGCTTGAATAAGAGGTTATATTTTCTCCACAACATACAGGTGTTGAATTCAGAATGGAAGGCAATAGTAGTTTCCTATGTTGGAGGTGACAAAAAATACAGACTTGATTCACAGGCATTTTGTTCACAGTTCATGAGCTTCTTAAATGTCTTCAGTATTTTCAACAATACTCCATCAAGAAACATAAAATTTCCATCAGCAGAAACTTTTCTTTCTAGTTTCTCAAAGTAATAATCACTAGTCATCTCCAACATAGGAAATTACCATTGCTTTCCACTCTTAATTCTATTCCTGAACTTAAACAGAATCGTAACGTATATACTCCTACATTGTTTTCAAGCTTCATCCCTACCACTGTGTAAAACAGTAGATGAGTAGCACTACTGAGTAGTGCTACCGAGTAGCATTAATGTCTGAGTAGCACTCCACTGCATAAATGTAACATAATTTATTTATCCATTTTCCCAATGACAAACTTCTGTAATGGTTAGAGTTTAGAGCTAGTATGGATAAAACTTCTATGGAGTTTGTGTACAGGACTTTTTGGGGTACAGGCATATTTTTATTTTCATTTCTCTTAGAGTGCAACTGCTGTGTCATAGAGTAGACATATGTTTAGCTCTTTGAAAAAGTACCACACATTTTTTTCCAAATTCCTTATAAAATGTTTACATTTCATGAGGTTTCCAATAGCTATACATCCTTATTAAAATGTAGTATTCAACCTTTAAGAATATTTTCTTTTTGATTGGTTGAGTATTTGCATCTCTTTGTGGTTTCGATTTGTACTTCCTGAAAGTCTAAGGATGTGGTGAACATCTTATTTGCTTGTAGACATTCATATATATTCCATTGGAAGGCTTCAGTAAGTCCTTTGTGCATGCTTATTGGATTGTTTCTTTTTCACTATTGATTTATAAAAATTGTTCAATATTGTGGATACGAGTCCTGTGTCAGCTGTATTACAAACCTTTCCTCCCAGGCACTGTCTTGCCCTGCATTTTTAATGATTATATTCGATTAAGTAAGAGACATTAAGTGTTTTTCATGCTCACTTTAGATTTATTTTTTAATAAACTTCTTATTTAGAAATAATTTTATCTTTATATAAAAACTATAAAAGTTGCATACACAGTTCCTAGATAACCCTTACTCAGTGAGACATTAATCTTAATGACATAGTGAGAACTGATAATTCCTCCTAAGGCAACTTCCTCAATCCAAGGTCACAGAGTATGCACTATGCTTTATTCTAGAAGAATTAATGTTTTAGTATTTTTATTTAAATTCATGATTTGTCCTGAATTAATTTTTGTTTATCATATGGCTTCTTTTTTCCATGCTTATACCCTATTGTTCAGTGTCATCAATTAATATCTCCAAATATAAATGAATTTATGTATTTTCTCTTTTAGTTCTATTCATTTGCATGATGCATTTTGATGTCTACATACTTAGAATTACAATATATTCTTGATAGATATATCCTGTTATTGTTAATAAACTATTTGTGGATGAAGGTTTTATCACTGCTAATTTTCCCTGTTTTGAAGTCTACATTGTCCATATTAACAGAGCACTAAGCTCTCCTTTGATTGCTTTTTCTAAGATACATTTTCTCAACCTCTTCACTTATCAAAGGCTTTTAGTTTTTTTGTACATCTCATAATATTAGGTCCAATTTTCAAAATTTAAATTAAATTTATTTTAATTGATATATAAAGGCATAAAAACTGTATAAATTAATGATGTACCCTGTGACATTGGAATCTTATTTTTTATCCAATCTGATAGGCTATGCTTTTTAATGAGTATTTATCATTTTAGCAATTTACATCATTAGGTTAAAAAAAGTCTTATTTGTTTTGTAGTTGTACCAATTGTTATTTTTTTTCTTCTGACTTCACTTTTTCTGCTTTGTTTACACTGTCTTCCCAATGACAGTTTAGAGTGAGAGAAATAGTATCTATTCCTCTAAAAGGTTATACCTTTTCTGCTATTCCTTTAGTATGAGTGGTTTAATTAACTTAGTAATTAGGCAAAGATTGAGTTAAGTTATTGCTATTGCTATTTTGATATAATACTGATTTCTGATTGTTCCTTAGTGGATTAGTAATTCATTTGAGTTGGTGTGAGGTCAAGAGTGTCAGAATTTATTTTTCAGAGTCCTTTTTTCAAATTATAGCTTTCTGTAAGTCACTGCTTCACCACCAAGGACATTGGTCTTTATGTCTTGGCCATCCTTTAACAATGAATTGCTGTTGGATGTGCCTTTGTGAAAAACTGGTAATCTCTTATTCCACACTCAGTCTTAGGCATGTCCATTATACTTGAACCCCAGAAATGGGGCTTTTCCAACCTTCCTATCCCCTTCCCTCCATGGCAGTCTAACTTTGTCTTCTACCTATGAGGGATCTAAGTTGGGAGCAAGATCCCCCCCGCCACTTCAGTGGTAGGAGACATCTATTTGCTTTAGAGCAGCATCCCTGCCCCTTATTCATGGCAGACAACTTCCACTTCTCCCCTCCTTTTGTGACAACTAGCTTGATCTCTGCCTGGGCCAGGGAACACAAAGAGGTTGACTTTATGTGTTTGTTTTTAATTTTGCTTCTTGTAAGTGGGGAATAGTTTATACTTCATATGAGAGTTTAGAAGAAAGTAATTCCCATGCCTCTCCTTCATCACAGCAGATAATTGCCAGTCTGGGTCCTCAATTAAAGGCATTTTCTTATGTCACTGACTCAGCCTTCAATTTTTCACTTGTGCGTCCATGGAATGCCAAAGAAATGCTAGCAAGTCAGCATGTTCCTGTGGTGCCTGATCTGGCATGTTAGCCAACATGCAGAGTTTAAACACTCATTATTTCAGATACCTTCTCTTACCCATTTTTAAGTTTATCTTATATTTCTGTGCTCTTGTACAGGTGAAATAATTTGTGAGTCTCATCTCTTATCAAAGAGGCTTGTCATTTTTTGAATGATATTCAGTCTGTTTTGCTTAAGACCTAAATTTTCTGATGCATTTAATAAAGAGCTAAGACTGTATATGTTTTATTTTTTCTTGTTAAAGACAAAACATAATTATTTTGTTATTTAGATAACTTAAAATGAATCAAAACCATATAAATAATCTTACTTCATTTTCAATTTGTGTAATATATAAAATAAGATTAATTTTAATTGAAACTGTATCTAGAAATCTTTCTAAATTTTCTTATGAAATCAAAGTTACTGTCAATCTTCTGAGAATGGCAGGTTAATATTTTAATAAAATCTAGAACATTTTCAAGTTTAATTTTTCAAATATTTCTGGCTGTCTCCTTTTCTTTAATATTGTGATTATAATTGATACTTTCCACATCACTGGGATTTGTTAATCTCTTTTTCAATCTTTACCTGACTGTGCCTCAGTTTATATATTTCTGAAGAGTTTCATCTTGTTTTTATAAAATCTGATCATTTCTTCAATTCAGATGTGGCATTTTTCAGTTCTACATTTTTAAATTTATTTTTCTATTGAATTTACTTTTCTGTAATTTCTTAAAATACTTAACATGCTTATAATAGTTAAAATTTTCTCTTTTTAATTGTAAAACCTGTATAATCCTAGAGTCTGCTTTTATTGACTATGCTTTTCTCTTGGTTTATACCTAAAAGACTTATAATCAGCATACTACAGTAAGGTAGCCACATCAATGTTTATAGCAGCTCAACTCACAATAGCTAAACTATGCAACCAACCCAGGTGCCCCTCAACAGATGAATGGATAATGAATATGTGATATATATATATATACACAATGGAATATTACTCAGCCTTAAAGAATGAAATTATGGCATTGTGGGTAAATGAATGGAGCTGGAGAATATCATGCTAAGTAAAATAACCCAATCACAATAAACGAAAGACCAAAAGTTTTCTCTGATATGCAGATGCTAAGTCACAATAAGGGGTGGAGGGAGCTAGGGAAGAATAGAGGTACTTTGAATTTGGCAGAGGGGAAAGAAGGGGGACATGGGAGTAGAAAGCACAGTATAATGAATTGGACATTATTACCCTATGAGCATATATAAATACACAACCAGTGTTATTTCACATCATGTACAACTAGAAGAATGATGTTATACTCCATTTATGTATTATATGTCATAATGCATTCTACTGTCACATATACCTAATTAGTACAAAAAAGACTATTATTTTCTCTACACTGTTTCCTAAATTCTCCTGTTCTTTCCTAGTACTTATTATATAGTAAATGTTATGAGTGAAATATTTTTGACATAGGATTTTGTCATATTCCTTTATTGAACATCAGATTTTGTTTCAGCAAGTTATAATTGGCAGTTACTGTCAGATCACCCAAATGCTCTGGAAGTTTGGTTTTAGATTTTAGATTTTTTTACAGTCATATCTCTTTTGTTTCTGTTGTTAACCCCAGAGTATAGAACATATGATGGTTAGTAATTTATTACTAAACTTTGTTGCATCTGAAATTACTATGGAAGCCCAAGGTGTCTACCATATTCTCTAACTTAGACAACTTAAAATCTATTCTTTATTTTCACATATGGGTAGCTTATGTATTTTCTTCTTAGCATTTAAATCTTAAACCTTTTACTCATGTCTTTATTCCTTGTTGTCTCTCTTGGCAAATGTGCAGTTGAATTCTTAGCAAAATATTTGCAAACAGATTTAAGATTCTTCAGTTTCTTCATTTTTTACATTTCCCCATCCATTTTCAAGTGTTCTAATGGCCTCCAATTAGAAATTTGTCTACTTAATGGTGTTGCATTGGTGGGGCTTTTGTTCTTTCATTGTGTATCTCACCCCATAGACAGAATTGATTGGTGATTAGATGCTATGTTTCAATTGTCTTTTTTTCACTTCATTAGTGAGGAAAGTATTTCTGCCTTAGGGTAATGGCATTAATTGAACACATGATACCCAGCATGGATAGATGAGATTTCCAGCAGTGTATTAGTCACATATACTAACAATTAGTGAGAGAAGGACACCAAAAGCCATACAAGACCACCTGAGGACTGCACTCAGTAGCAGAATTAACAATAAGAGTCTATGGGAGACAGGTGGTTTTGTATCATCATGAGGAAAAGAAGGATATGATTGGCTCCTTGCAGGGTGGCAGCACCCCAAAACCTGATACTTAGCTATGAGAAGGACCTGTGCCTGTTTTCTTTCTTAGGAGTCCTGGTTTGGGTAGGAGACCTTATACGACAGAGCAAAATTGGAAGGAAAATTTATGGGTAGACCATTTACATCCCTTCAAATTTTGTCATACACAGAGGCAGCATATAGTATTGGACTATAATTTTAGGCCTCAAACTATGTACTTGAAGCAGAAAAGTCAATTAAATATGGATCACACATGAAGAGATTCCACCAATTTGGGGTCACTTTACAGGTTGTTCAAGTGAGTTTTAATTTATATTTGGTTAAAAAATTGCCATTGTTTTGGGAGAATGTTGTTCTCTCCAACTTTTGTCAAAGGATTTTGTGTCATTAATATAATATTTATCAAAATTTAATATGAAAATATGCAAAAGCATAAAAATTCAGAAAAATACCAGCACCTAGTTTTTAACAGCTAATGGTTTGCCATATATATTAGTCAGGGTTCTCTAGAGAAACAGAGTCAACCGGAAGTACAATTATAAAATAAGGACTTACTAGGTTGGCTCACACAATCAGAAGCCATCTACAGGCTGGAGTGCTGAAAGAACCAGTAGCTACACAGTCCAAGAGGCTGGAGCCCCAGAACAAGAGAGATCAATAGTGCTACCCTAGTCCAAGACTAAAGTTTTCTGGGGAATCACTGGCAGAAGCCATTTTAGAAGAGTGAAAAAGTGAGAGTTGAATATCCTCAGAGGATCACAGCAGCAATCAAGAAGCCATTTGAGAAGAATTGAGCTTACATCTGCTGCTGCTTCCTTGTTCTTTCCAACTTTTGTTCCATCCAAGCCATCATCCTATTGGTCAGTGCTGCCCATGCTTAGGGAAGGTCTCTGTTTCAGTTGTCTATCCCACATGCCAATTATTCCTAGACACACCCTCATCTACACACCCATAATCCCCTGAATCTTTGACATCTCTTAATCCAATCAAGTTGACAGTTCAGATTGATCATTACATCATATTTGCTTCATCATGCAACCACTTTTCTGTCCCTCTTTGTATCTACCCATCAATCTTTATACTCTCAGTGTAAGTTGCAGACATCAGTACACTTCATCCTTATGAACATATACTTAAAGTAATTCAATAGTATTAGCTATAAAACTGGATGTAAGATGTGCAAAAAAACTGAAATCAAGCTTGATACTATATATTTTGACTTAACAATCTAGAAAGACAGAGTAATTATTAACCCAAGAGAATCATTTTTGCATGTGGGAATATAAGAAGCATGATATTTGAAGTATTTAGTCTTACAATCCAGTTAGACTTCCATGAGTTCTTTGGCTATACATACTAAGATGTTATTCTTAAGATGAGGTTTAAAACTAGGTACTCATGATTAATTTGTATTTCCATGTTTCATTTTCAGCCTAAGCAAAGAGTCTATTACATTTGTTGGATGAATCAATAATATAATCAATGGAAAAATAAATGAGAACAAATTCCTTTGAAAAATTGAAATATGAATTTGAAATCATTGTGGATTTTCATGGGAGAATATTTTATCATTGTAGAAGAGTGATCTCAATTTCCTTATTGCTATAATTTAAATAGGTATGTTCCAAAGGCTCACATGTTATACACTTGGTACTCAGCCTATGGCACTACTGGAAGGTGGTGAACACCTTTAAAGGTGGGCCTAGCACTAGGTTTTAGTTCCTGTGATGCATACTCTAAAAGGTATTGTGTAAGGCTGATCTCTTTCTCTCTCTTTATTTTAGGCCTCCAGGAACTGAACAGATTTCTCTGCCATGTGCTCCTGCAGTGGTGTTATGCCTTGTGCAGGCCCAAAAGCAATATGTCCAACCAACCTTGTATTGAAACCTCCAAAATTATAAGCCAAAACAAACTTTTTTGTCTTTTTAAGTAGATTATATCATGTATGTTATTAAAATAATAGCTGACTAAAGAACTTATAGTTTGTTTCAATTAATTTCAAGGATTTCTATTAATATAAAAATGCATTGTTTAAAAAATATGTCTCCCTATGTTTAGAAAAGATGAGTACTTTTGATAATCTTATCTGATAGTACCTTTTTATTATGAAGTATAACTGAAACAAAATGTTAATTATTTATTTGTATCAGTAATTATGTCTGTAAGTTCCTGTTAATGATAGGTAAATTCCAATGTAGATTAGTGTCCATTTACAGAATTCAACATAATTAAGTCAGTATTTTATTTTTTTTCATTTCCTAATTAGATTTTCTCTTTATCTTCTTCTAGCATGTGTGTAAACAACAATATACTTTGTGGTAAATAATTATTCAGATGAGACCAAAGGTGAGCAACTACATTATAAAACATCTTGTATTCATTTCCATATGTAAATTTGCATGTTACAAATATAGAACATTGCATAAGGTCAATTTTTCTACTTAACCTTAGAGGACAAATTTGACCTAAGCTTGACTTCCCTTTTTTAAAGACTGTGGTCTAATGCCTTATTATAATTAATTCCTTGAGTAATATAGTAATATTGTTAGGCTCTTTTTAAAGTCAAAAGAAGTTCTTATTTTGGCATTGTAATTAACATTTTATTATTAATGCAATAACTGGAAAATGCTTCAGTAATTGTTGGCTGTGTTGGTATTTTTGACAGCTCTCCTGATTTTGTACTCAAAAGAAAAACAATACCTCATGTTTTCCCCTTTGCATAATTAACAGACAGTGTCATTCATCATCTTTTGACTAGTGGTATATGATGAGGTCAAAAAAATCAGTCAATATTCTTATTCTTCAATAATGTCTGAACCTGACATCAAAAAGTTCTCAACAAGAGGATGAAATTTGTCAGTGATGTGTTTTTTTATATACGGACTACATAAAAACTTTCATTATAAAAGTTTTAAACTCTAACACAGTAATTGTTTTTGGTATGATGATTTTAAGAATATATTTAAAATGATAATCTTAGTGGGAATCATTCTGTTTCTTAATCTCCAGTCATTTCTTCAAATGCACTGCAATATTGGCAGTCATCAGTGCTATTTTTTTTTCATATCCTTTAACACATTTCAATGTCAGAATGTTTTGCTTTGGCTGACTGTCCCTGTACTACAAAAGCTTCAGAAAGACAGGTTTGCCTGTCTCTATGGAATTCTAAGACCTGCAACATCTTCTAACTGTCAGTTTTTGTCTATAATTTAGATTTTTAAAAGGTAGGTGGAGACAGGCATTTTAAACTTTTGTTTCTCAACAGCAACTTCATTCAGAAATCTCTTCTTGACAATAAAATAGCATATATTTAAATGACAAACTTGACCAAGAGTGCCTATATGTATAATAAAAGGTAAATGGACTTGCAGGGTATTCACAGTTCTAGTGATAACAACAATGAAACAGTGCAAATAAATATCATTCCATTTTAGGAAAATTAAGACATTAAATTGGATCATTAGTATAATAAAAATTGGTTTTACTACACATTGACTTAATATTACATCTGTTATAAGATGATACAACTTTCTAAAACAACAATTTTATTAAAATGTAGTCAATTAATAGTTTGTAACAGTGATTTATCATTGTCAATTTTAGGACATTATATATGTTTTACTCCATGGCCTAAATAAAATATTGCAGTTTATATATTGAACTATGAAATTTGATCCATAAAATTTATGTATTAATTGACTTTATAGGGATTTAATAAAATATTTCAACTAAAGAAATTCTACAAATCACTGAGGAAATCATATAGTCATCATGGAAAATATATCTTCTCTGTAGAGCTTGAAAGCATTATATGATTTAGGCATCCAGATACGAAGGCAATGATACTAGTGAAGTAATGATATTAGAAACTTGTATTTTCTAAGTTAATTTTGTGTGATTAGCTTGAACTGAAGGGAATACGATGTTGGTAACATATTTCATATTTATTTTTCAAAAATCATGCTATAAAGTATGTATGTTAATTTTATTTTTATATCTTGGTTTTGCTGTTGGAACTGATAATTTCTGCATTAATTTGAGATTTGGATAGTTCATAATAATACAAAATATGACATAGTTGGTTTTTTAGTTTGTATCCTAATCTATTTTTTTTCTTTTTTGAAGGGGGTACTGAGTATTGAACCCAAGGGGCATTTAATCACTGAGTCACAACCAAGCCCTTTATTTTATTTTATTTATTTATTTTTTGAGACAGGGTCTTACTAAGTTGCTTCCCTAAGTTACTGAGACTGGCTTTGAACTTCCAATCCTTCTGCCTCAACTTCCCAAGCTGCTGAGATTACAGGCTAGCATCACTGTGCTCCACAAATTTTACCCTAATCTTAAAGAATTCAGCTCAATCAATATAAAGAAGAAATATAGAAAAGGGAGTTTTTAAAGTTGTATTTATATTTAAGTAGAAAACTATCTTTTACATGTGAAACTAGATAGAAGATTAAAACTAAGAGTACTCAACGTGTGTTTAACGTTTAATCTAATGAAAGTAGGAAATAAAGGATTCTTTTTTTTTTTAATAAGAAAATATTTTATTGAATAATCTAGTACAGAATTGGATCCCAAACACTTGTTTTAAATAAAACCATTTTAAAACATATACTTGAAATTAAATTTGCATCTTCAGTATAGTAACTATTCATTTTTGCTTCATCCTTTCAAATAGTATTTAGACATACCTCTGAATTGGCATCACTATATTTTCTGTTATTTGGTTATAATAATTTTCCTGAATAACATTTGGAATTGATTTAGAGCTTCAGAATTGTCACTTTCACTGAGCACGAAAGTGCATATAAAGATGTTTAATATGAAGAATGTAATCTGCTTATAATTTTGTGCAAAGTTAGAAAAATTATGATTGTAACAATTTTTTTCTATTTGCCTCAACAAATGTTTTCAGTGAATAGTGTGTACAGCTTCTGATAATTTGTTTTTTTCTGTTATGTTTGCCAACATGTATTAAAATGCAACTTTTGGGAAA
>CM053400.1:55005886-55033058 GCA_028644305.1 Xerus rutilus
GTAAAGTTATCTTTTGCTACTTGTAATTGCTCTCTTATCTCTTTGTTAGAATGATCTATGGTTGCCTTTATTTGCTCTTCTATTTCTTTGTTGGCTTGATCAATTTTTGCCTGTAATTTTTCACTTATGTCATTCTTTAGTTCACTGATCATTTTAATTATGTACATTCTGAATTCTTTCTCTGACATTTCATCAACTGTGCTGTCAATGGATTCTGTTACAATGGTATCCAGGTTTATTTGGGGCCCTTTCTTCCCTTGTTTTTTCATGTTGATTGTGTATTTTCTTTTTTTGAAATACCAATCTGAGGTATTGCGGCTTCTATCCTATAATCTTGTATTGACACTCCAGATTACCTGTGTCTCGCCTTGGAGCTACTTATGTTCTCCCAGTGTCCCCAGGTGGGTTCTACTGTCACTGAAGTTGGTGGCTGAGGTGTGGATGTACCACTAGACAGCAGTAGGAGTGGCCTTGACTGTGCTCCTGAGATGGCCCCTGAGGGCTGTTTTGCCCCTCTCTTGCACTCCTGGTGGTGAACAGTAACTCTAGAGCAGAACTAGAGGCGGGCTCAGGTCTCAGTTAGGCAGGGTCACAAGCTGGAGAGTCTGTGTGTGACCCTTACAGTGAGTGTGAGCTCCCCTGGAGCTGGAGGCTAGCAGGCTCTGGTCTGCCTTCAACTTGGCATCCTGGCATTCCCTAAGGGCAGTTTTGGGCCTTCTGTCTCGCTTGACCACAGGAACTCTGGAGCGGAACTGAAGCGGGTCCAGAGCACACTTGGGTGGGACCTCTTCAGGCTGGGTTCTCTGGTGGCCACTCTTACCCTGTGTGTGCCCTCCTCTGTGGCTGGTAGCAATCACACTCTGGTCAACCCTTAGTTGGACACCAGTGGAGTTTCCTGAGTGTGCATCTGGGCCCTCTGTAGTTCCTGCCAGACCCCAGGAACTCTGGAGTGGAACTGGGGCAGACCTAGACTGACCTTGGGTGGGGCTGCCTCACGATAATATCTCTGGAGCGACTCTTGCCCTGAATTTGGGCTTCCCAGAAGCTAGAGGTAGCAGTCCCTGGTCTCTCTTTTGCTGGACCACCATGGATGTTCCTGAGGGCAGATTAGGGCCCTCTGCAGCAACTGCCAGTCCACAGGAACTCTGGAGCAGAACTGGGGCAGGCCCAGGCTGCCCTTGGGTAGGGCAGCCTCACGCTAGGGTCTCTGTGGGACTCTTACCCTGAATTTGGGCTCCCCACTGGCTAGAGGTAGCAGTCCCTGGTCTCCTGTGGGCTGGACACCAGTGGAGGTTCCTGAGGGTGGATCTAGGCCCTCTGTGGCCCCTTAAGGTCCACATTAACTCTGGAATAGAACTGAGGTAGGATCCAGGCTGCCCTTAGGCAGGGCTGCCTCCACTAGTGTCTCTGGGGTGACTGTTGCCCTGAATTTGGGCTCCCCAGTGGCTAGCATCTGGGGCCATTTGACCACAGGAGGAACTGCTAGGGGCCCTGTGTGGTGGGGTGGGTGCTGGAGCCAGGTACCCTGTGTAGAAGCAGGCCCTGCCTGGGGCGAGCCCTGGGCTGGGGCTCCGAGCCACCCGCAGCTGAGCTCCGCCGCCGCTTGCAGCTGAAGTTGCCTTGCTTGTGGCAATGGCTGCTGCCTGGTGGCCCTGTGTACATGTGCAAGTGAAATTCCTGTGGGGGTAGCTGTAGGATGATGTCCAGAAGCTGGCTGGGAGAGGGTATTTCCACTACTTCAGTCTCAGGCTCTGGAGAGACTGACCGTGGCGTCCGTCTAGGCCACCATCTTGGAACCCGCTCCAAAATAATTATTATTAAGGCAAATGATACATCACAATGATATGTTGAAACAAACTTGTATAAATGGATTTATTAAGAGTCACATAGTCCACAGATAAACTTATGGACTACTCTGTTAATGAGCTGAGATAGCCACATTTTTAAAATTTGTATGTGTGTTTTTCACTTTTTTCAGGTCCAGAAGAACTCTGTACTGCACATCCTCCAAACACTGTATTGTAATAAAAGTATCTTAAACTCTACACTTTCACATTGTTATTTCCCATATGGAGTTGCCCTTATTGGTAGAGCATCAGAGACTTTGAGCTCTTTTTGTGACCTCTGGTTTCTCACCATGTCGAAAAACACTACCTATTATTAGTTACTGGAGAGGCAATGGAGTTTGCTTTTCTTTATGACAAGCCTATGATTTGAACATCATTACAGCATGAGGATAGCTGCCAGAGAGGTGGGAAGAAGAAATCAGTTACATTTTTCTAAAGAGTTCTTGCACTATGAGGACGTTCAAAGCAGATTTACATATGACCAGTTTTTTCTTTGTTAAATCATATTCACTTAAAAATAATTGCAATTAATCTAAAGTACTTCCCATTTTTTCTTAGATATTTTATAATCAATGATCTAGGAGAAATTTCTCATTGCTTTTACTGTGTTATGCATAGGTAACTAATGGGAAAGTTTTCATGATGAAGGGTTTGTATCACTCCCTTGCACACAACTTCAACTCCCTTGCCCACCTTCTAATTTTACTGTGCTCACCAGTATCCTTTCTTCTATTTGTATCCTACTCTGCTGCATTTGACCTAAATTTAATGTTCCCATAGTCCCATGCTGTCTCTCTATATTCATTTGGCTCAGGGATAATATACTCTTAGTATTTCTCTTCCATCCCACTGGTCCTTTGGTTAGTCTACCTTTGATGCTCTTTCCCTACTTCTATAATCTCTGACTATTGGAATGCCACAATGCTCAAGATTTTTACCTATTTATTTTCTTACCTGTCTACCCTTATTCCTTTTACATTCTTAGCCACTTTTTATCTCTAAATATAATTTATGTAATAAAGATTCTCAAATGTGTATTCCTATTCATGTTCTGAACACTAAATCTGTGTGGTCCAAGAATTTCTATGATGTTCATGTATATTTGCAGTCTCCCTTATGGTAGCAACTAGGCACATATGATTTTTATGCAAGTGAAACATGCCTCACTAGGGAAAGGAGAAATTGAACTCTTTATTTATTTAATTTCAATTAGAATTTTCACTGGCTAGTGGTAATTGTATTAGGCAGAGTAGTTTTACACTGATTATTTCTAACTAATAATTCAACCTAAACTTTTGGATGTTTATTATACAACATAAAACAACAGCTGCTTCTCTCTCTCTTTCAGCCATATAATGTCAGAAAAATAATCACTTTCATTTAAGAATTACATCCGGAATCTTACCTATAAAACCATCTCAACTGTGACCACTCTTGAAAAAGATGACAATAGTTTTTTACTTCATTTGAAGTCATTTCAATAAGCAGATCATTAGTGTCCTACTTCTATCTAAACTGCATGTTGCTTTTCGTACCAGACTAGCCAGAATAGATACTTACGAACAGTCTCACCTCTCTCGTCAAAAGTGTCGAATGGTTTCCCATCTCACCAAGAGCATAAGTCAGGTCCTTCACAGTGACCTGCAAGGTCTTATGGGGGCTGTTCTCTTTCTTATCAACTTGAGCTTCGATGAACATATTAAGCATTCTCCCAGTAGAAAATTACTTCAATATTCTTTCTAGAACCTAGGATATATATATATATATGTGTGTGTGTGTGGTTTCCTAATACAGCTCCTTCAGACCACTGTGTGTTTACCTTTTTTGTAAAGATTTTCACTAGTAACTTCTTTAAAATGTCAAACAATATCCCATACTTTGTTTAAGTTTTTATATACCCCACAACCTCTGTTCTCTACATGCTATGTAATTGCAGACTTTTTCCATCCCTCTCCAAACACAAAACTTGTACAAATTAGCTGTTATTCCTTTTCTCAAGTCCTTTTGTGACTCTATGAAGGTTCCTATTCTTTGTTAATCATGTAAATGAAATGTATGTTCTGAAGGACAAGTTAGAGACTTGGTAGTATTCCCTCCTTAAATGTTAGTTACAATTCACCAATGAACACGTCTGGGCCTGTTTATCTATGTTTTAGAAAATACTACTATTGTTTCAATATCCTTAGTGGATATAGGCCTTTTCAGATTGTCTACTTTTTTCTTGGGTGAATTTTGGCAGATTATGTCTGTTAAGGACTTGTTTCATTTCATTTCGATTATCAAATTTGTGGGCAAAGAGTTGTTGATAGCATTTCTTTAGCTTTCTTAATGGCATAGGATCTGTAGTGGTGTTCTCTTTCATTTCTGAAATTAGTCATTTGTGTTTTCTCACTTTTTTATTTAATTATTTATTTTTTTGTTTATATCTTTAGTTGTAGATGGACACAATAGCTTAGTTTATTTATTTATTTATTTATTTATTTATTTATTTATTTATTTATTTATTTATTTATTTATATGGTGCTGAGGATAGAACCCAGCATCCCACATGTGTTAGGCAAGTGCTCTACCACTGAGCCACAACCCCAGCCCTCTCTTTTTTATTAATGAGGCTAAATGCTTTTCAATTTTATTAATGTTTTTGAAGAATCAGTTTTTGGTATCATTGACTTTATTGATCTTTTTTCTTTTTTTTTTTTTTATTTAGGCTTACATGTTAACAGTGTAAATGATTCATTGTGCATAGATAGAGGATAACATATCAATTCTCTAGTTGTGAGTTGTATAGAATCACAGATCTTTTTTCTTCAATTTCAGTTATTGCCTCTACTTTTTTTGCATTGGTTTGCATTTAATTTACACTCTTTTTTCTAATATCATAAGTAGAAATTTACATTATTGTTTATTTTTACATATTTTTACATTTTCTAACATATGCATTCAGTGCTAAAAATTCCCCTCTAAATTCTATTTTATGTCTATCCCACAAGTTTTAACAAGTTATATTTTCTGTACATTTATTTCAAAATGTGTTTTAATTTCTCTTGAGATTGATTATTTGATCTTGGTGAAATGTCTTAGAATTTGACCTACAAAAAAGTAAATGTGCTATTTAATCTCCATGCATTTTGGATTATCTTTCCATGAATGATTTCTACTTTAATTCCATTTTGGTCTGATAACCTTGTATAATATTTTATGCTTTTAAATTTGCATTTTATGGTCAAACTTGGTGAATGTTCCATGTGAGTTTATTTTTTATTGATTTATTTTTTGGTATCTGGGGTTGAACTCAGGGTTACTTGACCACTGAGCCACATCCCCAGTCTTATTTTATGTTTTATTTAGAGACAGGGTCTCACTGAGTTGTTTAGCACCTTGCCATTGCTAAGGCTGGCCTTGAACTCATGATTTTCCTGTCTCTGCCTCTCAAAGTGCTGGGATTACAGGCATGCCCCACTGTGCCTGGCTCCATGTGAGTTTGGAAGAATATGTAATCTCCTATCATTGAATGAAATAGTTTATAGATGTCAATTGCATCCAGATGAGTGATGATACATTGAAGTTGAACTATATCTTTATTGATTTTCTTCCTAATGCATCCAACTTTTTCTCACAGATGAATGCACCCCATACTTTGATGTTTAGTGCCTGTATATATATATATATTTTTTTTTTTTGTACTGGGGATTGAACTCAGGGGCACTTGACCACTGAGCCACATCCCCAGCCCTATTTTGTGTTTTATGTAGAGACAGGGTCTCACTGAGTTGCTTAGCGCCTTGCCATTTCTGAGGCTGGCTTTGAACTTGCGATTCTCCTGTCTCAGCCTCCCTAAGTGCTGGGATTACAGGCTTGAGCCACCGCGCCCGGCTTTAGTGCCTGTATATATTAAGAATTAGATTTTTTGGAGTATTGACTCCTTTGACTTTATGTAATTGAAACATCTCTGCCCTGCGTGTTTTTGCTAATTGGTATATTTCTTTGAATGGTATTTTTATTTTCACTTTTCAGTATGCCTTGTAAGTTTTCCTGATAGTTGGATATGATGTACTTGATAAAAAGAACCACTACTTTACAAAAGACATTTCTTTATGTAGTAGTAAAGTTTTGGATGAAGGGAAGCATACTATAATCCTGTCACAATTTGAGTGTGTCAATTCCAAAATCTACATGTTGAAAGTTAATGATAATATGATCATTAAACTACATGTCTTAATTGCTATCAAGCCTTTAGGAAGTATTAAATTACATATCTTTTCCCTTTATGAAGGATTTAAGTTACTGCTTAGTGTTCCTTCAGTTAATCTTTGGGAATTCCTTTAACATTTCTTGAAGGTAAATTATGCTCCCTAAGAATTCTGTTAGATTTTGTCTGTTGTTTATCAGGAAATGGCTTAATCTGTCACTTATTTTTGTGGATAATTTTGCTAGGCAGAGAATTAGTAGTCTTTTTCCCCCCTTTAACTACTTTGACTATAATTCCACACCCTTTATTCTTTTTGGCTTCTGATGAAAAATCAGCTGTTAAGCTTGTGAGAAATCTTATATATGACATTGAAATACTATTTCTTACAGCTATTATGATTCACTGTTTGCCGTTGGATTTCAACAATTTCAATTATTTTACTTGATGTAACTTGTTATGTGTCTCAGAATTACATGATGCAGAGTTTGTTGAGACTCTTAGATATACTAGTAAAGTTTTACATTACATTTGGGAGATTATCAGTCATAGTTTCCTGAAATATTCTGTCTCTTTCATTTCTCTCCTTTTTTGATTCAGAGTATGTGCCTGCCAGCTTTTAATCACTGTAACAAAATTACCCAACAACAGCAACAACAACAAAAAAAAAATTAGAGGATAAATGATTTATTTTGTTTCACGGTTTTAGAAGTTCCACTTCATGGCTGGCTGGCTCCATTGCTCTCAGCCTGAGTTGAAGAACAACATCATGGCAGAAGGGTGATGCAGAAAAGAGCTGCTCAGCTCCTGCTAGCCAGAAGAAAGGAGAGAGAGAGAGAGTAAAAAGAGCCATGGACAAGATACAGGCCCCAGGAATATACTCCCCATGATATACATTCTCTAACCATGCCCCACCTGCTTAGAGTTTCCACCAACTTCCAGCTAATCTCCTTCCTATTAATGTCCTTTCAGTCATTAATAATGCACAAATAAGTTAAACCCCTCATGATCCAATCACTTCCCCAAATCCACACCTTTGAGCAATACTGAGTTGGAGACAACCATGTTTTGAAACTGGAACACTTCCCAAAGTCTATTGGAAGCTCTATAAATCAAATCCTCTCCTTCTTCTTCCCAGTGGTTCTTGTCCTTGACCATTATTGTGGTTTTTGCCATTTTGTTTCTTTATATAATATAAAATGAATATATTTTATAATTCTGTAATGCAAGGTTTCTTTGTCTTATGCAGTCACTGGTGTCTCTGCTTGGTTAACCTCATGGTCACAAACAAATGGGACAAAAGTCTTCTTAAATGCTTTGATCAAGTAAGTCTCCCAGCCTGCTGCATAATTCTATATGTATATTGAGATATGTCTCCCTTCGCTGCAAGAGAGTCTATAGATTTGTCTCTACTTTCCACTTGTTCAGAACCTCAAGATCCACTAGACTTAAGAGATTAAGGGCCATCTCAAGTTTTTCCTAGGCTTCTGAGGATACCTTAGGGTTTTCAAATCCTCCTATTTATATTCCATAGCCAAATTTTCTCTCTTAAGTGGTTGGCCAGCCCTTTGTTCAATTAATTGATAAGATCATCTCAGACATCTTCAATATTAACAATTTTTCTTGATGGTTTTTGATATATTCCTTGAAGATAGAGCTTTTTGCATAGAGTAAGCTGAAACTTATGCTAAATAACATCAAGATTGAGAATGGAAGTTTTCAGCAAGCTGCCAATACAAATAGTGACAATTCTCTGAGAGTGGGGCTTTTAGGAAATTCCAAACCCATCTGTCCTAAGTACAATTTTTAACAGTTACCATATTTTGAGACTCTTATGTTTTAAGATTGTCATGGATATGATGAGAAAAGAATGGGCTTTGAACAAATTAAAAATCTACAACTGAGACTGGTGGCACATGCCTATAAACCCAGCTGTTAAGTTCACTGAGGCAGGCAAATCACAAGTTCAAGACTAACCTCAGCAACATGGTGAGAGTCTATCTCCAAAAGCAAGTAAATAGACAAACAAACAAACAAATAGTCTGGGGATAGAACTCAGTGGTAGAGCATCCTTGGGTTCAATTCCAGAAATCCCCAAGAGTAAAAATTAATAATAATTTTTTCAAGAGTCACAAACCCATTCTTACCAAACTTCAATCACTTTTTATTGAGTCCATACTTTTAGGGTTATTAAAATTGATTTTCTGAAAAAGTTTATTTTGACTATTTTTTCCATGTTCTCATTGATTTATTGAAGAGTTTATCTTCAGAGGTTCTTACCGAATAACTATAGTAATGGGAAAACTTTAGATTATACTCGTGTGATTTAATAAATAGTGAATATTATCTGCAATTGAACAAGGATAAACTTATTTTAATAACAAATCATAGTTTTTGGAACTAGTTTTTAGAAGTTTAATGTATTAAATGTACAATGATTTTATGAACATTTAGATTCACATTTTTGCAATTCAGTAATTAGAAAGAAGAGTTAATCAATGGATCATGTCAAAATAAAAGTTTATTTTTATAGATTACTTACTAGGTACTTATTAGTATATAGTATAAGCTCTTTGCACAAATTAACTCATAATAATTATATGAGGAAATTGAAACACCAAAACCAAAATTAGGATGGAGAAGCTGAGAAAACATCATTTCTACGAAGTGAGTCAAAGCCACACTGGATCAGTCTTACTGTAGAGTCCCAGCAAAGGGCCATCAAACTTATTCCATATTTCTAATACAGAACAGTATTTAAATGATATTCTTATCCCATGGAGAAGGAGGCATTAGTAGGTCTCTGGACATCTGGAATCTCACCAAAAGGAAGATATAGAGATTTTCATAAAAGGTAATTGGATACATTTTTTTTGCCTGTTTCACAATTTTGTCATTAATTAAATCTAATACAGACTGTGGATTACATTTTTAAAATTTCAGGTGTGTAGCAATTTAAGTTATGAAGGATTAATGTAGCTTATTTTAAAACATTCCTTCTGAGACTTGTCAGCTAAGCATCAGGACGTGTGCGGACTAAACACAACTAACATAAGCAAATGGCCTCTCAGTAACTTACCTCTTCACAAAGCTCATCGAATTCTCTCAACATAGTATTTTGGTGTATACTCAAGTACCCACCATAAAATAGGAAAATATATATTTATTTATTTACTGACTAGAACTGAAATTCAGTGTATTATGAATTTTTAAAATTTGAAAATGGTGAAGTGTTCTAGGTTCTAGTTAAACTCTCCCCTTTTTCTTGAAAAACAATCTTCTAGTTTCAGGTCTCATATTCTTAAATAAAAAGTTTGGCTAGATCACCTTTAATATGCATTCCCATTAACAAAATATATGATTGTCAAATATAAGGAAATATATAATATAAATTGCAAAAATACAATTTCTGCATTTCTTTTTATGCATGAATATTTACAAATTACTGTTATTGTGATACTGGGAATAGAATACTTGCTAGTTATTAAAAATATAAAAGCCATCAATCTTAGCTTCAAAGATAGATTGCAAAATTATGAGATAGAACTATTCAGATCAGAACAGATCAAGAACAGTTTGGTGCAATCTGAAATTGTATCATTAACCATGTAGACAGTTCTTGCAGTAGATGAAAATGAAGTTGAAGTGGTGTTTAATTGGAAATTTCTTGATTAGACACTGCAATTCTAATGAATGCAAATTTCAACACTTTCAAAATTATATCCTACTGTGTAAATCTTTTTTTAAGCAATCAACAACAAAACGAAGTACTGATTTACTAAAATTATGGTAAAAGTTATTATTTCATTGTAAATTTAATCAAATTTCTTTTTTTTTTATTTTTCTAAAAACCAAATTTTTCATATGCTTTTATTTACATAGCATATGGGATTCTTTGGGGGATGGTAACTCTAAGCTAGTAAAGAAAAAAGAAGCCAGAAATAAAATGTATTTAAAACTTTTTCAAGAAAATAAGTTAGTAAGAAACAATTCACTTTCGTAGGAATATTTTTTCCTCTATGTAAATCATGTCCATCAAACAGTGTTTGGAACTACTAGAGATTAGCTAAGGATCTGTCCCTTTTCTTTACAGTTCAAAACATTTATGCCATAATGTAAAAAAGAAAGATGTCTAACCATTTATAGAAATTGAGAAAGAGACAGTTTTTGTAAACATCTGCTTCTGGACATGGAATAAGAGAATTGGAAAAGGAATCAAATATTTTTCCAGTACACCTTTTTAATTTTGTGATAAGAAAAAAAAACCCAAGTATTCTCCCCCAACATCCTTCTGCAATTCATAAGCTGTGCATTTAGTTTGGAGTCTGAAAAATAAATCAGATTCTTAAGAACCTGTTGAGTGCTTTATGCTAAAACTACATTCCTGTGTGAAAATTCAATTTATCTTGCATTGACATTGAATAAATAAAATCTTGTCCAGAGCAAACTGATACAGGAATTCTTTAGTACTAATCAGAACTTTTACTCACTAGAGTATACACAATAATTTGTACTTCTTCATCAAGTACATTTATTTGCATGTTATGCCCTAGTTGAGTGAGATTACAATACAACCATTAATTTTAAATAATTAATACGTAGAGATCTTGAATAATATTGGAAAAGACTATCACCCATCAATGTGATATTGATTGAAAATAATAATTTAAGATAGCTTATCTTCAGAAATTTTGATTGACCCTTAATGAGATTTTGAAAGCTGTAGTAATTGATTTGAATTAGGTATGCATCCCTGTATTTTTAACTTCATCTACTTATTGAAGCTCCCGGGATTTATGCAAAATATAGACAATGGCATTGATTTTCACCCTGCATCTACCTGTAGCCACTGTAGACAGTTTATAATCCTATAGTTTTCCATTGTTCTTCTTCCTAAGAATTTTTTTTTCCAGAAACAGTGACACTTGCTTTAAAAAATTAAAAACATAAAATAAAACTAATGATGTCAAAAGAATGGTCAACTTCTTAAGGACAAGGGATGAATATCTCAGGCTTTCTATCTTATGAGGGGCGAATTCTAATTCATAGAAGATAAAAATAATCTACTCATTGAGGTCCATTTTATCAGATTTTTTTCCTTTCCTTCATTTAACTTCTCAGTGCTTCATTAATTCTTTCTGTGTCACCACCATGACCTGCACACAAGACTCTTTCTTAAGCTTTGTTTTCCTCAAAGCTTACATAAGATATTGAATGAAAAAAATCTCCACTTTTAATTATTTAAATTATAAAATAACTCCTTAATATTTCACACTTGTATTTGTAGAACTTATAACTAACCTGTTGTCAGATGATGAATGCAAATTATATAAAATAATATATATAAAAGCTTAAATACAGATATCCTTTTAAAATGACTTTAAAATATACTGGGCATCTTGGAATATGTAGTAGAACAGTTCAGGCCTGTATATGGAAGTGGTATGAGAATATACAGAAATCAGATGTTTTAAGTACATGAGGTAGTGTGGCAATGGACTCATGTTAATGTACTTATGTTTGATGAATATGGTTTGAGATTCATCATAGACATGTGATTGTATCTCAATACTATCTTCTTTCCATTAAGATGTTAAAATAGTTTATCTCCTTTTTCAAGAATCTTCATATGAGAATTCATCACATATGTTTGATGTGATTCTAACTCAGTTAAACATGGACTTTTACATGTAAATATTAGATATTCTGTTCCAGCTGCAGAACAGATTGCAAAATATGTGGTTTTAAATCATGCTATTTAGAATAGCAGGGTGTTTCAGAGGCAGAAAATGTGATATGAATACATCAGTCATGATGTAACATAAGAGTTCCTGTTCACTTCTTGAAGCCTATGAAAAGGACCTAATAGGAAAAGAAAACTACAGATCTATAGTTATCATAAATGTAAAAATCCTTAACAATATTTCAAATTTTTTAACTTATGTGCATATATATGTGCAAATGTGTACTGCACATATAGATATCAGTATACACATAATTATATAGTATTATGTATACATTTTATATATAAAAAAACTATATGTATGTATATATTCGTGTAAATGTGTATGTATGCTCATTTCATGTATCACAGTATATCCAATAGTAATAAGCTTTGTTTTATCTCTCAAGATCTATCAAAGGCATTATAAACTTATTTTATAAAAATTCCTAAAAAAAGAGCACACACTATATAATGAGTACTGTGTACACAGATATATACAAACAATTAATTTAAGTATACTTGGAAACTCTTAACCACATGAATGTGTATGTATGTTTCTATACTTAAACATTTAAAATCTGCTTGTCCCCCCTAATGAAAGCTCTTTGCCAGGAGAATGTTACATTCAAATCTGTTTTTTCTTTCTGAGATTGTGCCAGTTTTTTATATCTTGAACATTCATGCCCTACATCTTCTGAACTTGAAGCCATTCTCTAATATTAGGTACCTACAATGTAACAAAACAGTACTATCTTTTCTTCTATACTCACCCTGTATGTGTAGATTTTGTCATTTTCTTTTGATGTGAATACTTCCATTGAGTACAGTGCAAAACACAGGCTCCTTGACCTTAATTCCCTTGGAAAGGCTTCCTTCTCTTTGCTTAGTGTTAAATCAATCAATGAACTTCTTGCTTTACCTTAAACCATATTCTTTTCAGTCCATTCTCCCTAAATGTAGAATCAAACAGTGCCTGAAACACAGTAGTTGTGCAATAATTGTTTAAGTAAAGGAGATCGACATTCTAAAGTGATGTAAGGGGAAAAGTCATTTCCTAATTGAATCTGAGATGAAAGCAGCTCTTTTTTTCGAGTAAAAACAAAATGATTCTCCTGTGTAAAACTATTTAACATCCTCTCATCCCCAGTACAGCAACATATTGTGCCAATTAACCTCTTAAATTTAGCAACAAAATTTCACTATGCTGTCTTTTAAATTTTTAAGGGCTTTCAGAGTTATATCAATATGAAGCATCTTTGCCTCACTGAGATGAATTTATTTGCAACTAATAATTAAATTTTCATAAATGTTAGAGGAGTTTGATAACCTATTGTAGTGTTAATTTATAGAAGCATTTTATTAATTTAGCAAATTCTTATTCTATATGTTCTTTGGGTTTTAAATCATTATCTCCTATGCTTGTATAACAGATATTTACTAATTATCAAGCACTGTGCTTATTTTTCAGAATATATGCTTTGTGTCATTGAGAAGTTTATAGTCTGGCAATGTTAGAAGCAGTTAATGAAAGAATATTGTTATATTGTGTAATTACTAGAGTAAAATGTGTCTCACTATTTTCTTGATATTAGCAAAATACCTTATGTTGAGTAATTTATAAACAACACAAAGTTATTTCTCACTCTTCTGGAAGGTCAAGATTAGAGCACCAGCAGAATCTGTAGCTGTTAAGGGCATCTTGATGTTCTCCCATGATAGAAGAGGCAGAAGGGGAAAGAGGGTGAGTCTTGTGTCCTCAGATGAAAAGTTCAGGAAGTTTTCTGTCTTCTTCATTTCTCCAAAAAACCCACATCAGGGTTCTTAGATCAATTTGCTATAACAAGATAGGCACTGCCAAAATAGGTGGATATTGCTTTGATACTCAACTCTGTTGTACAGGGAATCATCTGAGGAAGAGGAAGTTTAGTCAATTGTTAGCCAATAAAGGAACATCTATGTAAAATGTTTTCAGAATATTCTTGATAAAGACAAAGTGTGAATACCAAATACTCTATAAAGTACTAATTTATATCAGACCAATAAACTAAACCATAAACCATCAGGTTTCATCCTACAACTCAGGACCAAACTCTTTGAGCCACATGATAGTTTCCCTTTTCTTCAGAGGAAAATGAGCAGGCAGGGACCATCATTTATACCAACTCTGTGCTTATTGAATTGAATATATGAGAATTCAGAAATGACTTAGGAAGAAAATACAATAATGTCAAACTGTCTCATCATCATATACTTGAAAAAACCATTAGACCTAAAACTAAGAAACAGTAGGAAAGACATTTAGACAAAACTAGTTCTCTAGCACAAATCCTGTAGTCAAGAACAGAAGTTGTGCAGGATGGTGGAAGAGGGATGGTGTGGTGGGTAGAGTTGCTCTCTGTGTTGAATTAGGAAAGGTGAGAGTCCTTGTTCCTTGGCCCTTGTTCCTTGCCTAGGACTTTGAAAAATGTCAGCCATGCAAAATTTTGAGATGTATATGTGAAAATCATTAAGAATGGATTTTAGGGATATATTGGCCGTACAGGGCCAAAAAATTGGAACAAAGTGAGGAAGGTCTTAAAAGTTCAAAAATATACTTTTGAGGCTCTTAAGTATAGACTGAGGGGACTGAAATGCTACCATGTGTCTCAGCAAAGATGGAGCATGTGTCTGAGAGTAAGCAATGCCAGTCTTGTAAGGTGGAGCAGAGTGGGCACGGAGTGTTTACCAGTATGAGACAAAGTCATTTTGTAGACGCTGGTATGTGAATTTTCCAAGCTGGCATCAAATCATACATGCACCAGGACTTTAGGGGATTAGCTCCAGCAAAAGCCAAGTTAGAACTGAATCAACAGCAAAAGACTGCAAAGCCTTCCTGGGGTAATCACCTTGGTTTGTCTCTGCCAAACAACCAGAGATATATTTTTATCAGCATAAGCACAGACCAGTTGTGTCCCTCTATAATGAAGCTAAACTTCCCCTGAATCCAGACATAATCCCCATATATGAGGCAAGTGGGCCAGATTCTTGAACTAACTAAATATTAAATTGAGGTGACTGATAAATCACTGGAATTGAGCTAATTTGGCTGAAAGCATCCAGATTAATGTTTGAAACAGACTAAAGCTCAGCATCATACATGCAAATTAGTAGTAGAAATGAAGAACTCACTGAAAACTGAGTTTTTATATTTTTATATTTCCCCTTTTTATATTTCCAAATTCATATTGGAAACCGAAGAGTTAGTGTATATACTGAATTTTTAAAGGTAAGATGCAAAGATGCCTTAAGAAATCAGATTAATAGCATGTTATAATAGATGGAGGTAAAGAGTAATTGATGTGAAGCTCTGGATTTGAGAACTTAAATCACAAGCGTGTTAAGTATAGAATATGGATTCTCTATGTATGTAAGATGGATATATATGATAACTGCTTGAAAATTCATATGGCTAAAAATGATCATATCAGAAATAATCAGTAGTGTATACATATGTATGTATGTGTATGTAATATAGAATAACAGTGTGGATATGATCAACGATTCTGGGCTAATTAAATTAAACAGAGTATTTTATTCAGTGGCCCAAATCATATAATCTAGGACCATAAAAGAGTTACAAATATTACTAATCCTGATTACTTCTTCTGAAGGTATATTTTCTCATCTGTGGAATGGAGGAATGGTTGACTAAGCTAAGCTTTAAGATATTTCCTATCCTCAAAATCTGTTGATTTCCTTAAATTACTACATTTTTAGAAATGATATTTGAATTGACTATTGAACCTAAATATTGAATTATTCCCATGATGGTCCAAATTAACCAATTGTGTAAATAAAGGCTTTGGCAGCCCTGACCACATTTGGAAGGACATAGAAAATGAGAACAGGGACTTCTTTGTCTACATAGCCTTTTAGCTGTGTCTTATTTTCAACATATAAGACTAGTGACATGGAATTACCCTTTATTTTAAATTCAACTGAAGTAACTATTTTTCAATAATTAAAACCTCCCAATGACTTTAGGATAGCTTAGAATTATTTTATTACAATGTTATTTTAAAAACATACAATGTTTCTAAAATGTATAAGAATTTAATTTATACACTAAACAGCAGCTCAATTTCAAAGACTGAACCAGTGTAGAACAGCATCCCTTATAAAGCATCTTAATTTTTGAGATGTCTGTGAAAGCCTTTGATAAAAATCTGATTAAATGAAGATTTATTAATATTATATCTCCAGTTGGTGTGGAACAAAATAGAGTCTTGCAGTACTTTCTTGCTGTATTATGATGATATTATCATATTTTAATAAATATGTTGGTATGATAAAGGTGTTTGGAAAGCCATCCAGGATTTGAAAGTCAGTTACCTGGTCAAACACAGACTTTTTTATGCCACTTATACTTGGGGTGGTGTGGAACATATGTTATAGTAGGGTCAAGTGATCAGAAAATATATGTATTGAAGATTCCATCTGTAAATAGGAGTGGTATGATTAAAACATTGATTTACACTGATATGTCCCTATTTAAATAAATAAGGTAAAATTTCAAGGACAAATACTGGCCATAAGTATAAATTGTTTTGCTTCTAAACAAGTATAGAGGGAAATGTGTAAAAAAAAAAAAAGAACAAAACTCAATCAATAAATGAAAAGAAAAAGAGAGAAACATATAACAATAAAATACATTAATAAAGATGATTTTTAAAAATTTCACATACGTGGATGATGAAAGTAAATGTTAATGTGCTAAACTTATTTGTGGAGAGGAAGCAATCTGTAGTTTGAAACAAAACATATACCCATAAAAGCTATGTTGTTTATGAGAGGAAAAAATCTATAATAGCATTGAAAGCTTAATATGTTTATTTCAAAAAAATTGCACAATGTATATTTAATTATAAATACCCATATTAGGTATATCAGTATCACACAATAGACTTTAAATTGAGAAGTATTTTTTGAAATAGATTATGAATACAGAAATTGCAAAGTTTGTTGTTCAGATAAACATACTAATTCTGCAATTAATGTTCATATATCAAAACATTCCTACGATACATGAGTACGATTAATATCATAGGAAAATTTTACATATTAGGAATATTCAACATTTCTCTTTAAAGAATAAATTAGCAAGTTCATAGAACATTTGAACAACCTAATTAACACATGATTTAAAGGGCAAATATAGAATCTGTGCACAATTTTTAAAAACCATGTACTTTTTTTCAGAGATTATTTTTAATCTTAATAGTATGAATACATGTGGTATAAATTTCAAATATTATGTTAACTATTGAATAGGTTTAGGATTTAGATACAATGCAACTCATATAAAAGAGGGCACTTATTGGTGACCTTGCATATATTAAACCTGTATATCTTTACACTCACTTGTGCGTAATGGTTAGAAAATGTTCAGATACACAAAAATATCTTTGCCTTCAGATGTACACACATCTCTAGTGACAGATATATAAGCTGAGTCAGGAGGATAACAAGTTTGAGGCTGCCTCAGCAGTTACTCAGTGAGATTCTACCTCAAAAATAAATAAATAAATAATAGAAGTAGCTGGGCCAGGGAGTATTGTTGCTCAGAGTTAAAGCACCCTGGAAGATGAGAAGGAGGAGGAGAGGAGAAGGAGGAAGAAAAGAAGAAGATAATTACAAAAACTAAAATACCAGAAACTTTAAAGAAATTAAATCTGACTATTCTAACACTCTCTTTCATAAGTCATCGATATCCTAGCAAAAACATCAAACACAAGTGGTAGTCTGAATAAAACACAGAATGTTTGGTTTTTAAGCCAGTTCCTTATCAATGTTCCTAACAGTTGAAAACCTTGAGACTTCAAATATAGAGAACTGCATTCTAGTTTCACATCAGTATGCTTAACTTTGACCTTGGGAGTAGAAGTCCCTTTGAACAACTTCCTGAATTATGCCCCCACTGAATCACAAATATGTTTCCTAATATTTGTCCTTTAAGAGCCTTCTGTGACTTGCTTAGACAATTCTACAACTTGTTTCCATCCTCAGTTTTGTCCTATCTTCCTTTTCTCCATCCCAGACTTTAGGGCAACATTCTTCCTTTAACATACAAAATTTTTTTCTCATCCCCAAACCACTTTTCAACATAGGTCCTCATACTACGAGCCTTTTTCTGTCTCTGACCAGCATGCTGATGCTTTTTGGTTCCAAAAGCTCATCCAATAATGAGGAAAAGGTTTTGAGACAAAAGAAAAAGAAGTTTTATTGCTTTGTTAGCAAAGGAAAAACGCAGGCGACTGTGCCCTCTCAGGAATCATGATTCATTGAAAGCACTGAGAGATAGCCTAGCTGTTTCCTAGATCTCCAGGTGCCAACTCTGAAGTCTGGATTTCTTCATGACTGTGGTCTGTGAGCTGAAAGACAGATAACTCAGCCTAAAGTTAATGTTGCTTCACCCATGATTAGAGAGGAGGAGAGGAAAAAGAGAAAGGAGGTAAAAAGGATGTTAGTTTTAAAATAAGCCTCAGTGACTGATCAGTGAGGGTTATTTTCAAAGCTTAAAGTGGACTCCTGTTACATTTTCTGCCCTTTTTTTCCCCCGACAGTTGGAAACAATCCTTACAAAACTTCTGAATTTAGACAGAGTACTTTTTCCTAAATAATGTAGTTTATCCTTTTCATGTTTTTTCATTTGTTTTCAATCAAAACACACCAGAAAGTCTTGGTATTCTTTGCATAGAGAGTGACTCGTGTTAACTCAAATTTCACCTCTCAGTAGCCTCAGATTTAGCAAAGACACAGGAGGAAAACAATCTTGAACTGTTTTCCATGCATAAACAACTTATAAAAAACACATTGAATTAATGCAAACATATTGTAGTTTTATAGATTTTAAGATTCTTATTTGCAGGTTTTATGTAAGTCTTGAGTTAAGCAGTTTTACCTAGTGTAAAGCCAAATCATAAAACAGGAGTGGAACAGGCTTTATTCTGGGAGGAACACTCCCGGGCACCCCGCCTCCCCACCCGTTACCAGGCTTGAGTGGGCAGAAAATGGCGTTGGAGCCTCGTGGCATACAGAATTTAAAGGGTCCCCCCATCCAGAAAAGGAAGGCTTAAGGCAGGAAGGGAAGGACCTGGGGCAGAAAGAGGTGTTGGTCTAGAGTCCAGTGTCCTCTGAGATTGGTTAGGTGAGGCTGGTGAGATCAGAGTCCTTCTGGGATGACCCAGGAGTCATGGCAGCTTTCATGTGGGAGGTTCGCTGTTTTTTCCATATCAGCTACTGGGGGCTGCCATGTCAGCATGTTTGGCACATGCGTACTGTGGTCGGAGTGTGTGACTGACGGTGGTGCTCCCGGCGTTGACAGCAGACAAAAGGGGGGCGGAAGGCGATGGCCGGGGCGGAGCGGGGAAGAGAGGAGAAACATTCAGAAAGTGCCCCAGGAGCCGGCGCTCCAGCAGGGCCAGCACACGGCCAGATCAAGCAGAGCGCTGGCTCCGCGGCAGCGAGGTGGCTGTTTTCCACGTCTGCCTCTGACCTAACACCTACCAATAGCTCTGTTTCTAAAAGCTTTTTCATCCTTCTGTTTTCTCTTAATTCTTTAATGAGTTTGAGAATTAACCTTCAGATAAATAGTTTTTGAGAAAAGACAGCTGAATAGACAGAGGGCTAAAAGTTCAATTCAAAATAAGGCAGAGCAAAATTGTATTAATCTCACAGACACAAAAAATAAATTCTGAGTATCTGAATTCAAAAAGGAGGAGAAATCATTGCCAGAAATGAAGATGTTCAATTAATTCTAAAAATTTTGGGGGGAGGGGCAGTGTACCCAGATGAGCTGCACGTTGAGGCATTATAAGTCTTAGATATAAAACCAGCAGAAATATGAGAGTCTTTCTCTTTCTCTCCACCCAAACCTTCCTCATTTCTTGAATTTGTTTCTCATTTTAGTCTAAGTACCCCCTTTCTCTGACATCTTTATGAACAGACTCCTCCTAGAATTCTTTTTATACCAAAAGGGGTGCGATTGACGTTGAGTCAGAAGAAAAGGCCAAAAGCAATCAAGAAATGAAGGAGTATTAGGAGACAGAAATTAAGTGCTCCTGAATAATTTTAACAAATGCTCAGAAACAAAGGATATTCAAATTAACTATTTTTTAGCTTTTAATAAATCAATCACTGGGTAAGGTGGCTCAAGTTTTTAATCTGGGAGGCTGAGGCCAGAGGATAGAGAGTTCAAAGCAACTCAGTGAGACCCTGTCTCTAAATAAAATACAAAATAGGACAGGGAATCAAGTACCCCAGAGTCCAATCCCAGCACTCCCTCCTCCAAAAAAATCAATCATTATAAACAAAGTAACAGACAAATAAATAATTAAAGCAGCTGCACTAAACTATAGTGGACTTTGCCACACATAGGCCATGTTATACAACAATAGTAAGTCTTCTTTTTTTAGTCACAGTTTGACAACTATAAACAGGAGAGCCAAGATTATCTCTAGGAGACACTGGGACAGATTTGGTACTTTTTAGTCTCATGAAAATCACAACAGACTCTGCTCCAAGCAAACCTGGTTTCTCTTTGTATCTTACTTCCTTTCCCTGCCATTTGGCCACACTGTGTTGAAGATACAAACTTTCAAAGTGATAGAAGACCAAAGTGGTTCCAAAATATCCTAAAATGGCTCAAAGCAGCTCATAAACAACAAGGAAAAGGAAGGATGAGGCCCAGCGTGCATCATTAGGGGGAAATATGGGACTTTAGGGCCTGCAGAGTCCAAGACTTTACTTATCTTTTTCACTCAATTGTGGTAAAAAGCACCCTGTGCAGGCCCAAAGTGGAAGGGGATTGGGCAGTGGCAGGAGAAAGAAAGGAAGGAGGGAAGAATTCCAGCAATAAAGGTAGTTGCAGGAGCTGCCTAAAATTGTTCCTTCCTTCCCTTTAGCAGAGTCAGCTGGCTGTGAAGCTGGTGATGACAATCAGTAAGGGTTGAGTTTAGGAATGTTGAATATCAAACACCCACGGAACTTTGAGGCAAGCTTAGAAAGCAAGTTTTATTCAAAGGGTAGTGTAATGCCCAAGCTCACGAGACCACCAGAGACCACCAGGAGTCCGATTCCTATGTAATCACAAAAGGGTCTTTAATTCAAGCTCTAGCAGGGTCCGCACACCTTCACCGACTCAGGGGGTAGGAAGGTGTGGCCTGAGTCTAGGGGAGCAGGGATTTTTATGGGTTACAATCTCAAGCAGGGGAGTACATGCCTTGGCGTTACATGATTGGGCAAGGGAAAATGCGCGCAGGGGGACAGTGGTCTCGTCGCTACAGGATTGGGTAAGGGTGAGTGTGGTCAGTATGAGGTCAGTTGACCTTTAGGCTGATAGATTTGGCTATGGTGGGCCCAATGCTTAATTTCCTAAGTGGTTGGCCCAGATTGCGAAATGACTCACTGGCGCCAGAGCAGTGTGCCATTAAGTGTGTCGCAATTTTTCAGGATCTGGGTGGGGGCTGCTGGGTTGAGGACAAAGGCTCAGAGTCACAAAATGGCATCAGTCTTGTTCTCTCAGAACAGAGATAGATTTCTAGAGAAGGGGCCCCAGAGCTGAGCTTCCCAAAAACCATGTTTTCTAAAATTCACATTAAACAATCACAAAATTTAACAAGTACAAAGCCTTAAATAAAATCTCAAAGACTTCCAAAGATTGAATATCATAAACAAATGTATACTATTACAGAATTTCTTTGGAACTCAAATATGAAAGAAAATATAAAAACCATAAGAAATTGATGGATTTACATATGTTGATCATGTATTCTGCTACTTTGTTAAATTTGTTCATCAATTCTAGAAGTCAGATGCTTCTCAACAGACAAATGAATAAGAAACTGTGGTATATATACTAAATACAATTTTATTCAGTCATAAAAAGGAAGTAAATAGTGGTGTTTTAGTCAGCTTTTTTGCTGCTGTGACCAAAAACCTGACAAGAACAATTAAAGGAGAAAATGTTTATTTATGGGGCTGATGGTTTCAGAGGTCTTAGTACATAGATAGCTGGCTCCATTGCTGTGGGCCCAAGGTGAGACACAGCACCATGGTGGAAGTATGTGGTGGAGGAAGGTACCTGAGAACATGACACCAGGAAACAGACAGTGACAACTCTCCTTACCAGGAACAAAATAAATACCCCCAGAGGCATTATCCCAGTGATCCACCTCCTCCAGCCACTCTTACCTGCTTGCATTTTCTACTCAGTTAATCCCTATCAGGGGATTAATGCACTGATTAGGTTAAGGTTGTCTTAACCCCACCATTTTACCTCTACACTCTTAAGCATTGTTTCACACGTGAGCTTTTAGGAGACACCTCATATCTAAACCATAACAAATGGCATTTGCTGGTAAATGGATGAAACTGGAGAACATCATGCTAAGTTAAATAAGCCAGATCTAGAAAGTCAAGGGTCAAATGTTTTCCCTTATATATGAAAACTAGATCAAAATAAGGGGAAAAGTGTGTGTGTGTAGGGGCAAATAGAAGAGAGATCAGTGGAGTAGAGGAAGGGGATTGAGAGGAAGAAGGAGAGACAAAAAAAGGAGAAATAATGGAATGAAATTGACCAAACTTTCTTATGTACATATATGAATATACCACAGTGAATTTCACCTTTATGTATATCCATAATGCAATTATTTAAAAAAAAGAACTATAAATAGAAGAAAGATCATTAGACTAGAGGAAACTAGGAAGGAAGAAGGAGAAGGGGGAAGTACTAGGGACTGAATTATAGCAAATTATATTCAATGCTTGTATAATTATGCCAAAATGAACCCCAATACCATGTATAACTATAATGCACTAATTAAAAAACATGATACACTTCCATGTGACTCATGAATCAAATAGAAAGTGAAATATATAGAGAATTAATGAAATCAATAAATGTCAAACTCATGGGATATAATGAAGCATACTGTGCCCTTTCATATATTAGAAAATACAAGATTTTGAGAATGAAAGATATAGATATCCAACTTAAGAAATAAGGCAATAAAGAATATGCTTAAGTAAATTGTGAATGATAAAAAATTAATAATATTAGAAAGAAGCCCTCAAAATGAAAAGTTGATTTAGTAAAATTTGAAAGTCAAACCATACTTTAATTTTCTCCTCTTAACCTCTTATGAAATGCTGTTCTAGGAAAGTATTGCTGTCCTAGGGTGTGAGGAAGGCTTGAATTTACAACACCTAACACTGTGCAGATGAGATTAGCAGAAATTCATTGCTCACTTATATTCACATGCATAAGGAGGAGGACACGACACCAGAAAGTCATGCGGAGTGTCATTTCAAGAGAACAGTGTGTAGGTGTAAGAGGCAGACTTTTCAGAACCAAGAGTGGGGTGGTATGCTGTCTGGATCCTGGGGGAAGATAAGATTGCCTGGATTGGATAATGAGAGCACTGAATTGTATTACTCAGAGATCTGCATAAACTATACCTGCTCCTTTTGGCAAGGACTGTGGTTTGATTAGGGGAGTTTATGCATGGTAATAGAGTGAGGAGGGGAACTTTCCAGATGGCCATTTGAGTACCCACTAGTTTTACCAGGTGTCAAAGCAGTACATAATGTGGATTCTTAGGTTTAGCTCTTAATTACAAAAATCAATGCAAAAAAGACCACAAGTAAATAAACTCATAAATAATATATTAAAAGAGTAAAAAAGAGGACTATCTGTATATGAAATTTTATCTCCATAAATATTTTAGTGTAATTTACAATTAGAAATAGTGAATTCTGTATTTTATGTGAAGTATATAACTTTAAAAATACATACAAATATTTATAAATAGCAGAATATGTTACTTTTTAGTTTGTTGTTAGAATAAAAGCAAGCAATAAAGCCAGAAGAAAATGTAATAAAAGATAAACTACACACCTGTAGATACATTTACAAAAGTCTCTTATGTTATGGCCAGTAGGTACATTATGTTCATTTTCACTTTTTAAAACTCCTTCTAAATGAACATTATGTTATCTCATCAATAAAAAGCCAGAAAACCACATTTCTCACATTCCTTTGCATTTATATCCCAGAAGATATTTGTGTACTATTGTTAAACTGAACTTGGACTTGAAAGATGTAACCAACTGAACTTGGACTTGAATTTGGAACCAAGTTCCATTGGGAATTTGGCAGTATGCAGGGTATTTATTTTACTGTTGGATTTATATTAGATGCAGTGTGGCTCTGGAGCCAATAATTTTGGAAATGGTTTTCTGATCCCTGGATGGCAGTGAACATGATGTTCTCCTGCTGCCAACATTTGCAGCAGCACCTTTCTGATCCAGGAAAAGCAGCTAATGGGGGGGAGGGGTGATCATAAAGCCAGTGAGTGGGACAGTTGACTTCCTCTGTGTCACATTTCTGATTCTGGCAAGGGTACAAGTTCACTGGCAAATAAACTATATGATTTTGTCTGAGCAATCATTACTGCAGATCTAGGCTAAACATAACTCTTCTAACTCTTCTGCCATCTGTAGCAATTAAATCAGGTGTTGCTTAAAATAATTTAGATGAATTCTATTGTCTGCAACTTAATGTTAATAAAACAAAGACATAAATAAAGATCTAAATATATTCAGAGATATGTGCCTGAATCTAAAATTTATCAGGAAAGTTATCTTGTAAAATAGCAAGACAATGTGAAACTAATTTTAAAAAGTGGTAATGACAGAATAAAAGAAAAACAAGTCATAGTAATAGTATATTAAACAAACAAACAAACAAACAAATAAAAACCTGGGGTCTCAGAAGTAGATATTTATATTCACACATTCATTCAAAAAAATTTAGTTATTATCAAATGTAAGTCAAGAACTATTTTTTTTTCTTTTTTTTGGCGGGGGGGGGCAGGGATTGAACTCAGGGGTATTCAACCACTGAGCAACATCTCCAGCCATATTTTATATTTTATTTAGAGACAGGGTCTCACTGAGTTACTTAGTGCCTCGCCATTCCTGAGACTGGTTTTGAACTTGGCATTCTTCTGTCTCAGCCTCCCAAAGTGCTGGGACTACAGGCGTGTGCCACTGTGCCCAGCTACAAACTATTCTTTAATCTGTGAAAACATTGAAAAGAAAAGCATAGTGACATGCCCTTGTTTAACTTACATTGTGGAGTAGAAAATAACAAAATACACTACCTAAAAGCTTATTTTTACAGATAAATTTGAAAATTAGTAAGATTGGATTTTGGTTTTATACTCTAAACAGAACAATTTACACCTCTTTAAATTTTTAAAATTTTTAAATAAAACAAGAACAACCAATTAAAACAACCTGAACATGTAATTATTATTTGTCAATTGAAAATAAAATTTAGAAAAATGATTTGAAGTTTGAGCTCTGACTTGTGCAGAGCTAGGAAATAACCATTATTTACCCTCTAATTAAAAAAAAATGGAAAGACTAAAAATCAAAGGTTTCATTTGACACATCAGGCAACTGAGGTTTCAGGGTAAACTACCATATAAAGATCTAGAAAATGAGTTATATTCAGAGAATATAGCAACCAGAATCCTCTTCCCTGGATTACAATCTCAGGATCTGCTTACCTGGTTTTAAAACTGGTACAGAAACTTCAGTGCTAATTTGCCATACAAAGGTTGAGTTTGGATAAGAGTGAAAGGATAAACTCCTGAGGGTTACGTTCTTAGAGGTAGTGTCATGCTTTCCAAGGCTTGCCCTCCAGGAAATGTAGCAGATGGTCATGATGAGGATCTGAAAAAGATACCTTTGAAGCTTTAGCAAGAGGAAAGGAAATATGTCTATTTTGAATATTCCCAGGATCTTTCTCATAGAAAAAAAAAAAAAAGCACCATTCTCCAGTGGAAAGGCCTTGATTAAGCATGATTGTGAAACATAATTTCATTTCAGCTCTTCATAACTTTTTTTTCAAACATTAGAGGACCAAAAACAAACAAACAAACAAACAAAAAAACCAAAGTCACTGGGTATCAGGTGGGACTTTAAGGAAAACTAATTCATAATTCTTCAGCAAGAAATGTAATATGAGGCCAGGAGTTAAAGCATGCTTTCTGAGAAACATTGATAAAGTCACAAACCAAGGACAGGAGCCACTCTCAACTAAGATACAATTGGAAGAATGTTACCCAACCCTGTATCTCATTTGACATCAACAGGGCTGCAGAATAGTAACAGTGTATTAAAGCTGAAAGAGCTGAAGGACACAGGTCCTCTCTGAAGAAGAGTACATAAGAAATGTCAAAAAGTAAGAGGGAACGCAAATATAACATTACTAGAAGAACTTGAAGCCTCGGTAGCTGTGATGACAGCAAACAATAACCAGAGTTCAAACTCTAGCCAGATATCCTTTTTATCTTAAGTTCCTATTACTGATAGAACATGTCCAACTCTCCAAAAATTATATGGAGTATTTAAAAGGCAAAAAATAAAAAAATAAAAAATATCTAAAGCAATCATGAAAATCAGACATGATACAGGAATGGGAATTATCAGTTTAGGAAATTAAAATAACTATGATTAACATGTTAAGGATGCTATTGAAACAAGTAGACAATATATGAAAACAGACAATGAATGCACACAATAATGAAAAATAAGAAAAAATGAAAATGAAACACAAGGAATAAAAAAAATAATAAAAATTTTTAAACACTGTACACCTAACAGGTTTATCAGGGACTAGATACAGCCAAAGAATAAGCAGATAACTTCATGACAGTTTAATTGAAAATTCAAAACTTGAAAAGTCTAAAAAAAAAGGGAAGGAAGAAATGTCCTAATATTTTAACACAATTGTGGAAAAAATATTCATATTGATTATATATGAACATTTGGATTATCAGATGTAAAAGAAATAGAGAATAAAGCAGAAGTTAATTTAGTAATGATCCTAGATGTTTTCAAAATTGTTGACAAACGCAAAATGACATATCCAGGAAGCTCAGAAAACACTGAGCAGGAAATGTAAAACAAGAACAAAAAATCCATATTCATATTTTATAAAAAGTGCAGAAACTCTTTAAGAAATTAGGACTGGTACTTTACCTTTAAATTAACATGCATAAAAATTATAATGTGGACTGGGGTTGTGGCTCAGCGGTAGGGCGCTTGCCTCACATGTGTGAAGCACTGAGTTCGATCTTTAGCACCACATTAAAAATAAATAAATAAAGCCGGGCGCGGTGGCTCACGCTTGTAATCCCAGCACTTAGGGAGGCTGAGACAGGAGGATCGCGAGTTCAAAGCCAGCCTCAGCAACAGTGAGGTGCTAAGCAACTCAGTGAGACCCTGTCTCTACATAAAACACAAAATAGGGCTGGGGATGTGGCTCAGTGGTCAAGTGCCCCTGAGTTCAATCCCCAGTACCAA
>CM053400.1:55033158-55079412 GCA_028644305.1 Xerus rutilus
AATAAGGACTTTCTTATAAAAACAAGTGAGTACATGATCAACCCTGCAATAAGTATCTTCAGAAGTTCTTCAAGCAGAGCAATGTAACATAGGTTAGAAACTCAGGCTTACATAAAGGAAGGATGAATGTCAGAGTAGGAAGAAATTAAAGCAAAATGAACACTTATTTTTTTTAGGTTTAATTTATTTATAAGAGGCTTCTAAATTTAAAAATCTAATAATTTCCAGGGTAATTTTAGCATAATAATAAACAAAATAAATAACAACAATATTAGAAGAAACTGGAGGAAGAAATTGCAAATATTCTGCGATAAAGAATTGGCCTCGTGTGTAAAATGGTACAATGCTGCTTGCAGACGGCTAACATTTGTTTAAAATTTGTAATGTAAAGAATAATTAATTGTATTGTAATCTTTAGGGTAACAATTACAAAAAGTATTAAAATACATTATGAGAGGGGATAAAATGGGTTCATAAGAATCAATAAACTCAAAGAGAGAATACAAAAAAGGGAAGATTAGATAGCAATTATCACTTGAAATGTAAACAATGTAAATATATCAATACAAACAGATATCTTCAAGTATGTGTAGAAAAGACAATTTTTTATTTACTTTCTACAAAAATCCCTTTTCAAACGAAGTGTAATATATGTTATAAGTAAAGAAATGAGAAAAGGTATACCATGCTAACAATCATTTTAAAAAGGTAGAATGGTGTATTAATTTCAGAAATATTGATTTGAGGATGAAGAAGATTGCCTAGGATAATGAGGGTCGTTATATAGCAATAGAAGATCAACTATTCAAGACAACATAGCAATCCTAAACATGTATATACATAATAACAAAGCATCAAAATGCATTAGACAAAAACTCATAGACCTAAAAGAAGAAAAACATCATTACTACTATAGTTTAGATATTTCAAAACCACTTAGGAATTGATAGTTCAAACGAGCAGAAAATACTAAAAATGAAGATGACTTCAACAAAACTTTCAATAAGCTTGATCTAAGTGAAATGTAGAAAATACTCCATCCAAAAATAGGAGAATATATATTCTTTTCAAACCGACATGAAACCTTCACCTATAAGGGTTCTGTGTTTGGGATTGGGGTCTCTGATGACTTCATAGCTGTGGCATGCTTGGTGTCCGGGAGAGTTTTATACAAAAGTATAGGATGCCTACCTTCTGGGAAGGTTCCTATAGAAAGTATGGGATGCCTAGTGACTAGGAATATTTCTATGCAAAAGCATAGAATGCTTAGCTGCTATAGCAATGCCTTTGATGAGGAGGCTCTGTGTTAGAACCTTATCAGCCTCTACCTTGATCTCAGGCACATAGCTCCTGGGAATGAAGGAACTCTCTTGCTGGATAACTACACTGTTTCACCAAGCTCTGCTGTTCCTGGATCTGCCCATCTAACAGTAACTTCAAACAATGGACTTTCTCGAGAGCTATACAAAGCTCCTAATATTGCATATTGTAATGGTAGAATGTAACTGAGAAATAAGCTGCATAATGTTGCTGATTCTATAAGCTAATGATACAATGAACAATAATGTACTAATGAAGCCAGTGACCTAAGGTAACCTATTGATATAAATAAAGCTGGCAGCTCAGATGAGTAGCCCTTCTCTTCTTTGCCACTGCACCTTGCCTCTATGTCTCCTTTTGATTTCTTTACATTCACCAACATGAATTGTGTTCTGAGCCATGAAACAGATCTCAAAATTTTTAAACAAAAATAATGTTAAGAATGTTCTCAGAACCTATTGGAATTAAATCAGAAATTAATAGCAGAAAGACATAAGATCCAAAATAACTTGATAATTAACATACTCTCCAAAAATTAATGAGTGAAATAAGAGCTCTTAAGACAAATTTTAAAATGTTTTCAAAGTAATGAAAGTGCAGATACAACTTCTTAAAATTTCTGGGATGTAGTGAAAACAGTATTTAAAGTATGAAGTGTGTGTACTTAAAAAAAAAGGACTTCAAATTGGGTCATTTTTAGAGCTCAATGAATCTATAAATTGCTAACTAGACTAGCAAAGAAAAAATATATAAAGCATAAATTAGAAACATTGTTAATTCTGTAGGTGTAATCATTATTGATCCAAATAATATTTAAAGGATAATAAGGGATTATGGAAAAGTCTATGTCCCCAAATCAATAACATGGGTAAAATGGGTCAACTATTTCAAAGACCTAAACTTCCAAATCTCATTTAATGATAAATCAAAATATTTATTAGAGAAATTGAGTTGTGAAATAAAATTAAGTCTTATAAAGCAAATTCCAAGTCTGGATGGTTTCATTGATGAATTCTACCAAACATACATGGAAGAGTACTAATTTTACACAATCTCTCAGAAAGTAGAGGCAGAGTGACTGTATACTAATTTACCCCAGGAAACCAACATTACACTACAATCAAAATGGGTAAAAAAGTAATTTGCTTTTGTCCTACAGGTCATATCATTCATAGTACAGACACAAAGATTCCCACTGAAATATTAGCAAATCAAGTCCAACAATCCAAAATTAAAATTATATATAACAATCAACTGAAATTCATTGAGGTATGCAATGTGTTTTCAAAGCTCAAAAATCAATTTACTCTACCATAACAACAGATTAAAGTGAAAAACAGCAAGATCATATTAATTGATGTAGAAAACACATTTGACAAAATTCAATACCTATTACTATTAAAACTCTTAAACTAGCAGGGAGAGAGGTAGCTCCTGAAATTGATGAATACCATCTGTCAGAAATGTGTAGTTATCTTTAAAATAATGGTGAGAAACTAGATCTTTTTCTTCTAAGATCAAGAGTAACTCAAGAATACTGTCATAATTCTAATCCAAAATTATCCTGGAAGTCCTAATTAAGGAAATATAAAAATTAAAAATCTGTGAGCATACAGGTTATAAAGAAGAAATATATCTGTTTATTTACAAATTGCATGATTGTCTATGCAGAAAATTTCAAGGAATCAATGAAAAAGATATAAAATTTCTGAAAATTTTATATTGAATAGAATGTCACAAGATTTAAGACTACTGTAAAAAAATACTTACGTATCTATATACCAACAATGAACAAATGAAATTGAAATTTTTTGGAAGTATCATTTATAGCAACATGAAAAATTCTTTACCTTAACAAGGTATGTAAAATACTTGTCACATAAATATAAAAAAATCCTTATGAACTAAGTAAAATATTTAAAGAAAGGAGAATATTTTTTATAATTTTTTATTCTTTCCAAATTGATCTATGATTAAAATCAGTTACTACCAATATCTGAACAAAATGTAGTTTAGATATTGACAACCTATTTCAAAATGTATATAGAATGAATACCAAAAAGCAAAGCAAATGAGAAGAATCACGTTACCCAATTTGTATAGAACAATGTAGGAGAACAGAGATCACGGAAATAGGCTCATACAAACATGGACAAAATGGTTGTTGACAAAGACAAATGATAATCATTTTAGTATACAATTCTGGAAAAAATGTCCATATGAAAAAAAGCTAGACATACATCTTACACTTTTTAAAAAATGTCCTTAAGATGGACCAGAGATCTAATTGTAACATGCAAAATTCTAAATCTTCTATATGAAAATATTTATAAGGCATGTCTATTTGACCTTAGACTTAATAATAATTATTCAGATATATCAAAAGCAAAATGATTAAAAGAAAAATTTTAATTATAATTTTACTGAAAAGCTTCCTTTCTGTGAAAGAAATCACTGAAAGAATCAATGGTTATGCCACAGAATGGAGGCAAGAAAGCATGTCTTATAAGACCTTTATTTAAAAAATGCATGGATAATATTTAAAACCCAATAGTAATAAAAAAACATTTTTAAAAAAACTGGCAAAATCTGAATAGACACCTACTATATTCAGACACATAGTCATTTAACACATATATGTGAAAATAAAATTAATTAATATTGTAATTAAGGACATATGAATTAACATAACAGTTTTATAAAACTACACATCAGTTACAGTTGAAAATTTTTTTAGCTAGAATAACAAAGAAGAGAGAAAATACAAATAAATAAAATCAGAAGTGAAAAGGGAGACATTAAAACTGATCCCACAAAAATAAAATCCTTAGAGATTATTATGAACATATACGCCAACAAATTTTAGGAAAGGATATGGATATATAGAAAATCTCAATCACTGGTGGTGGGAATAAAAAATTAAACAGTCATTTTGGATGACAATTTGTTAGCTTCTTTCAAAATGACACTTTAAAGCAATCAAGTTGCACATTTAATACATGCATAACTAAACAAACTAAGGCATATGCAATATGAAAAATTATTATTCAGATATTAAAAGAACTGAGACATGCCAACACATTGATGAATTTTACATTAATATTGCTAAGTAAACAAAGCAAATTTGAAAGGATTATGTAACAGATCATCTATAATTTCCATACAGATGAAATTTTTGAAAGAAAGCAAAACTGTGGACACAGTAAATTAATAAGTTCCTTGGTATTCATGGTGAGATGACTGTTGAAACACAGAAGATAGTTATGGAGAGTGTTTTGTCTGGTAGAGTACTGGTGAATATATGACACTATGCATTTGTTAAAACTCATAGAATATTACAGCATAAAATGAATCTTCATTTTGAAAAATAAAAGAAAAATAGAATATTAGGATATCCCCAAATGGAATGATATTGTGACAAATGAGTACAACTTTATTACAAATATATTAAATAAACTCAATAAAGGAAATTACAAAAAAAATTGTTGACCTACGTAACTTTGGGAAAGACTGAGAATTACATGACTAAGAGATTGAAATGTGGATAGAGAACATAGCACTTTACTCTAGCTAATAAAGCTGTTTCCTGTGACAACAATTCTAAAACCCCAATACATATATTCTGGAATTGAATAATTAAGTAAATGAATAACAAGCAATGGAAGTCATTTTTCTCACTGTTGGAGTTGGAGGTTAAAGACAAGGAAGGAGGAAAGTCATAATGCACAGTATATTGGAGTTGACAACATCAGTACAAAGTCATTTTTACTTTCAAATAAATAGAGATGGGTAACTGCAGAAACACTTATAAACAAGTATATATAAACTAGCTAGTATATGAAAAACTAAATTTCCTTGTTCTGCAGCTTAGTAGGCCTTAAATACCACCATATTATTAGCAATGAACACAAAAGTAGCTAGAGCTTAGATTTTGAGACTATTCTATAAATAAAAGTATTAAAGACTCTGAAGAAATATCTCAGTGTAGCCTGGGAAAGATCTAAGTGATTCTATAACTTCCTATAGTGTCATAAAGCAAGGATGTGCTAAATATCCAAAATAATAGGTGTATTTAAAGGGACACAGGTGCCAACTGAAAGAATACCCAATGAGCAAGATAGGACACTCTGAGCAACAGTGGATAAGATGGTACTAAATTATAGACTGAAGTATAAAGATCCAGGTGTTAGTACTGATATGAATAAGAGACAAAACAAATGAATAATTATGTGAGAAAGGACAAATGTATCAGCTTGAAGAGTTTCAGGTAATTTCTGTAGATGTTGGTCTTCAAGCAGGTGAAGCATGACTCTTCTAGTCTGGCATAGAGAACAGGAGTTCCTTTCCAAAACTGGAGGGAGAAAGTAACTATACAGGGAAAATATGATAAATTCTATCTCAGTTAGATGATCAAATGAACAAAAATGATACGTAATGTTAGTAGTCTATACATAGAAGTGATGAGAATGGCATTTTATGTCATTGTTCTTCTACTAACTAGAAAGTTCATTTTCCTAGTTGAATCGTGGGACTATACCTAGATAAACTCCAACTGAAGGGAATTCTATAAAGTATCTGACTAGTACTCTTTATGATTGCCAAAGTTATGAAAAACAGGAAATGTCTGAGAAACTGTAACAGCTAAGAAGACCTTGTAATTAAACATAACTTGATACACTGCAAGGGGATCTTGGTAAAACAGAAACTAAATTAAAAAAATGAGGAAAACAAAGTACAAATTTCATTTAATAATATATCAATATTAGTTCATTAATTGTGACAAATACATTATCTTAATATACCAATAATTGGATAAACTGAGTGAGGTAAGTAAAAAAAAAAAACTATACCATCTCTGTGACTTTTTGAAAATCTAAACTATAAAAAAATTATTTTAAAATGTTGAGTAGATGATACTTATGAACATATTTAAAATACTTCACATACAGAGATAGAACATTAGGAAAGAATATTTGTAACATTTATAACTGACAATAATTAGTATACAAATTATTTAAAGAAATTTTATAAAACATTATGTTTTTGATAGGGAAGCTAAGCAATTATGACAAACAGAAGCTATAATAATCAACAGATGAAAAACTCAAATTAATTGATAATCACAGAAATGCAAATTTTAAATATCCATTACACATCCATAGGCTTAGTAAATTAAACTATTAGTATGTGTTGATGGAAATGTGAAAACTATCAGATCCTGAAAATAGGCAAATAAATAAATAGTATCACTTTGGAGAGATATTTGGCTCCAAATAATAAAATTAAAATTGAATATAACTGTTGTTGCAAAACTGGAAAAGTGTAATTTTCTCATTAAAATCTTATTTAGAAAAATAGTACATTTCAAGCATTTATTTTATTTGGAAATAAATTACTGTTCTATAAATCTCTTAGTTTGAACTTTTAATATATTTAATTGTATAGGTATGTCACACATAAATAGGTCTTTGGCATACTCGGTACTTTCTAAAAGCATAGCTGGATTTTGATACCTACAATTTGAGAATTAATTCCCTAAATAAATCTTTCTATGTGTGTACAAAGAAACATATAACACATGACTATGGGGAAAACTGAAAAATATCTACCTGGGAATAATAAGTTTTTATAATGTTTTAATAAGAACACAATAAAATGTAAATAGTTAAAATAATTATGTATATACCAATGTGAATGAATTGGCAAAATATGAAGCAAAATCAATCAAGTTTATTAAGTTTGAGAATATGTCAATTTAAAAACACAACTGAAAAATCATTACACAATCTTATACATAATATTCAAGAATAGATTCTTATGTCTACTATTCAAGAATAAACTTCTATGGAAAAGTTGCACATTAATTGTTGGTTAATTACAGACTTGGAAATGAATGGAACTATGAGGAACAACTTTAATAACGTTTTAAATATTTTATTTTATTTTCAATTGATAAAATATATTTGTCAACTATAAAACTCATTAAATCTGATATTTAATATACTGTGATTTGTTGTAGTATTATTTGTTTTTTGAAAAATTAAAAAATGTAAAATATAAATTAGTTTGTATGAGGTATGGGTGTGTGTGGGGGTGTTTGTATGAGACAAATTGAAAGTCCTAACAGAATTAAAATAATTTATAGCACTTTTAGAATTTCTAAGAATATTGCAATATTGAGAATTTCTAACAAAAAAAATTCTCATCTAAATAGAGGATTTACATTGATCGATTTGTACAGTAGCTGGTTTACAGCAAATATTCTACTATAACAAACTAGAAAATCTGGGAAAAATAAAAATAAAATGTGTTTGCAAACTTTCTAAAGTAATAAGAAGCTGAAGTGCTTTCAAGAATGAACAGGCCAGGCGCTGTGGTGCATGACTGTAATCCCAGAGGCTAGGGAGGCTGAGACAAGCGGATCACGAGTTCAAAGCCAGCCTCAGCAAAAGCAAGGTGCCAAGCAACTCCGTGGGACCCTGTCTTTCAATAACATACAAAATAGGGCTGTGGATGTGTCTCAGCAGTTGAGTGCCTTGAGTTCAATCCATGGTACCAATACCCTTGCCCCCAGGGCAAAAAAAATAGAATAAGCAGAAGGCTTGAATGAGCTGTGCATCTTTTCACCATTCACCATATTTATGTGTAGTGATTGAAGAGTGGAAAATGAGACAAAAATTTGGATGAATTCATGAGAAGAACAGAGAGGAAAAACTGATTTTGTGTCTTATAAGATAAGTTCCCTATTATATATTCAGGATATGGATCAGAACCTAAATGAATACAATCAAGAAGTAATAGTAAAACAAATAGGATCCAACTCTCAAAAAAACATGCAGCTCAGCTTTGGAACACTTTAATTTCAGATAGATTTATGGGATTTTATTTATTTATTTATTTATTTATTTATTTATTTATTTATTGCTCATGTCTAGTTATTAGCCAGAAAAAAAATGTTAATTAATTATGTGGGAATGTAACACCCAGATACTGAAATATCCCCTACAGTTTTTCACCTAAATCTTCAAGCAATCAATGAGAGATTAGCATATGCACGTATCAATGTGAACAAAGATAAAGAAAAAATAAAGCAATTTACAGAAAACAGAGCTTTCAGACACAAATTTTAAGACATCTGTACTTTATTTTGTACAATAATGGAAAAGCATACTTTTTACAATAACTTTCAGAGAACTGAAAACTTTTAAACAGAAATTTTAGAACCAAAAATACAGTAGAAGCTAGAGATTCCATAGTTGGAGTCAGTAGCTTATTAAATACTAGTGGTATGAGAATTGGTAAAATGAAAAAAAGAGGAAGAAAATATTACAAATGAATTGCCAAAAGTATAGAAAATACATAAACATGAAACAAGAAGAGTAAGAGTGGATGAAAGCTGGATTCAAAAAGAAAAATTATTAGAATTGATAAGGGAGATCAAGTAACAAAAGTTTCATAAAAATGAATGGGAAGAACAAGTGGGATCATTTTAAAAGTAACTAGGTATAATGCTTTTTTAAAAAGTTAACAATCAAGGACAGATCTTAAAACATGCCCAAATAAAAGATAAATCATATTTAAAGAGAAAACAAGACTGGCAATTGATTGTCCCTCCCCCACCAATAACCATAATCAGAAAGTAATAGATCTATTTAAGGTGCTGAAAGAAACAATAGAATTGTATGTCCAGCTAAGTAAGCTATTCTTCCCAAATGAAAGTAAAATAAATACATTTAAAAAAATAAAACAAAGTTTGAGATAATCATCACTTTATCTGTAATGGTAGAATAAACACTTACTAGAAAGAAAGAAAAATATGCAGATCTTATGACAGCGTAAATAAAAATCAAGCAAACATTCTACATACTAGCAGCATTAATAAATGAACTCAGCAGAAGTGTTTTCTATAAGGTAAACATAAAAAAATTGTATGATTATATAATAGGAACAAAGAAAAATAAAATTAAATGAAAACAATTTCAGCAGCATTTAAAATATTAAATACAAATAAAGCAAAAGAGAGCCAATATTTCTACACAGGAATCTGTAACAGTATTGAGAAAAATAAAATAATACTTGAATAAAATATAACAAATATAAGGATCTAACGACTCCATATTAAAAAAAATCTTCATTCTTCTTAAAACAAGCACAGCAGCTCTCTAAGAAACATACTCACTGTTGTGTAAACTTTACAAAAATTGACTTGTTCAATCTGCAGAATAGCGTAATAGCACAGTTATTAGTTATTTCCATTTTGTAATAAGAAACCTGAGATCCAGAAATTCAAATAAATCTTGCCCATCACAGAATTAGGTAGTAGGTTAGGTAATCAGATCATGGCAGTTTTTTCCAGGTTCTCTTCCAGTACTTATTATGTTATGCTCTTTTTCTACAGAGAGACAAAAAGTTATCGATATATATTTCTGAAATTCTAAAGAGAAAATCACAAATAGGGATATATGACGTTAAACAGGGAACCAATTTTATTAAAAAATCTATTATTAAGAAAAGGCAATAAAAAAGGACTCTTTGGGATTTCTCTTTCTTACTTTTTTTAAAAAGTATTATCATCAACAGAAAACTTTATTACAGTAAAAGTATTTCTTGCTTGACAATTTGCAAACTCTTTTATTATTTCACAAGCTATTTCTACTGCTAGCTTTTTGTTTAATGGACATTAAGTAGAATTGGAGAAAAATTTACAAATGCTATTTTAAATCAAACTTTTTCAAGCATTAAAATTTGATTGTAGATTAAATTGTATAATGATGAATTACAGAGATCTACAGCCAGTTTAACATAGGATTGCACATGCAACTTTTAAAATATTTTGAACCCAAAGGTCTCATTCTGATGTACTGGGTTCAGGATTTCAACATACCTTTCTTTTGTGGGACTCAGTTCAACACATAAACGGGTGTTATGTGTGTTCACATTGGTTAAAAAATAGTTTGAAAGTAAATATCAGGAGCAATTTGTGGCAATAAGCTGAAGGTTCTGATGAAACTATGACAAGGAGTTTTAAAACGCATGACTTAAAATATCTGAGGGATTAATTGGGACTGAGAACTTGATTTTCTGAATTTGTGGCGAGTGCTTCTATCAGTGGTCTATTAATGTCTACTCTCAAAGTGATAGATGGGCTAGGCAACTAAACTTCATTCATCCCTGTGTTTAGTAGACTACTGTTTATTTCTGTCATCTATCAATTGTGTTTCTCAGGTTAATGCATATTCCATTAACACTTTATTCTTCAAATTTCAAAGGCCCTTACATACTATATGTGGGGCTTTAGATAAGATATTCAAAGTTAAAACAATAAAGTAAAAAAAGTAAATAAAATGAGTCAATTTTTTTACTGTGAGATGAAGAGAATAATATATGCTGATTTCATTGATTTAGCAGGGTTCAGTAAAATTACAAAGAATAAATCTCACTTAATAGATAGTTTTTAAGGATATTTGAATAATGAGCACTTTGAACTTTTATACATAATACTATATATGGTATGTTTCTACAATTTATATTTGTCATATAATATGATCATTTTTTTTTGGTACTGGGGATTGAACTCAGGGATACTCGATCACTGAGCCACATCCCCAGCCCTATTTTGTATGTAGAGACAGGATCTCACTGAGTTGCTTAGAGCCTCATAGTTCCTGAGGCTGGCTTTGAACTTGCGATAACTCTTGTCTCAGCCTCCCAAAGTGATGCGATTACAGGAGTGTGCCACCAGGCCTGGCTATATAATATCATTTTGATAATATGATTTTGATTCCTTGGTTTTTTATAACAATATTGTTAAAATAAAACTTATATATTGTGTGGTTCAACCATTTAAAAAGTACATTCAGTTGTTTTTATGACTTTCACAGAATTGTGCATCCATCACCCAATGTTTGAACATTTGAATCACTACACAAAGAAATTCAGTATTTAAAAACAGTTACCTCCTGTCTTCCTAAGCCCCAGCCTCCCCAGCCCTGATCCACCTGTGATCTCTTTCAAGTCTCTCTATAGTTCACTCTTCTGGACATTTCACATAAATGGAATGACACAATATGTAATCTTTTTTGAATAGTTCCTTTCACTTATACTCTGTTCAAGGTTTATTCTTGTAGCATATAAGTGTCAATATGTCATTATTTTTCATGATTTAATATTTCTATATAGATGTATCACATCTTTCAAGTCCATTCATTAGTTGGTGGATATTTGTCTTGTTTTCCAGTTATTGGCTATTACAAACAATGATCTATGTATAAGCTCTACCTGGATGTTTTCATTTTGTTTCATTATATACCAACTTTGGGGTATTTGGCCAGTTGAGGTCTTGTTTATTTTTATGTTCTGAGAAACTTCTAGACCAAAGCACAAATCAAGTGCTTTGTTTTGTGTTTCTACTAGTCACATGTAAGGATCAAGCTCTCTCCACATCTTGCCAAAACTTATTATCTGTCATTTTTGTTTTAATCACAGACAGCCTAATGTGTATGAAATATTATCATATTATGGATTCGTTTGTATTCCTCTGATGGTTAATATTTGTTATGGTTTGGATGTGAGGTGTCCCTCAAAAGCTCATGTGTGAGACGATACAATAAGGTTTAGAGGAGAGATGATGGGGTTATGAGTCTTAATACAATCATTGAATTAATCCCCTGATGGGATTAATTGAGTGGGTAAGGCAGGAAGGTGTGGCTGGAGGAAGTAGGTCCCTGGGGGGTGTGCCTTTGGGGTATATATTTTATATCTGGTGAGTGGAGTCTCTCTCTGCTTACTTATCATCATGTGAGTTGCTGCCCATTGCCATACTCTTCTGCCATGATGTTCTGATTCAGCTCAAGCCCTGAGCAATGGAGTCAGCTATCTAAGGATTGAGACCTCTGAAACCATGAGCCCCCAAATAAACATTTCCTGCTTTCCAGTTGTTCTGGTCAAGTCTTTTAGTACCAGCAGCAAAAAAACTGACTAAAACAGAAATTGGTAACAAAAGTGGGGCCTAAGCAGTGACTAACTTGACCATGTGGTTCAGAATCGTTTAGAGCTTTTTGGAATTGGTGGGAGGAATTTTGAGACACTTAGCAGTGCAACCTGAAAGAAATTCAGTATTTAGATTTAGATTATTGTATTAACTTTAGATTATTGTAAATGAAGCTTAATTACTGATTTTGGTGAGAGCACAGAAGACCAGAATGTCAACAGAATAATTGTCAATGCCAAAGTTAAAAAAACATGAAATGTGCTTATTTTCCATTTGCATATTGTATTCAAAGAAATGTCTGGGTGCTTTGACCATTTTTAATTAGTTTGTTTCTTTATCATGGATTTCTAATTGTTCTTTTTACTTTCTAGGTAAAAATTCCTTGAGGGATAGATGACTGCAATTAATTTATCTTCTGTTGGCTATTATTTCACTTTTTTAATTGAATAATTTGAAGAAAAAAATGTCATCTTAATTCAGTGCATTTATCTAATGTTTTTCTTTTATAATTTGTATACTTAATGTCATTACTATATAGATTTTACCTAATAACTACTGCCTGCATCTGGAGTATCTCCAACAGGCTCATGTGTTGAAGGGTTAGTCCTCAGTGCAGCGATGTTTTGAAGTTGGTCTTATACGAAATGATTAGATCATGAAGACACTAATGAGGTGGAAGAAAGTTTAGAAGAAATAAGTTGTGCCATGCCTTTCCTTTCAATTCCCTCCCTCCCTCCCTCCCTTCCTTCTTTCCTCCCTTCCTTCCTTCCTTCTTTCCTTCCTTCCTTCCTTCCTTCCTTCCTTCCTTCCTTCCTCCCTCCCTTCCTTCTTTCCTTCCTTCCTTCCTCCCTTCCTTCCTTCCTTCTCTGCTTCCTTTCTGACATGAGCTGAGCAGCATTCCAGAACCATGTCCTTCTATCATGATATCCTGCTTCACTTCAGGTCCATGGCAAGAAAGACAACTAACCATGGAATGAAACCTGAACCCAAATAAATATTTCATCTTCTACATTGTTTTCTCAGATATTTTGACCCAGTGACGGAAATGTGACTAACAACCACCCAAGGTGACCATATTTTTTTTCTATACTTTCTCTAAATGTTTTATAGTTCTATGTAGTTCTTATAAGACTATAATTATTTTGAGTTACTTTTTATAGTATATGAAAAATAGGTCTGTTGTGCATGGATTTGTGGTCCTTAGAAGGCTATGTTGAAATTCTGACCTAGTACTTCAGAAGGTGATCTTTTAGAAATAAGGTGATTACAAACTCAATTATTTAAGTTAAATTGAGGTCATACCGGATTAGAATAAGCTCTTAATCCAATAGACTAGAGCAATTATAAGAAGATATAAACCTCATGTGACTACAGAGACACAAAGGGAGAATGACATATAGTGTCAGAAACAGATTAGAGTAATGCAAATATAAACCATGGAATGCTAAGAATTATTTGCCATTGCCTGCAGCTAAAAACAAGCAAGAAAGATTTCATTCATTCTCAGAGAAATCATGGATGTGTTAACCTAACACCTTGCTTTCAGTCTTTTTACATCTGGAATTGCTAGAGAATATATTTCTGTTTGAGCTGACTAGTTTGTGGTACTCTATTACAGTAGCCTATGGTAACTAATACAGATTTTAGTATGGGGAATTGAGGATCTGGCATAACAATTACCCAAAAACATAAGTTTTTTTGGAACTGAATAATGGGTACAGTCCAGAGGAATTTTGAAGTGCTTATTATCAAAATCTTTCAAAAAACTAAGTATGAATTCTAAAGACGACTGGTGACAGCTCAGAAAGAAGTGAGGAAAGTTGTGGAGAAAATGTATATCATCTTAGCAAAGACAGAAATAGACTTGCTACAAATACAAATGTCAAATCTGCTTCTGGAGAAGTCAGAGGGAGATGAGGAATGTGTTATTGAAAACTGTAGGAGTTATCCTTATTATAGATTAGTATAGAACTTGACTGAACTATGTTTTGATCTTCAGTTATGGAGAGTAGAACTCATGTCATGAACTTGGATAGTTAGCTGATGCGATTTCCAAGCAAAGTATAGAAGAAACGGCCTCAACTCTTTTTGCTATTCATAGTAAAATGTAGGAAGGAAGAGAAAAAGTGAAGAAATAAATATTAAATAAAAAAGAATTAGAGCAACTTATATGAATCTTCTTTAATTTCTTTTAATAATGATTTATAGTTTTCTGTGTATAAATCTTGCTCTTCTTTTGCTAAATTTAGTGTTTTATTATTTTGATATGGTTTTAATGAAATTTTCTTAATTTAATTTTCTTATTGAATGTTTCTAAATGTAGAATTATAAGCAATTTCTTCCATTTTTTTTTGAGGGTGGTACCTGAGATTGAACTCAGGGGCACTTGACCACTGAGCCACATCCCCAGCCCTAGTTTGTATTTTACTTAGAGAAAGGGTCTCACTGAGTTACTTAGTGCCTCGCTTTTGCTGAGGCTGGCTTTGAACTTGTAATCCTCCTGCCTCTGCCTCCCAAGCCACTGGGATTACAGATGTGCACCACTGCACCCAGACTATTTCTTCCATTTTTAATTGACTATATTTTTATAGCAGTTTTAGGTTCACAGCAAAGTTGAGCAGAAAGCACAAAGATTTTACATGATACTCCTACCCCACACATGCAAAGCTTTCCTCATTATCAGCTTCCCCCACCATGGTGGTACTTTTGTTTTTGTTTGTTTGTTTTTTAGAATTGATGATTCTGTATTGACACAAAATCATCACCAATACAATTTAATTTTTCATGTTGAACTTGTATGCTGCAAGCCTGCTCTGTTCATTTATTAGTTCTAATAGATTTTTAATGTATTTTAAAAAATAAATTTACAAATTTAGTTCATAGTCTTTTCTCTACCTTAACTCTTATTTTCTTTTTGTTTTATTCCCATGCCTAATTACCATTGCTAGAACTTCTGATACAATATCAAATAGCAGTGGCAAAAGTAGATTTTCTTGTATTTTTTCTCATTTGGGGGAAAGCATTTAGGAGTATGTATATTTTGTGCTGTTAGTATATGGCTTTCCTGGATACTCACTAACAGGTTGACCAAATTCCATTCTATTCCTAGTTTAAGTGCATTCTTCTTTTGTGGTGGGGGGCAAAGATTGTGGGATTTTTCTCTCATATTTGTTTTCTGCAACTTTTATGATGAATATGTGGGTTGTGTCTTTTATTCTACTGAGTTGGTTTATTTCATTATTTTATTTTCAGAGTTTTAAACAGCCTTGAATTCATATAATGAAAATTATGCTGCTGAGCATGGTGGCACACACATGTAATCCCAGAAGCTCCATAGGTTGAGACAGGAGAATTGGGAGTTCAAGGCCAGTCTCAGCAAAAGTGAGGCACTAAGCAACTCAGTGAGACCCTGTCCCTATATAAAATACAAGAGGGTTGGGTATATGGCCCAATGGGTGATGTCCCTGAGTTCAATCCTTAGTACCCACCCCCTAAATTATGCTTATATAATTGTTAATAAGCTGCCACATTTTTGAGCATTTTAATTTATATATTCATACAAGATACTGTTCTTCAATATTTTAATATTGTGAAATCTAACTAATTTTGATATAAAGGTAATACTGATTCATAGGATGAATTAGTAAGCTTTCCTTTTACTTCTTTTTTTGTTTAATATAGAAAGTTTATTAGCATTGATTCTTTTTGAAATATTTTTAAAAATTAATTTATAAAATTTCGATTGAAGAAATGCAGGCATGCACTATTATTTCTGAGTATCAAAATAATTAAATAATTTAAATTGTAAATTCCTTTATATTTTATGTTTCTTTTTATGTTAGTTTCTTAATTTTTGCATTTCTAGAAATTTGGCTGTTTCCTCTACATTATGTAATTTATTGGCATACTTTTTTTATTGTATTTTCTTAAAATTCTTAAAATACATCTTTCTCTGCTTCCTGACTAGTTAGGACTAAAAACAGAGCTCATCACACCTGGCTATAGAATCAATTCCTTTCTTATATATCAAACTTGTCCCTTTAAGTTTTCAAATTATGTCTATTTAGCTCCAAAGACTACCAAATACTCTAAAGAATTCTCTCATCCTCCTCCACATTTATCTGCCTCACCAAAATACTAATTTTTGTTGTGTATACATAACCTATAATTTAGGTGCTAAAAGAACATCAGATCACCTCTTCTTTTCTTCTTATTTCTCAAAACTTAGCAACCATAGTCTTTGCTGTTTCAGCAGATATCTGTTTCATTTAAACATAAAACTTTTGAAATTATTTGGATTTTTTAGTAGTTCTTGGTGAAATTATTGATCTGCTTTAAGCAACTCCATTCTAGTTCCAAAGGGATTTTCATTTTTTTAAATCAATATGGCCTTCTATAACAAATTACCATAGACTATTTTGCTGAAAAAACACAATTTTCTTTCTCGAAGTTTGAGAGGCAGGAGGTCTGAGTTCTGAATGCTAGCATGGACTTGTTCTGGTGAGGACTTGTTTCCTGTCTTCTTCATGGATTGCTGATGTCCATCTTTTTGCTATGTCCTCACATGGTAGATGAGACACACACTTTCACATAAGGAAAACTCCACTTTCATAATCTAATTACCTTCCAAAGGCATCCTCTCCAAATACAGTCACATTGGGGATTAAAACTTTGACATATTGGGCAGCACAAATATCCGACTATATAGCACTGCTCTTTTAAAAATACCTCTGGATTTAGAACTTATGAAAATTATGCATTTGAAATTTTATATTTCACAACCATCATTTTGGAAAAAAAACTTAATTTTTAAAAGAAAATTTTATATTTATTATATACATTTAAAAAAAAAAACATTGAAAGGAAGTCTGCCTCTGCAATGGTGGCATGAGAAGTTCCATGGACCTGCTCCCTAGTAAAACATTGACTAACTGGTGACAGTGATTTCAAATAAAACCTTTTGGAATCATTTGAAATCTTCTTAAGAAGCTAGGTGCTGTGGCACATCCTATATTCCAAGCAACTTGGGAGGCTGGAGCAGGAGGACTGCAAGTTGCAGTCTCAGTAACTTAGCAAGGCCTTAAGCAACTTAGTGAGAACCTGTCTTAAACAATAAAAAGGGCTGAGAATATGACTTCAGTGGTTAAGCACCTCTGCCTTTGATCCTCAGTATCAAAAACAAAAACAAAATTGGAAGAGAAGAAGAAAAGAAATTGTCCTAAGCTCATAAAGCAAATAAAGAATAATTTTGTTTAAAAAAAAATGCTTCACCAAGTCTTAAGCAAAATAACATCTGTGAACTACAAAAAGTCACTTTCTCAATTATACCTCAATGTGGCAGAAATTCTTTCAGGTAAGTACGTGGCCAAGAAAATGAAGCTCTTTTCTTTCCATATCCAATAAATAACTAGGAAATAACTGTAAGACTTCAAGTCACCAACATTTCTTATATAACTCAGTTCTAAATTTTGCAGATTAAATTTCAGGCAACTGAAGCCAAGAAGCTACCAGTACACTTTTTCTCACACCAAAATATGTCAGAGGCTCAATCCCAGCTTGACAAGCTTAGAATACTAATCCATGATAGTCTTCATTTTAGCTCATAATTTTTTTGAGGATCCAACCTGGAAAAGGCAATCCAAGTATACCAGAAATTATAACTTTGTACAGTATGCCATTTATATATGCCCAGGTGTCACTTCAAAAGAAGTTGGCCACTGTGCCAACCATCAGCTCCACATTAGTAGCTTATTCCCTCCCCCCCCCCCATGGAGAAAGACAAGCTACTAAAATAGAGTTCCAAGGCTGACTTTGTTTTGAGCAGAGGTTGAGAATATTTAGACCTATTGATTTCGATAAAAGCAACATAGATTTTGGTGATAAGAACTTAAGAAAAGTCTGAAATGAGAACAAGACCAGCTAGATCACCAGAATAAACTAGGGAGAAATGCAGCTAAAGAGAGACCCTCTAGGGTCAAAACAAATTCCACAGAAAAGTCTCCAAAATTACTCAGTTAAAGGGTATTTGATTTCATGAGATTAGATTCTAGAGCAAATTATGCCCAAAGCATCACCAAAAATAGCACAGCAATTGTCCAGCAATTAGTGGAGCTTAAAGCTGTGCAATAAAACAATAGACAGATGCAAACAACTAATGGAGATACCTGGGAGTTAGTCAAGAACATTGTTAACATCACTATCATCACAGAGTGACCATGTACAAGCTCAAGTATGTACATTGTTAGAAGCAACAGAGGCTTCAGAGACATCACACTATGAGAGAAAGACATCACTGAAATATTCCAGGCAAGTCACTAAATAAATAAACAAGTAAATGACAACAACAATAAACCCTGGGGTGAGGAGTGTGAAGATTGTCAGAATCAACAACTTTATGTCAAACTCCAATAAATAAATAAATAAGCCAGGAGGTTAAGGGAGAATGCTCATGCATGCATGCCTCTGATAAAAACTATTTCGAAGACCCTCTGAAAGGGATCGTATACACATATGACTATAACAAAACCTGTAGCCAAGAACTTCACAAACTGAAGCTCCCTATGTTAATCACAAGGACTGGATGTACAAAACACTTTCCTGATACACTGTCTCCACTGAAGAGCTCACATCAACTCCTGGCATAGCCTTTGTAGCCAATGTTTTATTTTTCTCAAAACAACTTACATATACTCTGTTTTACCTTTATATGCACTTGTCTTCCTTTGCCTTTTTGAATACACCCATAATATATTATAGTAGACATATTCCACATTTATAAATACTACTATTTCAATTAAATATCCTATCCTTTGAGAATGTCTCTCTGATATGATTTCAGTTAACAGGAGGGAGTGAGGTCACCACTGGAAGTTGAGACAATATCTTACCTAAAATGTCCAGTTTTTCATTATGAATTTTGAGACATACAGAGTAAAACAAAGTATGGCCCATATATAAGAAGGAAAAGTAAACAACAGAAAATATCTGTTCAGGGACCAAAGTATTAGGCAAAGACTCAAATTAGTTTTTTTTAAAACTTTTCAAAGAATTACAGAAATCATGTTTATAGAAACAAAAGAAGGTATGAGGGCAATGTCCTATCAAAGAACATCAATAAGGATTTTTTTTAAAAAAAGAACTAAATGGAGACCTTAGAATCCAAAATCATAACAATTGAAATAGAAAACTTCACTAGAGCATTCCAATAAATTTGAATTTGTAGAAAAAAGAAACAACAGACTAGAAAATAAGTCAATAGAGATAATGCAATGCAAAGAACAAAAATAAAATGAAATTAAGAAAACTGAGTAAAGACTTAGAGAAATGTAGTCTAATACTATTAAATGTAGTATTAAATATAGCATAATACTATTAAAAGTAATAGCATATGTAAAAAGAACATCAAGAAATAAGAAAGGAATAGAAATATCATTTGAAGAAATAATGGCTGAAGATACCTCATTTTTCGTTATTTTGTTTTTTGTTTGTTTTCATACTAGAGATTAAACTTATGAATGCTTAACCACTGAGTCACATTCTCAACCTTTTTATGTTTTATTTTGAGACAGAATCTCTCCTAAGTTATTCAGAGCCTTTCTAAGTTGCTGAGGCTGAACTTGCGATCCTACTGTGTCAGCCTCCCTAGTTGCTGGAATTATAGATGTGCATGACCATACCCGGCTGAAAATAGCCAAATTTGATGTGAAACATTAATTACACTTCCAAGCCATAGAATAAATAGGATTGAAATTATACAAAGTACATTCTCCTATCATCACAATGAAACAATATTTAAAAACTTAATAACAAATTTGAGAAAGATTGGAAATACATAGGGATTAATAATTATACTTCAAAATAATCATCAAATCAAAGGCAATTCACAAGGGGAATCATAAAATACTTCAACAGGAAATTAAAACATAGCACTGAGATTTGAGGGGATACAGCAAAGTACTTAAACTTTTAAAAATCAATATATTTATTTATATTTTCACTACTGGGGATTGAACCCAAGGGCATGCTACCACTAAACTATCTTCAGCCCTTCTTTGTTGTTTATTTTGAGATAGAGTCTCACTAATCTGCCAACGTTGGCCTGGAGTTTGCCATTCTCCTACCTCAACCTCCTCAGTAGCTAATTTTATAAGCATCACTAGTATGCCCAGATAAACCCTTATATTTAAAAGGTTAAAGATCTCAAAGTAAAAACCTAATCTTTCATCTTTAGGAAAAAAAAGAAGAAGAGAAAACCAATAAACAGCAGGAATAGAATCAGAGTAGAAATTAATAAAATACACAACAGCAAAGCAAAAGAGAAACATAAATTTAAAAAATACTGAGTAATCTGACACATCAACTAAATTACAATACCTTTACTTGGAATCACCAAGAAAAAAACAAGAGAGGTCTGAAAATAAATAGAAAATATTTGCAATTCATATATTTGTTGAGCATCCCTATTCTGAAACTCCAGATCTAAAATGATGAGCTATCCAAAATGTTTGATAACTGACATGGCCATCAAAACTTTAGGATAATAGGTATTTTGAATTTCAGATTTTCAGATTAGGGATGCTTCTTCAGTGAAGTCTATGCACATATTTTTAAATTGGAAAAAAATCCAAAATCTGAAACATTTCTGATCCCAAGTATTTCAGTTAAGGTACATTCAACTTGTATCTTATGAAATAATTTTATTTAAAATACATAAAGAGCTCCTATAAATCAATAAGAAAATGACAGAAAATAGAAAAAGGAAAAAAATGTACAAGAGACACATAAAAATTTTATATCAAGGACACGAAGGGCATAAAATAGAAAAATATGCACTACCTCATTAGTCATCATAGAAATTTATAACATAATACTAATATATATCTCCAGAATGTCCAAAGGGAAAATGAAGAAAGCCACCACAATTTTCCAGTGTGAATGTTTAACAGAGCTCACATAAAGAAGTAATTGAATATAAACTTTTTCACAATCTTTGGGAAAACTCATTCATTTTACTAAAGTTTCACATAATTCCTAAGTATATATCTACCTATAATGCATGCATATGTCTACTAAAAGACATAAATATGCATAATGATATATATATAGAAGCAACCCAAATTTTCAAGAGTAGTAGAAATGATAAACACATTTTGGTGTATTAATACAATGAAAATAACTAGAAAGAATGAAAATGAATAAATCATTGCTAAACAAAGCTACATTGAGTCATATAAAATAATACTAATAAACAAAAAATAAAAAAGCCAGCCACAAAAGAGTTAATATCATATGATTCCAGTAATACAATGTTCAAAAATAGGAAGACATAATCTATAGTCCAGGAAGTATGTAGCAGGATTCTAAGTTTCCCACCTACAGTTTTTAGGCATTGTGCAATTCTCATTTTTGGTTATGAGTGAGACCTGGATTTGATTTTTTCCTGTGGTTAAGTTACATTAATGACAATGGTAAAGGCATTTTGTAGTTGTCATTAAGGTCCCTAATCAGTTGAGTTTGATTTCATTAAAATATGATAATATCTGGAGAACTTGACTTAAACAAATAAATCCTCTAAAAGGAATCTAGACATTCCCTATAGAGAAAGATTTGAAGGTAAATATATTCCTCATGACCTAAAAGAAGAGAAGAATCATCTTTTCAGTTGCCTTTAGAGGGGGATATTGTACAAGGTCCTAAAGAAGGAAGGACTTAAAAACATAAAAGTGCAGCTGACATCCATGGATAAATAGTAACTTTAATGTTACAATCACATGAAAGCTGACTTTAGGTCTCAGTTGAGACTGCATTTTGACTAAAGCTTCTATTGTACCCTGGCAAGGGTCTGAGCAGTGGATCCAGTTAACCATAACCAAATTCCCAGCCCATGGAGACTGAGATAAATTGACATTTTAATACAAAATTAATTTAATAATATCTACCTAGAAATAGAAAGCTAACACTGAAAGTCAGGATTATGTTTACCCTTTGTGAGTAGGAGGTGATGTCTGGGCAAGAAGTCTATGGAACTTCTGGAATGTTCATTTAAAAACCTGGATGCTATATAAATGGATGCTGATTTTGTGAAAATCTGCCAAACTACATACTTACATGTACTTTCAGATACAAAGAAAAAAATACAGTAAACGTACTTCAACTAAATTTTAAATGATATATTAACACTCCTGTATTTTGAAGTACACTTTGTATTTTAATAACTATAAATTAACACTACTGTATTTTCATTTCAACTTTGTCACTGATATTGGTGATGATTGGAAATAGCTCATAGACATTTTATATTCAAAGAATATTCTTAATATTCTTGGGTCTGAATACATTTTCCCTACTTCCTTTGGAATGCTTCACTAATAAGATCTAGATATTTTATTTTTCACATGACACTGGATAACTTTATAATATTTGCTACTCATTGTACTGATTTTTATATACAAAATATAATACATTCAGTGCTAGTGTTAATTTTTTAATATTAGTGGCTTATTATCTGTTTTATGTATCTCAAAGAAGTGTGCTGTGTTCTAAGAAGTGGTACTTTCATAGTGTCTTACATATCTTAGATTTGAATAGACTTATTTTAGCTTTGGGCCATTTTAATACAATAAAATGCATTCACAATCTGCTGTCTGCTCAGGTTATTTTGTTCATACTAATATCAAAATAAAATCAGTGACATTAGGCATGCCTAAAAATATCTCAATTCCTCCCCTGATAAATATTGCATTCATTTTTTGCCAAACTATTTGGCATGGAAGTAAAAGAAACTTTTTGAAAAAAGTCCAAGTTCAAATACATAAATTAACAGATTTTCATCTATCATATTACTGGCAACTTCTTAAACATTGAAGATATTAGAACACAAAGGAAATTCAAGTAAGGATAGAAGATTGTGCACACAGTTTTATGACACAACCTTCATTTCCAAACAAATAGAAAAAGTATATAAAGTATTTAAAGCTGTTAAGCTGTTAAAATGAGTCTCAAATCAGGAAAGAGGAAAATCAACTCATCAGGAAATTTGTAGCTTTGGGTGGGAGTTGAAGATTTGTAGCTCTCAAGAGAATTAACAACAAACATATGTAATTCTTGGAATTTAATGCACACCAGGAAAGTTAAAGCAAAATATCCCTTGCATAGAAAGGTGCCTAAATTCTTTTAATCTGAGAATCAGTAAAATATTATCTATCATCGCCCGCCGGCAGGAGACAATAAGGACGTCATTGTTCTCCGAAAGCAATCTTTATTTTTGTTGAGCGCTCTTCTTGCCTTCCTAGGTTCTCTTTTGTTCCCTCTCTCTCTTCCCCCCAGCCTCCTTCTTTATACTTTTCATACAGCAGGAAGTATTACCGAGCAGAGTTACAACCAATTAGCAGGAATAGCATTATCAAGCATGAGGGGAATGCATGAGCAGAATACAGGCGTGTATCAGAGCAGGCATAGCCCACGAGCCAAGCATGCACAGTGACGTTACCGCCAGCCAATGCTGTGCACTTCCTTAAGTTGTCTACCTGTTTACCGCAAGTTTCTGGCATATAGACAGGTCACCATCTTGAAAGGGCGGGGCGGCTTCTGGATCCAGAGAGCCTGCCCCCCACAATTATCCTCACCAGTGTTCAGAAGTTTAAAAGATATTTAATGATCTGAATTATATCTCAAAGTGAATGTTCCATTCGTCCTAATCAATGAGTTTAAAAATAGCCAAGTAACTAAGATTAGAAACAGGTTTGAAAATAGGTTTGGAAAAAATGTAGCTAAGAAAGACACTTACTTCAAGAATAGTCAGTATCAAAATTAATTAAAAATGGTTTTTGCATGCAGGACAAATCAATGGGCCTGAAAAATGAGAAGAAGAACAATTCCAGATACTCAAGTTATTTAGTAACATACATAGCAATATATATTGATGTTTATACATTAACATTAGCATTATGGATATTAATAAATGATGCTGGTATATCTGACAATTCATTTTGAAAGACAGAGAATTTTAATTACCTAGAAATTTAAATTTATTTCATTTACAGAACCACACATGTGAGTTTAAAGAAACTAATAAATTCTTATAATAAACAGTATATTTTATTTATGAGTAAAGATTAAATATAACTTAGAAAACCATTTTTATTTCAGGATAGAATTTGTGTCCTTTAAAAATAGATGAAGAAAAAAATCAAAAGGAAAATGTAATCATTTATTCAATTAATATTTATTAAGCTCTTCTACTGAAAAGCACAGAATTAGATGCTAAGGAAAATATGTGAGAAAATATAGTCAAAGTATCTGTCCACATACTTACATATCATTAAAGGAAAAGGAAAAGATTTAATGGCTACACCAAAAAGTAAATTCAGTATGCAAAGAACATTAAAAACAAAGTATGTAAAGACTTGAACCTCATAAAATTTAGTTAAAGAAATAAATTAAAATAAAATACATACTGTTTCATTTTAAAAGGTCATATAGATGACCAAATTATATGTGTATATTTTATGTAACAAAAATCTTATGAAATAATATATGTAATAAAATGAGTACTATATATTAATATATAATCATAAAAGTGAGAAGTAATTATTCACTCATTTATTTGGCAAAACTTAAGACTATAATAACATAGAACACAAAGGAGATTCATGTTAAAATGAGTCCCAAATCATCAACTCATCAGGAAATTTGTAGCTTTGGGTGGGAGTTGAAGATTTGTAGCTCTCAAGGAATCAGCAACAAACATATGTAGTAACAAACATATGTAGTTGTTGGAATTTAATGCACACCAGGAAAGTTAAGGCAAAATATCCCTTGCATAAAATGGTGCCCAAATTCTTTGAATATGAAAATCAGTATAATATTATCCTCATTAGTGAACAGAAGTTTAAAAATGTATATAGTGATCTGAATTGTAGAGCCAGTGTATAGTCAGTATACTTTTAAAGTCACTGTATAATATTTGTTTCTGACTTTGTCCAGTGTAGGCTGAGACAAACAAAATAAGTACTATTGATTTGAAAGAAAATGTTCATGAAGATTATAAAAATTTGATTATATTATTTAAAGTTAAACAGGATATATGCAAGAAGAAACAAGTAAAGGGAGATATTTTAATCGCATTGTGTCACTTAACAGTAGAATGAGTTTTTTTGTTTGTTTTATGGTTGGTTTATTTTAAAAGACAACTACACATAATATGGCATCAGGTCCAAAATAAATGTGAATACATGTTAGATGTTATATTAGTCTGTTTTTTCTTTCTATGATCAATATTCATAAGAAGAACAACATAGAGGAGGAAGAGTTCATTTTGGGCAAGTCTCAGAGGTTCAGTACAAGGATGACTTACTGCATCGCTCTGGGCTCAAGATAAGGTAGAACATCAAGACCAAAGGAAATGATAGAGAAGCACCATTCCACTCCTGTTGGCCTTGAATCAGAGAAAAATGGGGCACAAAGATGGAGGGAAGAAGAACCCTTCCTGGGCACATCCCCAGTAACTCTTCCTTTAATATTTTATTTCTACCTTTTCTCCTCCTCCTTTATAATTTTTACATCCTTTATCACTTCTCTTTTCTTCCTGTCTGCAATTTGAAATTGTAAACCTTTTTGCAAACATACTGATTTTATTGTATCAATAACTGATCGTATCTTTTCTGTTTATTGTGATAATTAACATTGTAGATGTCACAGCAGGAAATATTTGGTTTAAAACTGTGTATAGTTTGCATCTGTTTTTATTATCTGTCTCCTAAAGAGTGAGATACTAGAAAACGTCAAGGATACTATAAGATCACAGGATAGAAATTCTACTGCCTCAGATCCATACAGTTAGATAGGTAGACACACAAGGTAAAAAAGCAAGGGAACAAATCACCAACATGAAAAAGCAAGGGAATTTCACCACAGTGGGATAAATGTCAGAGAACACATTTCAAATGTTATAAATGTCAGAGAACAAGTTTCAAATGTACAGAGTTAAACTTATCTGTGAGGTAAAGGACAATGTAAAGAGTGAAATCTGAGAGAAAATGCAGGAGGTGAAAATCATTTCAACAAAGAGATACAGATTCAAAAACAAAAACCTCCAGCAAAAACCTTGAAATGAAGAAATCAATGAATCAAACTAAAAATTCAAAGGAAAGTATTACCAAAAAACTGACCAGATGAAGGCAAAATATATAATATTGAAAATAATGTTGACAGTGAACAAAAGATGTTAAGAGATCATGAATAGGCAGGTGCAGTAGTACATGCCTGTAATCCCTATGACTCAGGAGACTAATGCAGGTGTATTTTGAGTTCAAAGCCAGCCTCAGCAATGGCAAGGCACTAAGCAACTCAGTGAGACTCTGTCTCTAAATAAAATACAATATAGGGCTGGGAATGTGGCTCAATGGAGTTCAATCCCTGATATCTGTCCCCCCAAAACAGACTATGAATACAGTTTCCAAGAAATATGGGATCACATGAAAAGAACAATATAAGATTTACTGAGATAGATGTAGGCTCACAGAAACAAAGGAATGCACAACCTTTTCAATAAAATAATATCAGAAAACTTCCCAAGGCTAAAGAATGAAATGGAAAATAAAAGACAGGAGGTTTAAGGACCCCAAATATACACAATTATAACAATCCAACACCAAATCACATTATCATGAAAATGCCTAATATACAGAATAAGGATATACTTTTAAAGGTTTTCAGAGAAAATTGACTGGTAACATTTAGAGGGAAATCAATCCAGATCTCAGGACCTGATCTAATTTCTCAACCCAGACTCTCAAAGCTAGGAGGTCTTGGAATAATATATACCAAGCTCTGAAAGACAGTACATGTGAGCCAAGAAAAATATACTCAACAAAATTAAGCTTCAGAATTGATGATGAAACAAAAACCTTCCATGATAAACAAAAGTTAAAAGAATTCAACACTAGAAAGCCTTTTGTACAAAATATAGTCAATATGATATTTCATGAAGGAGAAATGAAAAATAAAATCGAAAACCAGCAGCTGGGCATGGTGGCTCAAGCCTGTAATCCCAGCATTTAGGGAGGCTGAGACAGGAGAATCGCAAGTTCAAAGCCATCCTCAGCAACGGTGAGGCGCTAAGCAACTCAGTGAGACCCTGTCTCTTCATAATAGGGCTGGAGATGTGGCTCAGTGGTCAAGTGCCCCTGAGTTCAATCCCCAGTACCAAAAAAAAAAAAAAAAAAAAATCAAAAACCAGCAAAAAGAGGAACTACAGTAGAAGAGTAGTAAATCAAATAAAAAAAATTGAAATTAAAAACTAGAGATAAATCAACATGACAGGGTATACAAATTATTTATCAATAATATTGAATGTAAATGGCCTAAATTCATCAATCAAAAGACATAGATTGGCATATTGGATTAAAAAACAAGACCCAACCATACCCTGTCTCTAAGAGACTCACCTCATAGACTGAAGGTAAAAGGATGGGAAAAAATATATCAGAATCATATATTTCATAAACAAGTAGGACTTTCTATCCTCATATCACATAAAATGAACTTCAAGTTAATCAGAAGGGACAAAGAGTGACATTTTATACTAGTTAAAGGAATTATACATCAACAAGACATAACAATTATAAATATTTATGCCCCAAACAATGGAGCAATTCTCAGTTCTCATTTCAAGAATCAAATAGACCAAAACTTAATAAAACTGGATGACTTAAACACAATTCTCTCACCACTGGATAAATTCCCCCTCAAAAAAAAAAAAAATTAAAGATGCAACAGAACTAAAAAAAAAAATGAGTAATTTAGACTTAACAGATATATATAGGATATTTCTTCTGTGAATGACTGAATAGAGTTTCTTCTTAGCAACACATGGATCCTTCTCTAAAATAGAGCATATCTTAGGTCACAAAGCAACTCTTAGCAAATACAAAAATATTAGAGACAATACCTAGCCTTTTATCAGATCATAATGTAATGCAATTAGAAATCAATGGTAAAATTTTAAAAAGTAGCTACTAAACACCAATATGCTATTGAATGATAAATGGATAGCAGAAAATTAAGGGATAAAAAAATACTTGGAAGTAAATGAGAACACCAATACAACATAACAAAATCACTGGGACACTATGAAGGCAGTGCTAAGAGGCAAGTTCACTGTATTGTGTTCATTCATTAAAATAATAGAAAGTCAATAAATAAATGACCTAACATTACACTTCAAAGCTCTAAAAAAGAACAAATCAACACCAAAAGCAGTAGACGACAGGAAATACAATTAAAGCATAAATCAGTGAAATTGAAACAAAAGAAATTATTTAAAAAATATTGACAAAATAAAAAGTTGGTTCATTGTAAAAATAAATAAAATCAATAAACCCTTAGTCATGCTAATAAAAAGAGAGAAAACTGAAATTACTAAAATTTGTGATGAAAAATGAAATATTCCAATGGATACTACTGAAATATAGAAGATAAGTAGAAACTATTTTGAAAATTACTCCAATGAAATAGGAAATCTTGAAGACATTGACAAACTTATAGAAATATATGATCTACCCTACTTGAATCAGGAGGAAAAAAATTTAAACAGATCAATTTCAAGCAATGCTATTGAAGATGCCACAAAAAACTACAAACAAAATTCAAGACCAACAGTTTCTCAGCTAAGTTCTAGCAGACCTTCTAAGAACTAACACTAATCTTCCTCAAATTCTTCCATGAAATACAAAAAAAAAAGAGAGTACTTTATTCTACAAAGGGAGTGTCACTATGATACCAAAATGAGGCAATGATACATCCAAGAAAGAAAACTTCAGACCAGTATCCCTGATGAACATAAATACAAAAATTCTTAGTAAAATACTGTCAAATCACATATAAAAGCATATTTAAAAGACAGTGCATTTTGATCAAGTGGGGTTCATCCCAGGGATGCAAGATTGATTCAACATATGGAAATCAATAAATGTAACTGAGCAGATTCAAAGACTTAAAGATAAGAATCACTTGACTATCTCAATAGATGCAGAAAAAGCATTGGACAAAACACAGCACCCAATCTTGTTTAAAATACTAGAGAAACTAGGGATAGTAGGAATATACATCAACATTGTAAGAGCTATATATGCTAAATGGTAAGCCAACATCATGCTAAATGGAGAAAAAATTGAAAGTATTCCCTCTAAAAACTGGACAGGGATGTTCTCCTTCACCACTCCTATTCAACATAGTCCTAGAAACTCTAGCCAGATAAATTAGAAGAAAAAAAATTAAGGGGATACAAATAGGAAAGGAAGAACTCAAAATATCCCTATTTACTGAAGACATGATTCTATATTTAGAAGACCCCAAATACTCCACCAGAAAACTTCTAGAACTCATAAATGAATTCAGCAAATTGGCAGGATATAAAATTAACATTCATAAATCAACTGTGTTCTTCTACATCAGTGATGAATTAATTAAAAGAAAAATCAGGAAAACTATCCCATTCACAATAGCCTTGAACAAAACAAAATATTTCAGAATCAACCTAATAAGAGAGGTAAAAGACATTTATATTGAAAAAATAGAACACTAAGGAAAGAAATTGAAGAAGATCTTAGAAGATAGTTCTTGAATAGGCAAAATTAATATTGTCAAAATGGTCATACCACCAAAAATACTGTACAGATTTAATACAATTCCTATTAAAATTCCAATGATGTTCTTTATAGAAATAGAGAAAGCAGTCATGAAATTCATTTGGAAAAATAAGAAGCTCAGAATAGCGAAAGCAATCCTCAGTGAGAAAAGTGAAGCCAGAGGCATCAAAATACAAGACCTTAAATTACATTACAGAGCTATAGTAACACAAATGGCATAATATTGGCACCAAAACAGACATAATGACCAATGGATTAGAATAGAAGACACAATGATAATCCCACATAAATATAGTTGCCTTATACTAGACAAAAGCTCCATAAACATACATTGGAGAAAAGATAGCCTCTTCAACAAATCGTGCTGGGAAAACTGGATATCCATATGCAACAAAATGAAATGAGATCTCTGTCTCTTATTCTGACAAAACTCAACTAAAAGTGGATCAAAGACCTAAGCAATAGATCAGAAACTCTTTGCCTACTAGAAAAAAAATAAGGCCATCTCCATCATGTTGGCTTAGGAAGTGAATTCTTCAACAAAACTCTGAAAACACAAGAAGTAAAACTAAAAATCAATAACTGAGATGCAATCAAACAAAAATCTTCTTCACAGCAAAGGAAATAATTAAGGATATGAAGAGGAAGCCTATAAAATTAGAGAAAATCTCTGCCACCTGCACATCAGATAGAGCGTTAATCTCCAGAATATATAAATAATGCAAAAAACTTAATGCCAAAAAACAAATAACCTGATCAATAAATGGGCAAAGAAACTGAACAGACACTTAACATAAAAAATATTCAATATCTCTAGCAATTAGTGGAAGACAAATTAAAACTACGTGAGATTCCATCTCACTCCAGCCAGAATGGCAATTATCAATACTAGTAAATAAATGTTGGCAAGGAATGTGGGGGAAAAGGTACACTCATACATTACTGGTGGGACTGAAAACTGGTGTAGCCACCCTGGAAAGTTGGAATGAAGCCACTGTTTGAACCAGTTTTCCCACTCCTGGGTATATACCCAAAGAACTTAAAATCATTATATTATAATGATGCAACTCAGTTCACAATAGCCAAGTTATGAAACCAACCTAGGTGTTCTTCAACAGATGAATGGATAAAGAAAATGTGGTACATATACACAGTGGAATATTACTTAGTCATAAAAGAATGAAATTATGGCATTTGCTTGTAAATGGATGGAACTGGAGACTATCATGCAAAGTGAAATATGCCAATCCCAAATAACCAAAGGTTGAATGTCCTCTCTGATATGTGAAGGCTAACTCACAATAAGTGAGGGAGGAGGAGAAAAGATTAGAAGTGAGAGGAGGGGTATTGGAATAGAAAAGACAGTAAAATGAATTGGATATAACTTTCTTATGTTCATATATGAAAAAATACCAGTGTTACTCTACATCATACACAACCACAAAAAGGGAAGTAATACTCTATGTATGTATGATATCTCAAAATACATTCTACTCTCAGGTACAACTAAAAAGAACAAATAAAATTTTTTAAAAAATAATTGTGCTTTCTAGAAAGAAAGAAAAATAAAAAAAACTTTCTCATGTCACCAAAGTCCATTCTGTAAAAATAAAAATGCTATTTCTTTTTTCAAGAGTTAAAACAAACCAAAATATTCATTTGAGAATTTCTTCTTGGAGAAACAATTTGTTTTATGAGATAAAATATAGATTCTGTGATCTCACTGAACTGGTTTGAGACCAGGCTCTGCCACATACTTGATATGAGACACTGTGTTAGTTATGTAATTGCCATGTCCTTCCCTGTAATGTGAGATTATTTTAAATGTTAACTAAATAATGATAAGAAGCTCTTACTGCAGCCCCTGGCATGTGGTTAGTAATTCATAAATCTGAGTCTATGTGATCATTTTGTTATATCAGAAGAAAACACCTGCTATCTTTCTCTATAAATGCATGGCATAATGTTTCCCCTTTTAGTTATTTGGCTACTACTATTTCATGCTAAAATATAAAGTATATATCACATAATGTAATCAAAGAGCTAAGAGGAGACTTAAAAATTCTCTATAAAGTAGCTGATTAAAATTAGATTAGAATGACATGTGTATATCCATATAGGTACATATAAAATCATACCTCAGTCTTGAATTGCAAATACCTACGTGTGCTATATCATACCACTTTGTTAGGTTTCTTCCTTAAAAAACATAATTAAATCATAGGTGCTAGTATTATACATATTATTAATTTAATCTAAAAAGAGATTTAGTCATTTTGTCTGGTCAAGCATAATACACAAAAAATACCAAAGAACTAAAATAAAATTATTGATGATACTTTTAAAATCTACTATCTTTAAAGAAAAAATATGTGGTAAAGATAACACTCAGGTAATTCCATTTAATCCACTAAAACAAGTCCATTTCCCACAATAAGATATGTACTTATGATAAGAGAATTGATATTTATAATAAGAAAAATACTTATTAGAACTTAGAATGTATTTATGGCCATTTTCTTGGGAATAAACTTTTTAAGGCAATATACATTTGCCCTATTTCTAGAAATGTCTGGTACTTAGAAAGGTATCGATAAATTTGTAAAAAACAATAAGTGCAAAGGAAATGATACTTTCAAAGTTTTATACTGATAGATTTTCAAGTCATATTAAAAACAGATCTTACATGGATTCCGGAAAGAGACAGGAGGGGAAACACCACCACACAGAAAAAGAGATGGTGTTGGCAGTGCATCCCATGCTTGCGAGATAAACAATTATCTCAAATTAGCAATGAATTGTAGGAAGAGCTGGCAGGGGAAATAAAGTTATCCTACTCTTGTTTTCTTGACTCTGCAACTACCCTTCAAATCCTGGAGGGTGAAAGAGACAGGTATAAAAGTAAAGCATCATTTGCCTGACTTTGTATTTAATAAAATTTGCCAAAGAATATTAACAAATTTTTAGATTTGGTGGTTTCTAAATTCAGCATAATTACTTGAAAATTTGTTAAAAAGAAAAAAGAAAAAATATTTTAAAATTCTATTCTTAATTACCAAACTAGAAATTCTTATATTTGATAGATCTGCAGATTATTTGAGTACTCTGTTGAGAAACAAATGGAAAGTAAAGATAAATGATGTGTAAATGGACCATTCATTTTGATTCTATGCTAATCATTGTCATTTAAATGAATTTTAAAGACAAATATTAGCAGACTTCATATTTCTTTGTTATTTTCTAAAAAGAAAAAATGACTTGAAATTTAACTTTTAAAAATAAATACATTTAATAAAGAGAACTTCCATATTTATTACTTTATATTAAAATCTATTCTAAATGGAATATGTATCTTGCTATCAAATAGATTACAATAGCCTAAATATTAACCTACAGTTTAAATTTTGACCTAGTATTAATATATTTAATATTAATCAATAAAAATAAACATATTTGGGAGAAATATCATAACAAAATGTACCTTAGGAATCTTGAAGATATTATGCCCTCCAACTTTCTAAACTTAAAAAAAATAAATTAAAATTAAATGTCTTTGTAGACTTCCTTTTCATCTGTGAACCACTGTATTTCTATTCTAAATAGACTCAAATTCTGCCAATAACATTCTTTTTTTAAAATTTATTTATTCTAATTAGGTATACATGATAGCAGAATAGATTTTGATTCATTGCACACAAATGGAGCAAAAATTTTATCTCTCTGGTTGTACACATTAGTTACACTATATTTGCAGTCATACATGTACCTAGGGCAATGATGTCCATCTTATCACACCACCTTTCCTGACCCCTTGTACCCTCCCCTCACCTCCTTCCCCTTGCACCAAAATTTCTCCTTTCTTCCCATTCTCCTTTCTTCCCAGGGCTATGATGTCCATAATATTCCACTACCTTTATTGTCCCCATGCCCCCTCCCCTACTCCACCCCTATGAAGAGAGTTCCTCCTTTGTTCCCATGTCCTCCTCCTATTATGGATCAGCCTCCACTTATCAGAGAGAACATTCAACATTTGGTTTTTTGGGATTGGTTTACTTCACTTAGCATGATATTCTCCAACTCCATCCATTTACCTGCAAATGCCATAATTTTATTCAATTTAATGATGAGTGATATTTCATTATGTATATGTACCACAATTTGTTTATCCACTCATCTATTGAAGGGCATCTAGGTTGGTTCCATAGTTTAGCTATTGGGAATTGAGATGCTATAAACATGGAAGGGGCTGCATCACTGTAGTATGCAGTTTTTAAGTCCACTGGGTATAGACCAAGGAGTGGGATAGCTGGGTCAAATGGTGGTTCCATTCCAAGTTTTCTAAGGAATCTCCATACTGCTTTCCAAATTGGTTGTACCAATTTGCAGTCCCACTAGCAATGTATGAGTTTGCCTTTTCCCCTACATTCTCATCAACACTTATTGTGGTTTGTACTTTTGATAACTGGCATTCTGACTGGTATAAGATAAAATATTAGAGTAGTTTTGATTGGCATTTCTCTAAGTGCTAGAGATGTTAAACATTTTTTCATATTTTTGTTGATTGATTGTATATCTTCTTCTGCCAAGTGTCTATTTAGCTTCTTAGCCCATTCATTGGTTGGGTTGTTTGTTTTTTTGATGTTAACATTTTTGAGTTCTTTATGTATCCTGGAGATCAGTGCTCTATCTGATGTGCATGTGGGAAAAATTTGTTTCCAGAATGTAGCCTCTCTGTTCACCTCACTAATTATTTCTTTGGCTGAGAAGAAGTTTTTAAGTTTAAATCCATCCTATTTTTTGATTCATGATTTTATTTCTTGCGCTTCAAGAGTTCAGTTAAGGAAATCTGGGCCTAATCTGACATGATGAACATTTGAGCCTATTTTCTCTCAATTAGGCATAGGGTTTCTGGTCTGATTCCTAAGTACTTCGTTCACTTTGAGTTGAGTTTTGTGCATAGTGAGAGATAGGGTTTAGTTTCATTTTGCTGCATATGGATTTCCAGTTTTCCCAGCACCATTTGTTGAAGAGGGTATCTTTTCACCAATGCATATTTTTGACACCTCTATCTAATATGAGATAACTATTGATGTGGGTTTGTCTTCTATTCTGTATCATTGGTCTTCATGTCTATTTTGCTGCCAATACCATGACATTTTTGTTACTATAGTTTTGTGCTATATTTTAAGGTCTGGTATTGTGATGCCTTCTGCTTTATTCTTCTTTCTGAGGATTGCTTTGGCTATTCTGGGTCTCTTATTCTTCAAAATAAATTTTATGATTGCTTTTTTTACTTCTATATGGAATGATATTAGGATTTTACCTGGAATTGCATTGAATCTGTATAGTGCTTTGGGTAGTAGGGCCATTTTGGCAATATCAATTCTGCCTATCCAAGAGTATAGATCTTTCCATCTTCTAAAATATTCTTCAATTTCTTTCTTTAGTGTTCTGTAGTTTTCATTGCAGAGGTCTTTCACCTCTTTCATTAAATTGATTCCCAAGTATTAATTTTTTTTGAGGCTATTGTGAATGGGGTAGTTTTCCTGATTTTTCTTTCAGAGGATTTATTACTGAGGAATAGAAATGCATTTGATTAATGGGTATTAATTTTATAAACTGCTACTTTTCTGAATTAATTTATTAATTCTATAAGTTTTTTGGTGGAATATTTTGGATCCTCTAAGTATAGCATCTTGTCATCAGCTAATAATGATAGTTTGAGTTTTTCTTTTCCTATTCATATCCCTCTAATTTCTTTCATCTGTCTAATTGCTCTGGCTAGAATTTCAAGGACTATTTGAATAGCAGTGGTTAAAAAAAAAGACATCCCTGTCTTATTCCCATTTTTAGAGGGAATGCTTCCAATTTTTCTCCATTTAGGATGATGTTGGCTTTGGGTTTTGCATAGTTTTACAATGTTAAGGTATGTTCCTACCATTCATAGTTTTTCTAGTATTTTAAATATGAAAAAGTGCTGTAATTTGTCAAGTGCTTTTTCAGCATCTATTGAGATTATCATATAATTCTTGCCTTTAAGTCTATTGATGTGATGGATTACGTTTATTGATTTCCATATGTTGATGCAACCTTGTATATCTGGGATAAAACACATTTAATTGTGGTGCACTGTCTTTTAAATATGTTTTTGTATGCAATTGGCCAAAATTTTATTGAGAATTTTTGTATCTATGTTCATCAGGGTTTAGTCTGAAATTTTCTTTCTTTGATGTGTCTTTGTCTGGTTTTGAAATCATGGTGATATTAGCCTCATAGAATGAGTTTGGTAGGGTTCCCTCCTTTTCTGTTTCATAGAATAACTTGAGAAGTATTAGTATTAGTTATTTTTTGAAAGTCTTGTAGATCTTGGCTGAGAATCCATCTGGTCCTAGACTTTTCTTGGTTGGTAATCTTTTGATGATGTCTTCTATTTTCTTGCTAAAAATTTATCTGTTTAAGTTGTGTATGTCCTCATGATTCAATTTGGGCAATCATATGCCTCTAGAAATTTTTTGATGTCTTTTGGATTTTCTATTTTACTGGAGTATAAATTTTCAAAATAGTTTCTAATTATCTTCTGTATTTCAATAGTGTCTGACATAACATTTTCTTATTCATCATGAATTTTAGTAATTTGAGTTTTTTCTCTCCTTTTTTTCATTAGGATGACTATGGGCTTGTCAATTTTATTTGTTTTTTCGAAGGACCAGCTTTATGTTGTGTTGATTCTTTGAATTGTTCATTTTGTTTCAATGTCATTGGTTTCTTCCCTGATTTTAATTATTTCCTGTCTTCTTCTTCTTTTGGTGTTGATTGTTCGTCTTTTTCTAGAGCTTTGAAATATAATGTCAGGTCATTTATTTTTTGACTTTTTCTTCTTTTAATGAATGAGCTTAATGCAGTAAAATTTCCTCTTAACACATCCTTCATAGTGTCCTAGAGATTTTGATATGTTGGATTGGAGTTCTTATTTACATTTAAGAACTTTTTTAATCTCCTCCCTGAAATCTCCTGTTATCTATGCATCACTCAATAGCGTATTATTTAGTCCCCAGGTGTTGGATAAGCTTCTATTTTTTATCATTGATTTCTAATTTCATTTCATTATGGTCTCTATTTCTTTGTATTTGCTAAGACTTGCTTTGTGGCATAACATATGGTCTATTTTAGAAAAGGTTCCATGTGCTGCTGAGAAAAAAGTGTGTTGACTTTTTGATGGATTAAATATTCTGTGTATGTCTGTTAAATTATGGATTGTATTATTGTATTCTACAGTTTCTTTGTTAGTTTATGTTTGGAAGATCTGTCCTTTGGTGAAAGAGGTGTGTTAAATTCACCCAGTGTTACTGTGTTGTGGTCTATTTGATTCTTATAGTTGAGAAGTGTTTGTTTGATATTCATAGATGTGCCATTGTCTGGGGCATAGATATTTATGATCGCTATGTCTTGTTAATGTATGATTTCCATGAACAATATGAAATGACCTTCTCTATTCCTTTTCACTAACTTTGGTTTGAAGTCCACTTCATCTGATATGAGCATGGAAAGCCCTGCTTGTTTACAGAGTCCACATGAGTGATATGTTCTTTCCCATCCTTTCACCTTCAGTCTATGGATGCCTTTTTCTATGAGATGAGTCTGCTGAAGGCAGCATATTGTTGGATCTTTTTAAAAAATTTAATCTGCCAGTCTATGTCTTTTTTTTTTTTTGGTACTGGAGATTGAACTCAGGGGCACTTGACCACTGAGCCACATCCCCAGCCCTGTTTTGTGTTTTATGTAGAGACAGGGTCTCACTGAGTTGCTTAGCACCTTGCCATTGCTGAGGGTAGCTTTGAACTCACGATTCTCCTGTCTCAGCCTCCCTAAATGCTGGGATTACAGGCTTGCGCCACCGCACCCGGCTCAGTCTATGTCTTTTAGTTGATGAGTTTAGACCATTAACATTCAAGGTTATTATTGAAATATGGTTTGTATTCCTGATTATTTTGGTTTATTTTTTGTTTTTACATTGACTTGCTTTCTGCTTTGATTGGTTTTTCCTTTAGTATGGATTCTCCCTTTGTCAATTTTCAGTGTTGTTTTTCATTTCCTTCTTGTGAAATATTTTGCTGAGAATGATCTATAGTACAGGCTTTCTGAATGTAAATTCTTTTAACTTTTGTTTATCATGGAAGATTTTTATTTCATCATCAAATCTGAAGCTTAATTTTGCTAAATATAAGATTCTTGATTGGCATCTATTTTCTTTCAGAGCTTGGTATATGCTGTTCCAGGATCTCCTGGTTTCAGTGTCTGGGTTGAGAAATCAGCTGAGATCTGAATTGGTTTTCCCCTGTGTATCATCTGAAACTTCTCTCTTGCAGCTTTTAAAATTCTATCCTAATTGTGTATGCTAGGCATTTTCATTATGATGTGCCTTGATATGAATGTGTTGTAGTTTTGTACATTTGGTGTCCTGTAAGCCTGTTGCATTTTCAATTCATTCTTCATGGTTTGCAAATTCTGATATTATTTCATTGAAGAGATTGTGCATTCCTTTGGTTTGCTTCTCTGTGCCTTCCTCTATCCCAATAATTCTTAAATTTGGTCTTTTCATGTTACCCCATAATTCTTGGACATTCTTTTCATGGTTTCTTACCATTTTCATTGTGTGACCAAATTTATTTTCATTATTATCTATTTTGTCTTCATTACTTGAGGTTGTGTCTTCCAAGTGATCTATTCTGTTGATGATGCTTTCTACTGAATTTTTTATTTGGTTTATGTTTTCCTTTATTTCAAGTATTTGGGTTTTTTTTAATGTTTCTATCTCTTTCTTAAAGTAATCTTTTACTCCCTGTATTTGCTCTCTTATCTCTTTGTTGGAGTACTCAATTGTTGCCTGTATTTGCTCTCTAATCTCATTGCTGGATTGATTAATTGTTGACTGTAATTGCTCTCTTATATTATTCTATGCTTCATAGATCATTTTAATTATGTATGTTCTGAGCTCCTTCTCTGACATTTCACCTACTGTGCTGTCAATAGATTCTATTATTGTAGCATCTTGATTTTTTTGGACATTTTCTTCCCTTTATTTTTCATGTTGTTCATGTGTCTTCCTCTCTAGCAGTGCCAGTCTGAGGTATTACATTTTCTACTCTATAAACTTATAGTGTCCCTGCAGGTTACCAATACCTCATGTCTGGTGTAATCAGACCTGCACGGATCTTGGTGATGGTCTTCCTGGTCCTGGCTGTTGTCTCTAGATAGAAGAAGGCTGGGGCAGCTACCTGTTGGTAAATGGGGAACCACAGCATGGTTGGTCTCCTCTATGTGTTGGGTGAAAGTTGGTCTCCTCTACCTCCTGTGTGTGTTGGGCTGGAGTCCCTATTACACTCTTGAGTATAATGGTTTACAATATTGAATTTCAAACCATGTTCCAAACAACACTAGGACTCTATGAGACATTTCTTCATTTTTCAAGGAACCAAGAACAATCACTCTGCTCATCTTTAATTTATATCTGATCTGTCACCTCAGAATATGTCTCAATACCACCACAAAAGCTGGAGTCCTAAAGCATAACCAAATTCCAGAAGTGTGGGGAGCTAGCTCTATGCTACACCCTTATGACTAGCCATTGTGTGTAAATGGGAAAGGCACAAAGGAAGGAGGAACTATGTGATTGGATTACTGTTGGTTCTGCGACCGTGCAGCTTGTGGACAGAATTCAGGGGGCTTACATGCTTTGCCACATGGACAGCTGTTGCCTATGTGCATTGTCTCTGATTGGCCAAATGGCCCTAGAAGTTGAATGCTTGTTCTGCAAATAAATGGGTGCCTGCTCTGACTGTACTCCCTAGTGTGTCTGATCGTCCTGCGGTGGTGGAGGGCTGAGAACGGATTGCTAGTCGGCTCCAACTCTTCCCAACTTCCACGGCTAGGTGAATGTCGGGGTGCCCCTTCAACCCTCTGGCTCAGGATGAACTGCGACCCCCACACAGAAGTTTAAGAAGAACTGGTGCAGATGATGAAAGATAGAAATCTGAGTTCTAATTTCACCTCTGCCCCCAACTGTGCAATCTGAAATAACTAATTTACTTCCCTTGGTAGTTTGTATAATGATAAATAAGCTAAAAATATCCTTTTATTCTACCATGTTACTCATAATATTTATTGACATTTATTCATTGAGTAAAGTATTGTGTAGATTGAAGAAATATTCACTAATAAATGATTGGAAAATAAATGATTTTTATTTCCACTTAGGAAATGAAAATCACTATATAAATACAAACTTATTACATAGAGGAAAATGAACCTAGAAACCCTTTATGGCAAGAAAAGGCAAGTAAACTTCTGAGTTGCTCACATATTTCATGTGTAAAGTAAAAATATGTATTGGCAATTTTATTTAATGCTTGCCTAAGTGAAACATTAACCACCTTTTATAGCGTCCTTCATTTACATAGCTCTTTCATAAAGCATATTTGGCCTTCTAATGGATAATAATAATGCTCAGGGTAATCATATGCTACATTTACATAATATATTTCTTTTGCTGTGCTGGAGATATTTTCACAACACTGATCTCATTTTTCTTTTAATGACATTCTTGTGAGGTAAGCAGTACATGTAACTCAGAAATAGATGTAAAATACAGACTGGAGAGCAGCACAGATATTCAAAATGGAAGAAATATATTTATCAGCACAGAAAAAGTGCTAACCTACAATTACTTTAACTTTAGAAATGTGTGAAGAAATGCCCAGAAAATATTTTATTAAATTCATGATGGCAAACAGTTTTATTATTTTTCCTACTCTTGTCTGAACTTTGCATTTATTTTTGTATTATGTTTCCCAGGCTATATTGCATATTTTCCATTAACAAATTGTCCTTGTTCATATAATTTTATATTGTATATCCATATACATAATTCGTACTACATTGATTGATTTTTGAACTTCTCAAATAAGTGGATTAAATTTATTATTTCAGATTATGACTTATGTTCTAAATTTACAATGTGAATATCACTCTTATTTTGCATACAGCAAAAATAAAATAATAAAATATTCACTTTCAAAATCAGGCAAAGGAGCTGGGTGCTGTGTAATCCCAGCACTTAGGGAAGCTGAAACAGGAAAATTGCAAGTTCAAAGCCAGTCTCAGCAATGGTGAGGTGCTAAGCAACTCAGTGAGACCCTGTTTCTACATAAAACACAAAATAGGGCTGGGAATGTGGCTCAGTGGTCAAGTGCCCATGAGTTCAATCTCCAGTACCAAAAAAAAAAAAATCAGGCAAGGATTTATGGACCATTGCAGAATAGACAGATATAGCAGTATGTAGGACTGGTGCTTTAAGCTTTCTAGACTATGGAATGCTGGATACACCTTCACATATCCTTTGAAAAGCAAAGGACCTGCATCAGATTCATTGCTTCATGTTAGAAACTGGATGAAAATAATGGCCCATAAAAATCATTTAATAAAAACTGGCAAAACAATCTCAGGAGATAGGTTTTTAAGAAAACTTCATGCTCAGAAAAGCTGGATCAGTATTATTCTAACTTAAAGTTGCAACCATTATTAGATTTGAAATCAATCTAGGTTCACATAAAAATTATTTTTAAAATAAATTAGAGTACGACAAAAACATTAGAATGCATCACAAGAAAATCTGTGCATTGTTTGTGTAAAGTGTATTGTCCTCTTATGTACATATGTATATATACAATTATATGCCAGATAAGAATATAAATTGACTCCTTTTTTTCTGTTTATTTCTTTAAAAAAAAAGTCTGAAAGGTAGTAGAGTAAGTTGAAAGTCTACAGCAAATTAGGCAAATATGACTTTCTTTTTTTAAAAAAAACAGATATATGATATCAACATTATCTCTGAAAGATAAGAAACCTAGCTCTTTCCATACATATGGTTTTTGACTGGGAGCCCAAGGAAACTCAAGGTAGAACATTCATCTTGAAACTAGAATGGTGGAGGAGGTCAAGAAAATGAGTAAGAAAAAATACAAAAATAGCAAAACATCACAAGCTCCTGTTCAAGGTTAGCCTATAAATTAAAATTCAAAATGCAAGAGAAAAGTCAGAACTCAGAAAGATAACAACTACAACAACAATAAAATCAGTAACTATACAGGAAACTTAAAAACAGTAAAAAGAATATGAAAATGTCCTCTAAATAAGGATGTTGTGAAAAATGGTGCTCTGGACACATGGCAATGCAAACAAAGCTCCCACCTTTAACTTAAGGCTAGCAGACTTTGCAAGCCAAGTAGCATATGAGCCTATAGTGATGGTAACCTAAAAGAGGTGCTGATCTACATTGAGCTTTTCATAGAGAAATCAAAAGCAATTTTTTTCCCCTCAGCTTTCTCTTTCAACTCTCCCACTCACCCCATATCCATAGAGAAAGATTACAAGCCAGCTTTTTTAAATAAAAGACCAGGAAAAGGCAAAGTATATTCTTGAAAGACAGTGCTCAGAGGTCTTTACATTTAAAGGGCCTTGAGATGCTAGATTCTAAGAAAGAGATGGAAGGACAGTTTGAGGGTTCCTGGCTGCTGAATTATGAAAAGTACTAATATGAATGGAGATGCTGGTTTTAGGTGCTTGTACTTTGTTCCAGTTTATGATAGAAGATACTTCTTGAAATTTTGTCACTTCATAGACCTTAATCACAAAATCTGATCTAAAAAGAGTTCAGCAATCATAGAGAACAGCAAAAAGAAAATTGTGTGAGAGAGACAGAGAGAGAGAGAGATTGAGATTGGAAAGAGAAGAAATTACTGTGAAATAAAGTGACAGAGGGAGACAGATATTTCAAACAAATAACAATAATATAAGCACTTCCCAGTGTTTAAAAATTTTTATCACAGAAAATAATTTAAGAATTAAAGGAATAAAACAGCTGCTGTTGAGATTTACTTTTGGAACATGTAAAATCATAAACAAGAATTATCTTGAAATACAGAGTTATATTGTAGCCAGAAGAATCAAAATATGAAAAAGAAGAAACTTTGAAATGATATCAAGAGACCTATTTATTCTCTCTATTCTCTGAGAAAATAACACAAAAAAAGCAGGTTATATTTAAACAATAATAGAAAATATTTTCTTGAGTTGGAAGAGGACCAAAGTGGGCAATTTATCACCTGTTTTATGAGATTAAACTAATGTGCATCCATGTGTACTCACACACTGGTGAATTCTTGAATACTTTCAACAAAGATTCCCTAATGTTTCAAGGCTGAAAGAATAGACATCACTCAGATTATAATATAATTGGAATTAGACATTTCATCTATGCCACTGGAAGCCAGCCCAAAGTGAAATGTCATATACAGAGCAATGAAAAAAATAAACTACAACACAAACTCCTATACTCCAGCAAGAAGTCATATTCTTGTTAAAGTGAAAAAAACCACCTATTTTGAGACATATAACAGTCCTACAAAGAATTAAAAGATGACCAGTTATTCCTCACTACAGAGAACACTCAGATAGCTACACAAAAGCATAGCCAAATGCAGTGGTGTACAACTGAATTCTGAGATACTCTGGAGGCTGAAATGGGAGGATTGCAAATTCAAGGCCAATCTCTGCAACTTAGAGAGACTCTGTTTAAAATAAAAACTAATACATTGTGAATGGTCATCTAATAAAAAAGAAAACTGGGCCACAAGGATGTTCATATAGTAAAGACGAAGTCAAGACAGGGACCTTCTGCAACACAAAGTAAAAGGTCTGAAGCAGATACTTTTCTCATAACCCTGATTAGAAAGCAATTTCATCAATACCTTGATTTTGGACTTGTACCTTCCAGCATTTTAGATGACAGAGTTCAGTCATTTAAACCCCCTAATGTGTGGTTCTTTTTTTTTTGTATCCTAGAAAACTAATACTGCAGAACTGTTCTATATCTCATCTGTAGATTTTGGTGGTGATTACATGATTGAATGAATTTGGTACAATTAATAAAATCATATACCAAGCCAGGCACAATGGTTCACGCCTATAATCTCAGCACTTAGGGCAGCTGAGACAGGAGAATCATGAGTTCAAAGCCAGCCTCAGCAATGGTGAGGCACTAAGCAACTTAGTGAGACCCTGTCTCTACATAAAACATAAAATAGGGCTGAGGATGTGGCTCAATGTTCAAGTACCCCTGAATTCAATCCCTGGCACAATATATATATATATATGTATATATATATATATATATATATATACATATATATATGTACATATATATATATATATTTAGTGTGTGTGTGTGTGTGTGTATGTGTGTGTACTGAAAAAGTAAAATTTACTATATTAGTAAAGAAGTGAATAAAAAACAGGGTAGGGCCATCCAAGTGAGGCCTGGGCCCACCCCAGTTCTGCTCCAGAGTTCCTGCAGACTGGCAGGAGGGGCAGAGGGCCCAAAACTGCCCTCAGGAAACTCCACAGGAGTCCAGCCAAGAAGAGACCAGAGCTTGCTAGCCGCCAGCCATAGGGGAGCCCACACCCACAGAAAGAGTCACCGCAGAGACCCCTGCATGAAGAGGCCCCATCCAAGTGAGGCCTGGGCCCCCCCCCCAGTTCTGCTCCAGAGTTCCTACTGACAAGGCAAGCCAGAGGGTGCAAAACTGCCCTCAGGGAATGCCAGGGGTGCCCAGCCAAAGGCAGACAAGAGCCTGCTAGCTTCCAGCCCAAGGGGAGCCCACACCCACAGTAAGGGTAGCACACAGACTCTCCTGCTTGTGACCTTGCCTAAGTGAGGCTTGGACTTGACCCAAGTTCTGCTCCAGAGTTTCTGCTCACAGGCAGGAGCATAATAGAGGGCCCAAAACAGCCCTCAGGGACCGCCACAGGAGCCCAGCCAAGGCCACTCCAACTGCCCTCTTGAGGTACGTCCACTATCTCCACCACCAACTTTAGTGGCAGTAGTGTCCACCTGGGGACACTGAGGGAACAGAAGGAGCTCCAATATGAGATACAGGTAATCTGGAGTGTCAATACAAGATTACAGGATAGAAGCTGCAATACCTCAGATTGGCATTGCAAGAAATAAAGATACACAATCAACTTGAACAAACAAGGGAATAAAGTACCCCAAATAAACCTTGATACCACAGTAACAGAATCTATTGACAACACAGTTGATGAAATGTCAGAGGAAAAATTCAGAATGTACATAATTAAAATGATCTGTGAATTAAAGAATGACATACATGAACAAATACAGGCAAAAATTGATCAATCCAACAAAGAAATAGGACAGCAAATAAAGGCAACCATTGATCATTCTAATAAAGAGATAAGAGAGCAATTACAAATAGCAAAAGATTACTTTAAGAAAGAGCTAAATATTGTGAAAAAAATCAGAAATTCTTGAAATGAAGAAAACAATAAATCAAATAAAAAACTCAATAGAAAGCATCACCAGCAGACTAGATCACCTGGAAGACAGAACCTCGGATAATGAAGACAAAATACACAATCTTGAAAATAAACTTGACCATACAGTGAAGATGGTAAGAAATCAAGAACAGAACATACAAGAAATATGGGACAGCATCAAAAGACCAAATTTAAGATTTATTAGGATAGAAGGTGCAGAATTTCAAACCAAAGGAATGCACAATCTCTTCAATAAAATAATATCAGAAAAATTCCCAAACATGAAAAATGACTTGGAATATTAAATACAAGAGGCTTACAGGACACTAAATGTACACAATTTCAACAGATATATACCAAGGCACATTATAAGGAAAATGCCCAACATACAGAATAAGGATAGAATTTGAAAGACCACAAGAGAGAGGAACCAAATTACATATAAGGGGAGACCAATTCATATCTCAGCAGATTTTTCAACCCAGATCCCAAAAGCCAGGAGATCATGGAAGAACATATACCAAGCTCTGAAAGAAAATGGATGCCTACCAAGAATCCTATATCCAGCAAAATTGAGCTTAAGATTCAATGATGAAATAAAAACCTTCCATGATAAACAAAAGTTAAAAGAATTTACAGCAAGAAAGCTTGCACTACACAGCATTCTTGGCAAAATATTTCATGAGGAGGAAATGATAACCAACAATGAAAATATACACAGAGAGAAACTACACAAAAGGAAAGACCATTCAAAAGAGAAAACAAGTCAAGGTAAAAACCAAAAAATCCACCAAAATGACCGGAATTACAAATCATATTTCAATAATAACCCTGAATGTGAATGGCCTAAATGCACCAATTAAAAGACATAGACTGACAGACTGGATAAAAAAAAAAAAAAAA
>CM053400.1:55079912-55164354 GCA_028644305.1 Xerus rutilus
CAAAATATTAATAACCTCTAATTGTATAATTCTTCATCAGTAGCAATGTGAAACGTACCAAGGTTTGCCTTTCTATGTGTGTGTTTTTGTGCATGCATGTACAGAATGGGGGGGATTGAAACCACAGCCTCATGCAGGCTAAGCATGTACCCTGCCACTGAGATACAGTCCAATTTACATTACTTGAAATTACCTCTTCTCATACCTTCCTAGATTCTCATAAGATAATGCTAACTATTGAAATATGAACATCTCTACACAGATTTCAAAAATTATGCATGGAAACAAGGATGTAATGAGCTCACACATAAAATGTGACATACAAATAAGGATATAAACACATGAGATAAGCAGAGTAGGTTCCAGAGGTTACCCCAGACCCTAGAACAAGGTGGGAATTTTACAAAGGTGAGGAGGAGATTGTGAGGGTGCCAGTGATGCAGAAACACAGAAAGCATCAACAAAGGCTCACTCCCAGTGGGGAGACAACGAGGACAGTTATGAGGCTATGTTGATCAGAGCTTGGGTGAATGGGGATTAGAGATAGGAAAGTAGAAAGTGCTTGGGACCAGAGTCTGGGACAAATATCTTCTCTAAGGGAGACCAAGGCACAGTAAAATCAAGGCAGTGTTTCCTCAAGCCTTGGCATACAAAGAAAAAAAAAGTGGTATGTTGAAGATAAGTGTTGTATTGAAACAAAATAGTATCAAAGGATCATGAGGAAGTTTAAAGAAAAAAATCCTTTATTTCTAAAAGTGCTGATACCATCAAAGGGAAAATACATTCCTTTTTGTTTTATTTTTCAAGTATGGTTCTGTTTGTCATCTCCAGGGTTTCTCCTGTCAGCAACTGCAGTAGTTATATGAAGGAAACTGAATACACACACATATATTTTGAAACCTGGTAAATTTAACCTAAAGTACATTTTAGCTTTGGAGTGCCCTTGGGGGTGGAACTGAATTGCTCAGGAGATGAATAATGGGATTCATTACTATGACCAGTTGAAATCTAACATAACCCAAGGTATTCCCTTGCTGTTGAAAGCTTAGAGACTGTGGGAAAGTAATGCAGCCCTGTTTAAGTGATTTCTTATCCCACCACAGAAAGAAAAGCATTTTCTTTCTACATGAGAGAGGTTTATCTATGTTTATAGATATCCTGGACAGAAGAATATTTTTTGCATATTCAAATGACCTTGTTTTAGTTCTTGTGATGCAAAAAAAAAATGTTGTTTATCATTCTTTCTGTAAAAATAAACAATCAATATCCCATGAGTGTAAAGGACTACTGTATACACTTGCTTTTGCTAGTGTGTACAAACAGTCATGTAAATGATAATAGTAGGTCATTAAGAGATGCTTTCTATTTTATTTGCTCTATTATACATGCAAAGTAAAATCTGCTGTATAAAATATAAATTTAACATTGTGAGGCCACCCTTTAATATAATATGAGAAATTCAGAGCCAGATTGCTTTCACAGCAAGTCTCCTCAAACATTAAAAAGAAAAAAATTTTATAATCTCACATGAAGTTTTCCAAAAAATGGAAAAAAAGAATTTGCATGACATTTTATTTTTGGTGAAACTACCTCAATACTGATACAAACCCTTAATTAGTATGGTGAAAAAAGAATATATACATATGTATGTATATTTACACACACTATATATACACACACACATATATATGGTAATTTTATTAAATATATGTAAAAGTGAAATACTGCTCAAAAGTCTGTATTTAGAAAGCGCCAAAAGGCAACTGGTACATTTAATAAAAAATAAATAGTTGCAACCTCAGGATATTAACATGGCTTGTTTATATTCTATTTATTGGCTAAGTTTGAACTAGAAACCCCATATGGTGATGTCCAATCCTGGGCTTTTCAAGAAAGCCACTTGTTCTGATTCTATGATTAAATCAATCAGGATGAAATCTGCTGCTGTCACAAAGAAGCTTGAAGCTCAAAGATTTTACACATTTCACATTTTTTTGTTGCTCTTCTTAAGTGTATAGTGACAACCTTTTACACAAGGATTTGCAAAATTTGGGACAGTGGCAAAAAATATTCTAAGTATTTTAAAGTTCGTAGTGATGTTCTAGCCATATCTCTGTCAGAACCATACAGAACTTCAGGTTTTACTTGTTGCTCTGTTGAAAACTCTTATCACATAACTCATGACTTTTATATAGAGTTGCCTATCTCCAAAGTATTCTGGTTTTTTGTTTTGTTTTGTTTTTTTGTTTTTTGGTACTAGGGATTGAACTCAGGGGTGCTAGACCACTGAGCCACGTCCCCAGCCCTATTTTGTGTTTAATTTAGAGACGGGGTCTCACTGAGTTGCTTAGTGCCTTGCTGTTGCTGAGGCTGACTTTGAACTCATGATTCTCCTGCCTCAGCCTCCCAAATTGCTGGGGCATCCTGGTTTTAATGACAGATCATGTGATGGACCTATGTCTTGCCACAGTGCTCTTAACCAATGGCAGAAGATTAGTTTTATGTTTGTTTGATTTTGGTTTGTTTTTAATATATGAAAAGGAAGTAAGTATGGTAATATTTAGTAATTTGCTATATATATCATTTAACATTCCTGTCTATACTATTTAGTACATAGAAAATACCTAATACCTCAAGTAATCCAGATTGATGTGACTGACTCTTGAATATTTTCCCAGTCACATTCAAGGTTGTAATTTTAAAATTAAGATTGTGTATTAGAAATTTATCCAAAATAGCATGTATAGGTGTTTTAGATACAGATTTGAACAAATTCATACATGTATTATTGAAATACAACCAAATGTTCCCAGGTCTTAATATATAAAGTATTAGAAATATTGGTGAATATTTTATGAACATGTTCAGGGAAAATTTTTTAAATAGCTACAGTATTAGTGAAGGAAAGAAGACATTTGAGACTCTCTACTGCCTGAAGGTAAATGAATTGGTATATATCCCTTTAACGTCCTTTAAAGTCTCTTAGTACTATAATAAACTCCCCTGCAGAGTATAACTTGGGTATATAAAATTTTTTTAAGTTATATGATAAAGCAAGTGAAAATGTAGTAATAGGCCCTTTAAGCAATATTATGCACTGTCTCTGAAATACTAGTGTTCTGTGATGTCATGTAAAATTTGCTTATGAAGCCTATCCGAGAAACAAAACCTAACATGACAAAGTGTTGAGTTCTCAGGGTAAAGACAATATTCTATCTCTTGAAATATAATGAAGACTACACTCTATTAAAGTGCAATTGTCAACTTGAGGGAACTATACAGCTTTGCTATGACAAAATAACACAAACAAGTTGAACAGAACATGAATTTTAAAAAAAATCTTGGGACAGAAACATGTATATTTAATAAGATGTCTTCTACCATGAATTTTTAAGAATGGGAAAAGTATTAAATATCAACATGGTATATATGACTCATTCAATTTGTTTTCTTGCAATCTTCCTGCCCTTACCCCAGTAACTTCTTTCCCCCTCATCCTTACTCCAAAAATAAAATGAACACAGCTGTCAGGTGTCAATGTCTAGAGAATATTTTATAAAATCTTAAATGTTTTGAACTTCAAAATAATAACCTGACCAGCACATTCTGAGCTGAAACCTCATAAATTATTAAATGTACTGTTCAATGGCAAATGTTCTGAAACCTTCCCAATAATGACTCATGCCACAAAAGAGAAAGCAAGAAGAAATGGATATCTTCATTCTTTTAACAGAAAAATATCAAAATGTTTTCTTTATTTTTAATGTCTTGGTAAACTGAATGATTTGTCATTTTGAATGTTTGGATTTGCACATTTCCAAAGTTTTATGAATTGTCTATCAGGGATAATTGTCCATTATATACACCAGCAGCTGCTAAAATATTGTATTTCATCTTTTATAGTCTGAGGAAATTAATTAAAAATAAAAGTATGTATTTCTTTTAGATGTATTATTGGTTTTGTATAAGGGCATATAAAAGGAATGATCTTAGTAATTTGTTTAACTGAAGTATCACAGAGAAAGTTAAATATAAGTGGACTTACATATTATCATATCCAAATACTAGTTTTTCAAATCAACTAAGGGAAAAAAGTTAACTGGCATTTCTAGATCACTCCAAAATTTGTTTGACAAACTATAGCTGGAGTTACATCCTACAAAATATTTTTAATTTATCATGTATCAGGCACTTTGTGTCTTTTACTCAATTTTACCCTGACATAAAACCTGCAAAAATGTTAAATTTTCATTAACATTTCTATTTGGCAGAAGAGTGAGAAACTAGTTTAAGGAACCACACCATTTTGGAAATACACTGTGATATTATGTGTAATTTATGAGTAGTGCAAAAGATATCTCCTTTCGATTATTTTCTGAAATGTTTTTGATGGACTACTACGCTGACAAGCATAATTTTTCCTCAAATTTCTAAATGTATTTTCTGGGTCACTGTGCTGCCTTGATCAATATGGTTTGTTGTGCTCAAAGATAAGCAGCACTGTGTATATCACCTTGATGTAAATACCCTGAACTTTTAAAAATGTTTACATGAATCAGAACTTTTGTAAATAAGTGATACACTTTTGATGCCTGTGTCACTGACATGTATGCACTGGTGAGGATGATGCAATACTAAACAAAACAGAAAAAACAATGTACAGAACGCCCCAATTACCATAATAAGCCCCGCCTTACCATCAAAGGTCTGCAAACAACATTCATCTCCCTGAGTATCTTTTGAGTGTTCTGAGCTGTCTGCAAATCATTTTACATAGGAAAAATGACCTCCTTGCTCTCCATAGAATAAAGGACACCTGTGAGAAAAATGATCAATAGACATTTTCACTTGACGGAAATGACAGCTGAAGACCGAGACAGCAAATGACTGACTAAAATCTCAGAATAAGCTAATACCTGCCTTCCTCTTCTGAGCTCACATACTTGCTCAAAAACCTAATTCAATAGATGTTAAACTTGAGTGACATCAGAATCACCTGGAGGGTTTATTGAAGCTCTGTTAGCTGGATACCAGTTCTAGGATATCTGTTATGATAGCTCTGAACAGCGCCTGAGAATTTAAGGGCCACCTTTTCAGAAGCACTATCTAGTTGTTGAATGACAGCAAGTTTCTAATCTAGCAAGCAATGAGTGGTTTCCAATTTTCTTAGTTGCTTCTTCTGAATGGCATCTTTGGTCTCGATAGTCTGATAATTTCAAATTCTAAATTTTATTTTATTTTATTTATTTTTTTTTAAATTTTTTTTAGTTGTAGGTGACAGAATATCTTTATTTTATTTTATTTTATTTTTTATGTGGTGCTGAGGATCGAACCCAGTGCCTTATGCGTGCTAGGCGAACGCGCTACCACTGCGCCATAATCCCAGCCCTCAAATTTTAAATTTTAAATCTAAACTCAAAGTACAGTCTCAAACATAGTAACTGGCTTTTGGCTTAAATTACAGCAAATCATACTTAGATAAACTAAGATATGAATCATAATCTCTATGACTACAAAACTTGTGCTCTTTTCACTCCATGATATGCTTATCTTTGAGAACCAGAACAGTATCATAAGAGCTAAAATCAATATTTTTCAGTAAATCCATTTAGTAAAAGAATGTTATTTTTTTACAAATATTTCTGTTTGAAAACTAAAAAATTTTTATGGACACTATGTATCTAAACATAAAATAATTTTTAAAACCTTTGAGTTTCAAAATAAGCCAACTTCTTTGATATTAATGAGGTAAAAATTACATAAACCAATCTAAAATTTAACCTATAGAGTTTTTAAGTATGAAAAAGCAGTAGTTAATCACAAAACTGATGAGTGAAGATTAAATGAATCAAATCCAATATTTTCTATGCCACCTGCATGAAATACTTAGTGGAAATCAACCATCAACTATTTAAACTTCTCTTATTAAAAGAAAGAATAGTGTTATCTTCTAAGGAAATTTCTTCAATTGTCAAATAAAATATATTAGCAACATTGAGTTTATTTCTTGTTCATTTAATATTGCTTTGATCAGTCATTATAGTAATTTTGATGAGTGGCCCTGTTCAACATGCTGCACATAAGCACACCCATATGAATTAAATGCACATAAGCAATTCTATGAAGTAGGAATGTGGAAATAATTACCTGTATTTTATAGATGAAGATCCTGAAGCACAGTAAAATTAATTTGATTGCATACAATTACACAGTAGGTAATACAAATAGGTTGAAAACCCAAAGAAAGAGATTCCAGCGTCCTCATCCACTTTATACCCTAACTGCATGTTGAAGACAACCTTAAAGGAAACCATTATGCCTGGAAGAGTCTGAACATATAGAAACCAATAGCATTAGATGAGGCAGCATAGACAGACCACGAATGGCTAAGTCCTGAAGGATTTGGGCAGCCATTGTTTGTTCTTTGGCTTTAAGTCTGAGTGGGAAAAATCAATAAATAAAAAGTTTTAAGAAGACATGATTTGACTTATTTGAAACACCTGCTTGAATGTTTCTTCATGAAAATATGCAATTCCTTGTTCATAACTGGGCCAAACCTTCAGAATAAAACTATTTTCAATGATAAAAGCTTTAGCAGGGAATAGACTCCATTGAAAGAAATAACAACAAATAAACGGAAAATGGAAATGGAAAGAAAGAATAGCTCCATGAAAAGAAAGAATGGCAAAATGGAAAATGAATATTGGGCTGTTATATGACCTGGACATTTACCCACAACTACTCATTGTGTGAGACACACTTCTCCTCCTCTCTGGTTTTAGTCTTTACTTCCTTCTGCTTCAAAGATGTTCTCCAGAATTCTCCAAATTTAGCAACCATTGAACAATATTTTCCTTTTGAAAATCCTTTGTTTAAAATCTCTCAACAACTTCTAATTCTCTCGAAGAAATGGTAAACTCATACTCTTTGTTTTACTGTAGCTACTAAATTTTTAAAATTTCAACAATTATTACTCCTGTTTTGCCACACTCTGACCTTTCTGTGTCACTCTTCGTTTTCTAATCTGCTCTGTACTTGCCTCTGGTACCTTTCATTCTTCTGCTTCAGTGACTACATTTATCATGTCTTATAATGAAGATATGATGGTGAGAAATGCTTTTCAGCATTTGTTTGTCTGGAAAAACACCTTACGCTGTAATTTTCTTTGATCAATATTAAATTGTGTTTATAAGAATTATATTTTAAAATAATCACAGAAAAAATTGACTGTTTTTCCTTTTGCTGCATATCTTTAGGAGCTTTAAAACGTGTAGATTGTTGCAACCACTAACACAGTCATGATTCAAAGCAATTTCTTCAACTACATGCCCCTAGTTTTTGAGTGATACTTGACTGATATAGAATTCTAGATAGAGATTTTGTTTTTTCAATTATTTGGTTTTAGTTCTTTCAGCATTTTCTGAAGCCTATTGGCTCTATTTTCATATATTACAGATTATTCTTTGGAACTTTCTATTTTATATATAAAAATCAATTAAATTTTTTGGAGCTTAAAACTTTTATAACTAGGAAATAACTTTACAAAAGGTAATAGAAAATTATAATGATAAAATCAGGTATAAAGTTCATGCAATAATGTAAATACACTTAACTTCATAAAACTTGGCAGTTAAATATTATTGAAATGACACTTTTATGCTAAATCCTTTTTAACATCCTTTTCATGCTATAAAACAAAGATAGAAAAGACACCCAAATAAAACAAAACAAAAAAATACCAATAGTTGGAGTTTGAAGGAGTCCCTGTAAGTAGAAACGAAGTTTAAGACATTTTGATTCCACAGACATTTACCTCTTCACCTCTGCCTTTTAGCATATCCATATGCAATTTAGGTTAAACATTTCTCATATCTGAACTGTGTCAACTTTTGCCCCTTTCCTATTCATTGCCAAAGCAACTTTTCTTCTTTCCTTTCTTACCTTCCCAAGAGGATCCTTACCTTCCCAAGAGGGTCGAAGACATCTTTAGCATGGTATCCCCCTTTAAGTTTCCAACACTGGGATTTGTTTCTATCCTTTCCTGAGCAGTCCTCAAAATCAAATTTCAAGTTTCCTAAAATTGGAAAATTCACTTGGAGCAAACAAGTATATTTGCTTTCCAAAGTGCAGTAAACTTTCTGGCATTCTGCTTACCCCAGTAATGTTTTAGAACTCTTCATCTGGATGTAAATTTTATAATAACTATTGGAATTTTAAATTTTGTTCAAGCATGAAAATTTGGTATATATAATCTTATTATCATATATCCATTGTTGTAGGCATTTTCATTATGAAATAATATAGTTAGACAATGTCATAATTTTTTATTTACAAAAATAAATTGAGATAAGTAGAAAAAATAAATTCATCAATAACCTGGTTAAATAGGGCATTAGCATTTGCCAATCTTTCCTCCCAGTCTTTTGTTCCCTCTAAGGAATTTTTAGTACTATTGTTATCATATTCTATATGCAATTTCCAAATTAATATTGTATTAAGGGATTTTGTCATGATGCTTCCTTTTCATAAATATCATTTTGTATGATGGCTTGAGGACAAAGAGCATGCCCTTTGCATCTCCCCTGCTGTTTTACACAAATATCTATACATAGTAGACATTCAGTAATGTATTTAACCTGAATGAAGTTACAGGCATTTTAAGAAGAAAAGTTTTCTTGAATATTTAACTCTTTCTGTCATACTACCTAATAGAGTAATGTCAAAAGTTGACTTTCAATAAACAATTGCTGAATTAAATGCTGGGAAAGTTGTACTAGTGTTGTTGAGAATCACAACAAAGAGTTGTTTACCTTTATTATTAGTTCTGAAACCGACACTCATAATTGTATTTTTGTAAGTTCATTTGATCATGTCATTTGACTCTTTTTTCATTCCAATAACTTTTCACCTCAGAGCAAAAGTCAAATCCCCCAAAGTGGTTTACAAAGCTATTGTATTCAGAACTGAATGGTTTAACAGAATATCATAGAGATTGGCTTAAACAGTGAATATTTACTTCTCACTTTTCTATAGTCTAGGAAGTCTAAGAACAAGGTGTAGCCACCTCAGTTTCTGTCAAGGGCACTCCTCCTGGCTTGCAGATGGCCATCTTCTTGCTGGGTCCTTAATTGGTGACAAAAGATCATCTCTCTCTTCCCTTTTATTCTCAATGCATTAATCCCATCATGATTTCTCCACTTTCATGACTTAATTACTTTTCAGTGGTTTTCACCTCTAGATACCACCACTCTGGAACTTGGAGTTTTAACAAATGAATTTTGGATTGATAGAAACATTCAGTACATAACAAAAGCATTAAATAATCTAGCCATATTTCTTCTCTGACCTCCTCACTTCACCCCCCCCCGCCCCACTGTTCCTTAAACACACTCTATTCTTCTCTCTCAGGGATTTGGCATTTGCTATTTCTTCTACCAGGAAGTATCTTCACCCACATATCCTGTTCAAATTCTTCATGTCTTCATTCTAGCATCACGTCTCCTGAGACATCTTCTTTCTCTGCAAAGAGGTATTGACCTCTTTACTACTCCACATCTCCTTGGCCTTTAATACTACTTTTTTTTTTAAATATTTATTTATTTTTTAGTTGTAGGTGGACAGAATATCTTTATTTTTATGTGGTGCTGAGGATCGAACCCAGTGCCTCACGCATGCGAGGCAAGCGCTCTCCCACTGAGCCACAGACCCAGCCCCTAATACTACTTTTTGTCAAAGGTACATATTTGCCATTTTAATTTATCTTCTTCCAAATTAAGTATAAGCTTCTTGAATGTATTGTGTTTATTCATTTTGTCACTAATAGGAATCTCAGCTCCTGGTGACTGGAATATTTAACTGCTCAATAAATAATTGTTAGAGATAAGAATGAATGATTAACATTACATATACCATGTAGTCGATATTTTTATGCACTATCGCTTTCTTTGATGTTTTCAAAATAAAATTAACTCAATGTTACAGAGAATGGAATCAGGAAGATAAGAATATTGCTGAAGGCTACACTAAAAATTAATAATAGTAAAAAAAATAACAAAGTTAAGCTTCACACCAGAGGTTTTCCTAAATTCAGATCTCTTCTATTGAATCATACTGGAATAAAAATTAAAAAAGAAAACAATTGCACAATTTTCTAATGATTTTGCAAACTCATTTAATATTAGCTTTTGGTCTATATTTGACATTGATATAAAGGAACAATCATGGCTACAAATCTTGAAATTCACAATCATTGCATAAGATCTTTTTTTAATTCAAAAGAAAAGAACTTCATTGCAACTCAATTTGATTCTCTCTAACTTTGGGATAATACTATATTGAAATGAAACTATTTCACTCTCAGTTAAGACCTCAGCCTTGACATTTGCCCTTTTCCAGTACAGGCATTCTAAGATGCACAACCTGAGGCTTGTTTGTAAAGAAGTTATCACTTCCATCAACATTCACTTTGAATTAGCCAACTCGTGTGATATGGAATTAATGGGAAATATCTCAGAAATGAAATTAGTAATAGGACCAGAACTCTGAAAGAAGTTGCTTTAAATTTAAATCACAGGCTTAGTACTCTGTCACTTTTGTCTCTATTTCACGTGTTCTGGGCAACATTGATTTTTTTTTTCCTTAAAGCAAGACATCCAATAAACCTGAGCTTAACACTGGACTCAGTTTCTAGGTTACTTAATCTCACACTGGTGAGTGATTAAAAATGATTTTAAAATAAAATAGTCAATGGTTCTCCTTAGATGATATCATGAAGGACTTGCCTTCAGGTCATGACTAAGTTTATGTGGTAGAATGATCGGCCACATGGGTATTGCATATGCACAAGATGCCAAATTTGGCTCAATTTAACTTAACTCAAAAATATTCATTTTCCAATATTTTCCAAGTGTTTTGTTAGGTGCTTTTAGAATCATGTAGTAGGGGCTGGGGCTATAGCTCAGTGATAGAGCGCTCGCCTGGTATGCGTGAGTCACTGGGTTCGATCCTCAGCACCACATAAAAATAAATAAATCAATAAAATAAAGGTATTAGCATCCATCTACAACTAAAAAAAAATTTAAAAAAAAAGAATCATGTAGTAGTAGAATGGAAGAGACAGCAGTTGGGTGATTCACTCAGAAATAGCACCAAAATCATAGTTTCTTTTACACTCTTATTGTAACTAATGAGAACCAAAAATTTTGGATAAAACTCCCAAGTAATCTTAGGAACATGCTCTCAATTTCCTCACCACTCCAGCTATTTCTAGTGAAAGTTATTAATGTTATGTTATTAAGCACATCCACAAGCACAAAGTTATCACTAATGTTTGAGGATATTGAAAGATAGGGGTAATGGAGAGCTCAGTTCAGCTGCTTAAATAAAAATAGTGCTGGAACTGAAGGATAATTTTTTTAATACTATTATTATAACCACATGATCTCAGAGCATTTGTGTAACATTCTATTTAATTCAACTTCCTTTTGTTTAGATTAGCTTCTACCTTATTTCTTACTCTCTGGAGGAGGCACTGAGCATTTGATGAGCAGAATGAGGAACTCAGTTAACACTATGGTAAATCTATCTTCTATTTGGCATTTACCTCTCATTTAACGTTTTTGTTCAATTAGGTAATATATTACCTAACCCTTTCTTTTCTTTTTGTTATCCATGTCTCCATATTTATAACTTACTGTTGAGTTTAAAAAGTTCAGACAACCTGCAAAGAAGTTCTTTTTAGAGAATTAACCTGACTCTGAGATTCTTCATATGTATAATGGATATAATAATTAGCTTATAGTATTTTTCAAAGATTAGAGAAACATGAGAGGAAATGCTTTATAAAAAGTAGATATATATATATAAACATATATAAATATATATAACATCTGTAAATATATATACATATATACATGTATACGTATGTGATATACATATATATGTGTGTATATATATGTATATATATATAAAATTACAAGATGAAGTGTGTTCTCCATGGGCAACAGGTAATGTTTGAAATGTTTACACAACTTTAATAATTAGATGACAACATAATTACAGATTTTGAAAATACATAGTTTTGGTTATTCAGAGTTGAATAATTAATTAACAGTAAAATATCAAGGGTTAGAGAAATGAACCATGGAAAAGAAAATGATTTATAGAGGCAGCTAGAGAATTATAAGACGCAAAATAACTTGCCCAAGGTCACATACTGTTCATTAATTTATCCACAATCCACCCATCCAATCATCCATCTATCCACCCAAAAAACATTTATAAACACAAGAAACAGAATGGTTAGTAAGACCTTCCCATGTTTTCAAGGAGGTTATAGAATTTAGGGAACTATTCTTCCCAGATAGTATGAGCATTGTCAAAATATGACTAATTGTAACAAAACAACTGAGGTTCTAAAACAGAATAATAAGATATCATCTACAGATGCCCTCCATCTCATTTGGAGTAAAGATTAAATTCAGCTCCTCTGGCTACCTAATTTAAGGTGCCTCTATACATTAAAATAATATGACTACATAGTTTTCTCTATCAATTAGAAGACTATTTTCCTTAATAAAAAGCACACTATCCCTTCAAGGAATTTAGCAAATCTAAAGAGGCACCTGTTCGTGAATCATTTATATATTCAATACCATCATTTCTCAGAATGATGTTAAAAGACACCATGATTGTATAAAAAAAGTAATAACATATGGCTCTAGTCCCAAACTATTAAAATATAGCAGGGAGAATAAATGTAATACATAATTGAATAGAATGTGATCTATGCTATTGCAGAAACGTCACAGAAAAAAATTCTACTGAAAAAGACAGGAAAATCTTTCAATAGAAGGAAACCAACTTCTAGAATAGAGCTTCAAGTAAACTTTTCATTTTAATTTGCAATTAATTTGATGGGATAAGATTGTATTGTGGCATTTATTCAATAAAAATTGATCAAGTATCTACTGTTAGACAGACTCTATGATAATCACCAGGAGTGTAACAAAAGAAAAAGATGGTCTATGTCTTTAAAAACCTAGTATAGCAAGGAGATCAAACAAGAAACAAATGTATTCAATGGCACTATCTGGGGCCTTACTACAAGAGCTTGTTTCAAGCTCTGCAAACAGAGCAGCAATAAATAAATAAATAAATAAAAACAAAAATATTTATCCTTGTTGTGGAGTTTATATTCTAATCAGATGAAACAGGCAATGATCAATTATGAACACAAAACATTATTTTATATAAGATGGTGATGGAGGCCACTGGAGAAAATATAATATTCATGAGTTGCCAAGAAATCATGACAAAATAGCTATGAGATGGCTCATAATCAAAAGCTCCTTGAGATGAGTTCTGAAAGCTGAATAAGGATTATATCATTGTTAAATAAGAGGAGCATGTTGAGTGGAAAATTCTCTTTTCGCTTAATTTCTTGTTTAACAATTCTCATCTCATTTAATTTCTCAGGTCCAGCAGTAGTGAAGAAATGAATTAAAAAGTGTCTAGGCCTTTCATATAGAGCAAGGAAGTAGGCTCAGGAATCCTAAAGCAACTGAGATGCTGGAGCCCTCACTGTACAGTTATTACCAAAGACCCTCCTGACCTCTGAAGGTCATGACAAGGCAGCAAATATCAGTAGTGGATGCAGCAGTGAACTCAGTGTATGTCAGATTGAGGTACAAAATAAGCACAGAACTGACACCTTCCTTAATGACATGTCAGTTAATACTCCTATAACAAGGATGTTACTTTAGGGAGAACTTAAGAGAAAATAAATAAGAATATAAATTAAGTAGTCAAAGAAGACCAAATAATGTTAAATCATTAATGTTATACTTAATTGACAAATATAATTTATTGATACTGACAACCTAAACATGTATATATACTTGAGATTTACTTTGGTACAGTAAATCTGTGATGTGAAATGTTTTTGTTATTAATTTAAAAGTTGGGCAAAATGCATACAGTTAAGAGAAAAAATACTAACAAAGTTTTGTAGAAGAAAATGGAAATTGTAAATAAATAATAAATAATCTTAAAATGGCACTAAACCTAAAGATTTTCACCAATGAATTAATTCATGAAGCACTCCTACTGGTAGTTTATGTACTAAACTATTTGTAGTAGAGAGAAAAAAGAAAAGAGAACTAAAATTAAGCATAGATACGGAATTTGAAACTTATCATGTTGCTTCTATGTGATCATTTTTAACTTATAAAAGCAGCAATTTCAGAGGGAAACATGATATCAGAATATCTAAGAGAAAAAGTAACATAAATTATTTTGTTAGCTGACCAAAAGATATTTTAAAATTAACATCTACACTGTCAATCTCAAAAATGATTATTTTATGCTTTTTTTGAGAAATAAATATATATGCCATTATATAAACATACCTCAATTTATCTGTTCTCATGTTGAATGACATGATTAATTTCTTTTTACTTTTTTATTATAAATTATGCTGCTATAAGCAGTTAACCCAAATTACTTTGAAGACAAATTTTTGTTTATATTGGGTAGATATCTAATAGCAGAATTGCTAGGTCACAGATAAATTGCTTTTTATTATACAGGAAGTTGTTGGTTTTGCAGAATGTTTGTACACCTTCTAGCAATGTATGAAAGACTACTGTGAAAGTAGTCAACGTGTGAAAGTCACCCTTACCAAAGACTTATGAGATCAGTTTTTATTTAACCATTCCATTGGGTCCACAGTAGTATCATTGAAATTTTAGTTGTCTTTCTCTAATAAGTAATGTTTCTCACTTTTTCCGTGCTTATTGGTCATGATTAAACAATCTTCTGTGAAGTCCCTGTAATATGTTGCACACTTTTATTATTAATTTCAATATAAATTTCACACAACCACAGCCAAACTCTATCTTTGTACCTTTGTCCACTTTTAAGTTGCGTACATGTCACGTTTGAAAAGTTTTTGATTTATCTGTAGTAGCATTTGGAAATGCATCACTTAACATTGGTAGGCAAGGGTGTCCCTTAAACCAGTCGTGTCAATCTCACTAATCACAAATGAAGAGTCCTTCTGTTTTTCTTATTTATACATGTTTGAGTTTTCCATTGTAACCATCTGATTAAGAATAATGTATGTTATATCTTGATCTAAATTTAAATCTCATAAATGAGACAGTTGCCTTGACCTACGTACAAATAAACATTATTAAAATCTTACAGTTCACTATTTATTGCTGCAGATTTCACTGTAGAAACTGGAAGCCAAATGCATGTAAAACCTTTGTGTGCACCTCACATATTTTAATGACAACTAATTTCTGATCTAGGTCAATAGTTCTATCATGCATTTTGCTTTTTCCTACAGATTTTTTTCTTAAAAGAAAAGCACTTCTATGATATTTTTATATTTAAATAGATGGAACATACATTGTTAAGAACTGTGATAACAACATGAGACTGAGGGAAGACAATAAATTTGTAAAGGATTATATTACACTCATTTTTACATAAATAAGACAGAAATAGCTGTGCATAAGTTATATGGCAACCTCCATAAACTATTTGTATCCTAGACATCACTGTAAGTTTTAACATCTTATATACAATTAAGAATTTTTAAAAAATCAGGATAACTGAGCACACAGATATATCATTTGTCCCTCTCTTTTTGTTTTCTTTTATAGAATTTATTCTCTGTATTGAAGGATATTGCATCTTACCATATTGTATTTGAATGATGTTTTAGTCATTTAAATTTTCAATTTTAGTTCTTAGGAGATAGTGACTGAAAGAAAATATGTTTCCCCTAAAGCTGTGTGAGTTAGATTTTACCCATTACGGAAGATTCATAAAGATAAATTGCTTGCTCAAAGTCTCACAACTAGTTCTGAATTTACACCATTTGTCTCTTAACTTCACAGCATTTAGAATATATTAATGTTGTCACTATTAATAGAATACATTAATTGAAGCCAGATTTCAACATTAATTGGTTCTTATTTGTTTGTGGTTAAAATGACAATGAAGTATATACAGTAAACAAATGTTGGAGTTCCATTTTAATCTGACCAATTGTTCCTTAATACATACCATGATTTTACCTAATTTGAATTGTCTGAATTTATAGGGTAATAAAAACCTTTCTATTACTTGAGTTGCAGAATCCTCTAATTCAAGTTAGTATGTTTCCTTGTTGTAGAGTTTTTTTTCTTAAAATAAATTTTGTGTACATTAGGCAGATGAGTTTAGAACTTTGTTAAAGAATGAAGGAGATTAAGAAAGTGAAGGAGTGAGAAGTAACACTTTATGGGGGCGCAGTCAGTGATTAAAGTCATTTGTTCTAGAAAGAAAGCTAGAGAAAGAACAAATGGCAACAATCTCTGAAAACACTCATGTTAAAATCATAACAAGCATTCCCATTACAAAATGAGCACAGCATCAGATCAAAGAGCAGCAACTGGTAAAGAAGGAAAGAGCTAGCTACATCTCTCCCATTTGGCCCAGGAAATGAGCTTTCCACATTTCCTCCTTTGTCCCAGCCCCGTCTCCATGCCCCAGTGTGTGACCAGAAACCAGATGCTATAGGTCTGTATCAATGAGCTTCCTGAGTCTCCAGCTCCCATCCGAGTGTGTCCAAATGGTGGTACTGCAGGAAAAAAAAACATGGTGAAGGCACAACCACTCATATTTTTATGCAAGATCTCCTCGGCTTGACCACAGGGATGGTCTGACTTTCATTTCTTTCCTAGACCCTCAACTCCTTTTTTCCCATCACTGTCCTGAAGGTCATTCTACTTTGTGGAAGTCTGTGGGGTTTGTCAAATGAATGTCATTAATCACAGGACCCATTTTTATCTTCTATGCCTCATCTGGTAGCAGAAAAATGCTACACTTTTCTTATTTTAATAGTTGTAGTATCTTTTATTTTTTCCTACTTATAAGATGACCCTTCTCTTCAACTCTTCCACATAGTGCTTCTGGAGCAACTACTGAAGGGACTAGGTACACTTGAAAGAATAGAAGTTAATTTCCCACAGAAGAAACTTGAAAGACAATTAAGAGGACAGATAAAGTTCTTCCTCCTTTGGCCCTTGGATGTACTATTTCAAGGCATGGTTTAAGCAGTGCTCCAGAATACTTCAGAAGGCCAATCAATTTTATTTTTGAAGTAATCAACCTATTTATTTAGATTATTGTGAAAAAAAAAGTGAACAGCAAGATAACACAGCATCCCACATTTCGTTCCATAATTAGAATGTCACTTCCATTTTACCCCTGTCTCTGCTACTGTGAGATTGCACACACCAGTTAAAGAATCAGCAGTTAATTCTTGGATGAAGTTCTGTTCATTAATGAATGCAAGCCAATAGATATTATAAATAGATTCACATTATATATAGATTAGCTATATTTCCAACTTTCACCCTAATTCTTTGATTTTCATTGGTTCGAGGGTTATAAAAGCACTTTTCTTATTTTAATAGTTGTAGTATCTTTTATTTTTTCCTACTTATAAGATGACCCTTCTCTTCAACTCTTCTACATAGTTTCCTCATCCAATTTCTGTCAATTGAACTTCCGTTTTTTACATTGCAAAGACAAATATTAATAAGTTTCCCTTAAGCTGAAATTATAAATTAAATGTATATTTTCTCTATGTCATTTGTGAAGTTTCATATAGTGAATATTGCTTATATGGTGAATATTACAAAAATTTTTCTTTGCAGAGCCAGTAGTGTTTATTATTTTTCTTATATCACATATTTATCTGGAATTAAAACTTGCTTTTTTATTACATTTTTTGCAATAAATACATATATACAAATATGTGTGAATAGGTATGTGTGTGTAGAGAGAGAGTCGAAAATAATAAACTGACTAAATTATCCTATATAAATAAATATTTTCCACATGACTTTTTTCCAAGGTCTTCTATTCTCCCACACCAGGTTGAACAGATTAATTTCTAGGTCTGTTGCACGAACAACATTCTTGGACTTCTTATCTTCTTAAATTAGTTCTCCTGACAAAATTCATCATCTACTACTTTTATAGACTATAAATGGAGGAATAGGAAAAGTTTTTTAAGCTAATAATTAATTTGGAAAATGATTTGGCAGTTTCATTAAAGTTTAATCATACAACTCCTGTATGATTAAGCATTCTACTACTAGGTACTTCCTTAAGGTAAGTGAAAGACATGTCCATTGGAAGATTTATACATGAATGTTCATAGCAGCTTTTTTTTAATAACAATATCAAACTTAAACAACTCAAACACCTGTTAACAGTTGAACGGACATACAATAAATGGCATACCTATGCAATAGAACACTGCTCAGTGATACAAAACACTTAAAACATGTATAACGTGGAGGAATCTCAAACTAGGCAGAATGAAAGAAAAACAGAACAAAGTATACTTCTGTGTACTTCCATTCATATAAAATTTTCAGAAACATAAATTAATATATAATTACAAAAAGAATCCATGGTTTTTTATAATGAAGGCAGAGATAGGAATGCATGGGAAGAAAAATGAAAGAGGATTTGCAAAGGGTCAGAAGGAAACTTGGATTTATTTTCCCTGCTATGACATAGTAGACATGAATCACTTAAAAGTTTATGAGATAATTAAAGCCACTTTTTCAGTCCCGTGGAATGTCTTTAAACCAGAAAAAAAATCAACATATAAAATTTATCCCACAAAATGAGCTAAGAAATTCAGGAAATAGATATTAGCTATACTGATAAAAATAAAACTCTATATCCCAGGCATTGTGCTAAATAGTTTGTACTATCACGTGTAATTCTTTCATAAGACAATCCTATAAAATTGTTATTCATCTCCCATATTCAATTAGGAAGAAACAAAGGCTTAAAGAAATTAGCTAACATCTGAAATATACTTATAGCTAATTTTTCAATTCATAAATTATGATCCTGGTTTATGGGATCTCCTACTTTAAAAAGTATATGGACTTCAATATGTTACAAAAGACATTCTTCTGTGTGATTGTAATAAAGGTGAAGAGTAGCTATAAAGCAATATCGGCATGTACTCATTATGAAATGATGTTCATTTGATATGATTTTTACAGGGTCATTATATTTTAAGGTCTTTAAAAGGTAGATTTTTATCCTGGTTGATTTCACAAAGATTTGCAAGCAGTGAGAATCAGTGCCAATCTCCTTTTAAGTATCAATAGATATGTGTAGCTGATTGAACAATGAAATCACCTTTATCCAGCTCCCCATCCCTGGTTTTGAAGATACTTATCCAATATAGTGCTGCATGAGAGTCCATTTAATTAACTTAGTGTTTTTCATGTTTATAGAAACCTTGTTCATCTTCTATCACAGCAGGAAGACTGGAGTCTCTCTAGAGATACTTCATTTGTATGTTGTGAAACTCTAATGACCACATGTATTTAAATTTATCTGATACAGTATATTTCTTTTCAATTTTCTGAGTTAATATATTTCAACTGAATTCTAGCTCATGTGAGTAAAATGGTTATTGGCTTGCAAGATTCATGCATAGATACTAATAGGATAAGATAAATTACAATATGAAAAAGAAATAAAACTAGTTCATTTGCAATGCCAAATCAATAGCTTGCTGTTTTATTACATAATATGGTAACAGAACTGTTTTGACTGAATAATTCATCTCAAAAGGAATATTCGACTTGTTTTATAGAACATGCATCGAAGAATAGTTAAAAGATAAAAGGTTAATGCAATCTGGCTGCCAAGAAAATAGAACATTTCTCTCCTTAAAAAAAAAAAAAAAAAAGAACACTCTTGCACAATTCTTGTACATTTTTAATTAATGAGCGGTGGAAATAATTCAGGATACTATTTCTAGAATTCAGGAAATTAAAAATATAATTAAGAGTACATATTATCATGCTGTAGAAAGATAGTGTATGTGTCATCAAAAAGTAATTTGGTCTTTCAAATCTCTACTCATCTATGTACAATAAAATAAATGTGAGGGATTGAGGCATAACCTACTTCAGAAAAAGGATACATTTTGAGATTTTTGTAGCCCCTGCTCTACCAACACACTCACCTACATTTGGATGAAGACACAAGAAAAAAAGGCTCAGCATTAGAATTTTAAAGAATTTTGGGATTCTCTTTTAAAATCTGACCAGAATTGATGATAAAATGTGCACAGAGCATCATATAGCAAAAATACGGGTCCTTTAACAAAAAACTTATGACCAAAATGAAATATAGAGTTTATTTTCCAAATTTTGATACTTTTCTTTCCTGATGCAGTTAACTCATTTGTATTACTTGTCTGCATTTTCCATTACCTAGGTTCTCTGATTCTCTCCTCAGAAAATTGACCTTTCCCTTGTTTCCTACTATCCTTAATAACATTGCATGCAGGTAAGTGTAGTAGCCTGATACTTCCACAGAAATCTAGAAACTTGGGCCCGGCTCAGATCTACTACGTTAAATACATAACTGTAATGAGAGTCCCAGATGAATCTTGTACACATTAAAGTCTGAGTGAATAGCTCTGTTCTATACATTTAATTCTTTAGTTCTTTACCTTCATATGTTTGCATGAACACTTCTGTTTTCTATCTAAAGGATAAATCACGTGAGTTGTGGAAAATACTGTAATTTTTTATTATCATCAACATACCTGCCTTTTATTCTCTTATAGAGAGGGATATAAAAAGCTCCCTCAAGTAATAGTGTAAAAACTGCAGCAGGAACAGGATGCAAAGAATGCTGGTCTCAGCAGTAGTAAATTCCCAAAACCAGAATAAAAGAATCAAGTCCTTCATATGGAACTCAGTCAGAACAGTGTTTTTCATTCTTCATCTGCTTTTGCTTGGGGTATGTGAAGTACAGTTTATTGGAAATGGTACTGAATGAAAACTAAGAGGATAACAGAAAGCACACCTAGCACACACATACTAGTTTTAAATACCATTCTTCAATAGAAGGAACCAGGGCTTTGTGAAGAAATGTCTCATTATTTAACAGAGGCAGGAAATATACAAGATAAGCTGATGACATCTCAGAGTACCAGAAAGCAAGTCTACTCAAAATCAAACAAATAAACAAACAACAACAAAACTACATATACAGAGGTGTTATAGAAACTAACAGTCAACTGAAAGAACTCTGAATAGCCAAATTTGGAACAATTTGAGCAATGAGTATAGTAGCAGTGAATTATATAATATAAAGTATGTAATATATATCCCTAAAGTCAGATTGATACAACTAAGTGATTGAATAAATAAACAGGGAAGAAGAGACAACTTTCCCATGCAGATGATTTAAAAAATATATGAATATTTTCTACTCTTAATGTGGTGGAGTGTAGCTGCTCACTCTCTACGTATGACCTGAATATAATGAATTTTTTCAAACACTACTGTTTAAAGTGGAGGGGAAAGAGTAACTTTACAGCAGAAATCCTACAAACACTATATGTGTTTCAACAAGCAAGTTGATGAAGGTCAACACTGAAGTAAACACCATGTTGAAAGTATATTCCGTTGATGTGATGTGATGAAAATGGCTCTCTACTTCTTTGGTATGTCTCCCAAAAAAACTCAGAGCACCTGTTTAACCATTGAAAAAATTAAGTAAATCAAACACCTAATATCTGATAATTACTCCTCAAAATGTCAATTTCCTCAACAAGGAAATTCTAAGGAGCTGCCACAATCAAGAGAAGCCTAAGGAGATATGACACCTAAATGTAATGTGGTATCCTTAATGGGATTCTAGACAGAAACAGAAAGGACATTAAATAAGGAAGTATCAATCAAGAATAGACTTCAGTTAATTGTAATGCCTCAGTATTACTTTATTATTGCCACAAAAGTACCATATTAACATAAGATAGTAATAATAACACAAAATAGTTGAAGAGTGTGTAGGAAATCTCTCCTATCTGCACAATTTTTCTTTATGAAGCTGTCTTTAAATATGACACTTTAAATATTAAACTATGAAACAAATACTTATTTTTAATAAAGCATAATATAAAATCCAACACTTCTTAGCCCTTGAATGATTTGGACATTAATTTATTCTCTATGCTTCCTTTTACTCATATATAAATAAGAGCTCTGTTGACTAATTCTTTAACTTTTATGAGGTTCAAAGGAAATAATTCCCGAGAAAATATTTTGTTATCTTAAAGATGGTATTACCCATTTTATGTTCATACAAGACCCCAAAATTCATATAGTTAATGTGGTAAAGAGACTTTTAAGTAGGTGAGTTTCTATTTTACCTAATTGTCTCAATAATGGGAAGGGTAATGCCCACACTTTCATCAGAGAAAATTATCCTGTCAAAATTAATATAATACATATCCTGAAGGAGCATTGAGATGATAACAAAGAATAATACCACAAGAGAAAACTGGGATGTAGTGTTCTCTGGTTCATATGTCTGAACTTTATCAGACATGTACAGCTGACAAACATGAACACACAAATGTACACACAAACACAAAAATAATACTTGGAAAAATATGGTTTAAAATGCACACATGAGGTGAAACTCATAAGATGGGAACAGCATTTGTTTGAAAGAAGGACCATTTCTCCCTTTGCGAAGGTTTCTTTCTCTGTGATTAGATTTCAAGTTCCCATAAGAGGAGATATATTTTCACTTTCAATATGTTTACATACATTCTCCTAAGGAAAAAGTCTACTACCTAGCATACACACTGTTCTTAATAAGTACACATAATGTGAATGCACTTGACCCTCAGAGTAGAATGGAAGGTATGGTCTCACAGAGTACCAAGCAAGATACTGAATATAGGTTTAGCAAAATATACTGGGAGGATATGTAGTTAGCTAATAAGGCATGCAAAATATCTTTCCCTTTTTCAATATTTTAAAAATTAATTTACAAAATAATTTGCTATGGTTTTGATAGAGTTTGAGTGCACTGGTCAAAGTTTCATTTTCTGGAAACCTAGTCCCCATGTGACAGCATTGTGATGATGTCATCTTTCATAGGTGGGACCTATTAAATGGACTTAGGTTATGGTGTCTCTACCCTCAGAAGAAATTAACTGTGATCTAATGGAATGGATTATTTTCCAAAACAGAGGTGTTGTAAAATAGTGACCCTGGCCCTTTCTTGATCTCTTCCTTCCTGTTCTTGACATGTGACCTCCTCCCCATGTTCTCCTAGCATTGTGATGCCATCCTTCACAAGGCTGTCACTACAGCTAGGCAAATGTTGGTGCCATGCTCATGAATCTCCAGAACCTCGAGCTATAAATTTATTTTCTTTGTAAAGCACCTGGCCTTTTGTGAATTTTGTTATAGCAGCAGAAAACAGACTAAGGCAGTATCACTTGATAAAATTTTGTGTTTTGTAAGAAAATTTCCTCAAATCAAGTTAGAAAGCTGTAGTATGCTTATAATCAGAATGTGCCTAATTCTCATATGGGGGAAATATACAACATACCTATATAGAATCACAGTGAGAAGGAATTTTTTTCTACAATTGTCCCTCCCCTTGGGTCATTTAAATGGTTTAAATTCCATTTAGATATTAGTCTTACAGAAGCACCATAATTACTGAAGATAAATGCCTCATCTACTTTCAAATCTTCATTAAAATTATCTTTGTTATTTTTGTGGTGCCCAATAGCATAGCTATTAGAGTTAAGAGTCTGTCAGCATTTCCATTTACAAACTCTGTTTTTTTAGGGTTCATTATCTTTTCTGTTTTGAATTGCATTAGCCTGAAAATTAGCTGTCAGCATGAATATGTATTATATTACCCAAACTCCATGTACACATCAGTTTGGTAATATAGAAGGCAGAGATCAGTAACCTCTTTCCTCCTTCTTCATAAAATTCTAAAGGTGTGTTGACTGCTTGATTATCTCCTGGCCAGGCAGAGACTGAGCCTTTTAATCATGAACTTTCTCAGAGAATTGGTCCTAAATCTGACCTAATCATTTTGATATTTAAAAATTTATAAAGAAATCAAATTGAATATGTACTATACTTGCTTTTCAATACACAATTCATTTTAAAGCTTCTGGACCAAATTACATTTCCACATAATTAGAGATCTAGGAGAGCTATACTCTGGGGAAAAAAAAAAAAACCCAAGACATCCAAGGGATCTGTAATTTGTGCTACTTCAGCCAAGGAGTAAAAGCAAAAGCAAAGTAAATCACAGCAAGTGCCATTTTGTTAGAGCCATTTCTTCACTTTCAAGTGGGCAATGACAGGAGGTGATGCTGTGATCACAACAGAGGTAGCAGCTTCAGGGCATGTGAAATGGTGTAAAAAGCATCTGGAATCTGGGCCACACAATGTCCCCTTCTGTCCAGAGTGAAAGCTATCAAGGCAATTCTGTATTTTTTGTTCTCTCAACCTGTCTTTTACAAATTCACTCCTCATTTTCCTAATTCATCCCCACCTGTTTCAACATCAAACATCTTTCAATTATTGATCACTGTTTGTCAAAAAAGACACCTGATTTCCCATTGTGCTTTCTTCTTTTTATAGTTAAACTTGGGGAAAAGATAAGGTAGCAGTGAAAGAACTAGCTCTTGTGCAATGATTACATAAATATGGTCTCACACATGATCTGTCAGACACAAATTATAAATCTGCACCTGGTCACCATGACCACAGGCAAGTAACATTTATGGAAGAAACACTGTCTCAGAGGGAATATTTCAATGATAGACTTATCACCTGACCTATTTATAAGGAAGTTGAAAATTAAAGTGAAAATTTAAAAATGGAAGAAAAGAGAACTGCAGTTATTTTTGCTGCAAAATATGCTTATATGTCTAGGTTAGAGGTAATGATAGATAGTAGCTGATGTTCATAGAAAGGAAGAAATATAGAAAGTACTATTTAAGAGTTACACACAAAATAAACCACCTAGTCTGAAATATTTGTTCCCAAAGTGGAAACAGTAGCCTGTTTGAAATACAAAGCAAAACAAAATAAAATAAAATGTTACTGTGACATAAGACATTAGATGGAGACTGTCAGAATTCACAGATGAAGAAACACTATATGCAAATTCTGATAACTTATTAAAATAAAAGATCACATTCTGTCACTTAAATTATTATCCTTGCCAGTAGAACTCTAATTCTTGTGTAACAGTTATTTCCTAATGTTGGATATTAACTAGCGCTTATCATTAGGAATATCTAATCTATGATGAACTTTGAGATCTTCATTATCAAAATTTCCTCTTCTGCATTTGACAGTTACACTTACAAGATAATCCAAACAATCTGTAGTAGAACTTTCATCTTTCTTAAATTCCAAATGAACAGATTGAAGTTGATAAATATTCAAGTTAATATACATGTTTATTGAGCCATCAATTCAAATGATAATCCCTGTGAATTTATGTTCCAACACTGTACTCTCAAGACTCTTTATAGAAACATGGAGATAAAACAACTGCTGGGTCCATAAGTAATATCAGAACACAATATATATATATTATCATGCAGTTCTTTTAAATAAACGTATATAAATTCAAAGAAGTCAATACCATATCTCTTGTAGAACACATGATATTTTAACTAATCATATTCATCCTCCATTCTTGAAGGCAAAAGAACACTTTCCTAAGTTCTGACACGTGATCACAAAATGAATAAACCTGAGTGTGGTGGCACATGCCCGTAATCCCAGTGGCTTGGTAGGCTGAGGCAGGCAGATCGTGAATTCAAAGCCAGCCTCAGCAAAAGTGAGATGCTAAGCAACTCAGTGAGACTCTGTCTCAAAATAAAATATAAAAAGGGCTGGGGATGTGGCTCAGTGGTTGAGTGCCCCTGGGTTCAATCCCTGGTACCAACACTGAAAGGAAGGAAGGAAGGAAGGAAGGAAGGAAGGAAGGAAGGAAGGGAGGGAGGGAGGGAGGGAGGACCAAAATAATAAAGAGCAAAATAACAACAAAGAAAATGTTGTAGAATGAGAGGGGCGTGATACCCATGATACCCAAACTTTTGATAAGTGTTTGATGGGTATATGAATGAAATAATGATTAATAATGAACAAAGTGAACATTTATTACACACCATATGACATTAATTTTAATAAAAGCTGTATATTATTTGTATTATAATATATTATTTAACTTAACAGATGATGAAAAAGTAGCAATACAGATTTTGAGCGGCCTACCCATAATACAGCTATTAAGTCATAGGGCAGAGATGTGAATTCAGGCAGTCAATTTTCAGCCTCTTTAATTTATATTTATGATTTTTCTTATATAACAAATAGTAGTGTTTGATATTAGTATATATATTCCTCATTATCTCTGTTCTTAATAGAACAATAACTTGTTACTGAAATTTTTCAGTATTTCTGTTTCTACTTGTGGAAACATAAGTGTCTATTAATGAAAATTTCAGGAATTGTTGGACTTCTCTAGAATTTTTTGCAAATCTCAGTAAACACTGTGCATGTTTTCTTGGGAGAAGTCATAAAGAACTGATGCAGCATGTAGAAGAGAAGTTTATCCCCAGTACTAATTTCCAGGTCTTTCTTTTCTACACATACAGTTAATTTTCATTCTAAAACTGTGTCAAATTGTTAACATATGAAAGATATTAGAATTATCACATTTTTAATAATAATATATCCCTTACTTCTCTCCATTTATACCTTGCACTAACTTCTGTAAGCATTTGTATTTGAAATCACTGTTTGTAATAAATGATAAGTATGAATCTAATAGAATCATGAATCTATTAGAGCAGTTATGCCAAGAAACAGAACAGGTCATTCTGTAAGCATTAGGCTGCACTTATTCCAGTAGCTGATTATAGCATGCTCTCTCTCCACCTCATGTTGACTCTTTAAAGCAATACTTGTAACTTGATTTTGATCAAAAGAATTCTGGAGACATATTCCAACACCATTTTCTCTCTACTTTAATATTACCATACCTCCATCCTTTTACCCTAGATGTTTCTCCAGTGTATCAAGAAAGATTCAGTGTAAAAAAACAAATTTAAGTTTAGAACTTTTAAATTATGTTTATTAACAAACAGAATAAATTAACCAGGTAAGGTGGCCCACTCATCTAATCCCAGAGGTTTGTGAGGCTGAGCCAGGAGGATCTTGATTTCAAAGCCAGCCTCAGCAATTTAGTGAGGACCTAAGCAACTCAGGAGAGGCCTCATCTCTAAATTAAAAGGATAAAAAAGGGCTTGGGATGTGAGTCAGTGGTTAAGCACCCCTGAGTTTAATTCTTGGAATCAAAATAAATAAATAAATAATTGGTTCTTAAAAAACAAAACAAAATAAAAAGAATGACAAGGAATAGCAGAGATGAGGCATTGTGGAATATAAATACTCTGGGTTTCCTTACTGGAGATTATTCTTAAGAGGTGAGTAGTAGAGCCTGGATATATAATCTCCAGTCTCACAAATTCTGGAAAAAAAGACCCTCCTGCAAATAGAGGAGAAAATTGTCTTGCCCTATTAAAATCTTGGGCATTATCTAGGAAATGGGGAAAATATGAAGACATTTATTTTGTTTCATAAGCCCAGAGAAAATTGGCTGTCAAATTTCCATCAACTTTCAAAATCTAGTTCAAGGTTAATGGTACTCTAGTTCAAGGTATTTGATACTTTTCTTATAAACTCCTCTATGTTCATAAATTACAGAATCAACCACCAATGTGAGTTTAACTCTTGAATATGCCTCATAGAGCCACCCTTTTCTAATTATGTATTTATCTCTTATAGCAAGTATACTGTTGGAGAGTAGGACATAAGACACTGTGCTCAACGTCATCAGCACATAGTTTTCATAAATTCCTTATATCCAAACATTGATGAGAAGACCTCACATAATATGACTCTGGACTAGACACTTGGAAAATGGTAATTTCTAAAATATTGTTTCTAACTCATCCTGTTTATGTAGGAAGGACTTATGCCTCTATAAACATCACTTTATTTAGGGTGTTGTACAACCATCACTTTTCACTGGCACTAAAGAAACGTATTAATTTTGTATTATCCATCTTTCCTTATTTTTAATTCTTACTGTGAGATGAATATCTTTCACAACCTTCTGCATGCTCTTTGGAAGAAGAAATTCTTTTGAACTCTTTCATGACTTCTTGTTTTCTCTAAAGTCCAAAATCCTTCAGTTGGGGCAAGAGCTCTTTCCTACTGATTTTTCTAACATCATTTCTGGTTCATCAGCACCTCACACTTGTTACTGTGATATTCCACCTTCTTTCTGCTCCTTGAATTTGTCCTGCTTTACTGTATTCATAATGTTGGAAATTTATGAAATGCCCTTTCACTTAGAATTCATTTGGTGAACTTTTTTGGGGGGAAGAGGTACTTGAGATTGAACTCAGGGGCACTCAACCACTGAATCACATCCCCAGCCCTATTTTGTATTTTATGTAGAGAAAGGGTCTCACTGAGCTGCTTAATGCTTCACTTTTGCTGAGGTTGGCTTTGAACTCTCAATCCTCCTGCCTCAGCCTCCTGAGCCACTAGGACACAGGCATGTTTCACTGGGCCCTGCTCATTTGTTGACCTTTTAATTAGTGATAAATGAATTAGCTTACATGTCACCTAACCTACAATATTTTTCCTAAACCCCAAGCCGAAGTTCAGGCCCTCACATTTTCTCTCATAGCACCTTGCATTTTTCTTACCTTACAACAGATGAAACTACAAAATAACATTATGTTAATTGCTTCCCTGAACTAATTTGTAAGTTATATGAAGATATGGATAAAAACCATTATGTTTCCCTTGTAGTCATAGTACTTATCACATTCTCTAATATATATTGTATTATTGTATTAATTTGGTTATTGATTAAACCAAACTGTGTATCTAGTAAATGGTTGAACAAACACATCAAGATATTAGAAAAGTGGGTGTAATATAGATTGGGAAGTCAATAGAACATGGATGTTGTGATCAAATTAAAGAACTGTTTTTAAACATCTCTTGTCACCTCTGTTGTAAAAATAGAGACAGCTTAGAATGATTACATCTCCCAGGCTTCCAAAGCAGCCAGTGTAGCTATAAGACAAAGTAACCACCAATGTTTTAAAAAAGAGCCCTGAATCATCTTCTGAGAACCCACTTTGGAAGATGGCTGAGGACTATACACTGGCCTGGTTTATCCTCCTCTCTGAAATGTAGATGTACTCACTGTGTCTAAAGGGGCCACCTCAAACTAGCACCCAGGGACTCCTAACCTATCTGAACATTTTGATGACACCAAAGTTTATGTTAATTTACCTAATACAATATGATTTTGAGTCACATCTTACTCTACATGAAGATCACTAAAACAGAGAAACAGATGAGATTCTTCTGTATGAGTGTGTCATTTAAATTTACAATATTTTTTTTTAAATGGCAGAATTTTGTAAAAGTTTAAGAGACAAATCCAATGACATCCTCAGGGAATTGTCAACAGAAACACTTTCTTTCAGACAAAGGTGAGAGTTTTCCAGTATGTCTGTTCAGTGGCTTCCCATATTTCCAGCACCATCCTTGTTTCCAGGTGTCCTTACTATAATCACGCTGTTCTGCAAAGGTTTATTGTGTTATCTGCTTTCACCACTAGAGTATTAAGTCCTTAAGAGGTGACAAATGATTCCTTTTTGAAACTCCCTAGTACAACACCAGCTACACAGAAGGCCAGCAGTAAAGATTGAGTAGATTAATGAATTCCATGAAGGTTTTTTTATGTCTTTTTCTATGGATTTCATGCAGATTAATTATGGATTTCATGCACATTAATCCCAAATTAGATGGGGTAGAAAGATACTCTTCCAGACAACTTTTTCTCCAATTATCCAAGTAATTGAGACCCCTCTGCTATGTAAGGCATAAAACAAGCAAATAACAGTTCTTTTTGTACTTGATTTTACCATCTATTCTTCCCGTTTGCTTTTGATTTCATAGTGTCACCTTATACAATGCCTTGGCCCAGCAATCCCTTTCAGATCATATCAATCATCTCACAAATATCCTTCCAGTTAGAAATAAAAGCAATGATAATGCACTAAAAGCACTACAATTCCTGAACAATAGATATGGAAGGGAGAGGGGGGTTAAGCTAGCACTAACTTTCTTTCATGGAAATCAATTTAGCACATTCTAATGCTCAGAATTTTCCCTTCTCATTCAAATGAAAATTCCTCAAAATGTGCTGTCTCCATTTGCAGAACAAATCATTATGGAGAGAAGTGTATGATATCTATTCATATCTAGCATATATTTTGAATTTCAAGACATGTGTCAGTATGAATGTATTTTGTTTCTTCCGTTTTATAAATTATTTTAAAATGTTAAATCAAGTTTGAACTATAAGCATCATACAAATGTCTTTGTACTGCCTAATAAATTATGCTGACTGAATATTTTTCTCAAATTATTTTTAATAAGTAAGAAATATAAATGGAAATGAATCATATGCTTGCACCATTGCTGTCAAAATGAGTTTGCATAAAAAGAATATATACTAATATTGCATAGAAAGACCTTAAGGATATAAAGAATGTGGTTATAGTACTTATTAAAAGAATAATTATCTGAGTTAAAAACTTTAGGAGCAGCATTATATTCTTGGATTCTTTTACATTAAATACTAACATTAAAATTCCAAAATGAAAATGCTCATATTCAAATATAGTATATCATATTCAAAGAATATATGAGTCTTTCACAGCCTATTTTTCAACCCTTCTTCTTTTTCTTCAGATAGATCAAATGCACATTTAGTCCTCTTTCTGATCTTCCTGGCACTTTTCCCAGCTTTTTGTGTTCATCCCCACTCCTGTCATGGGATAACTGTATGTAGTACCATAATGGAAGAAAAGTTATCAGTACATTGTGAATTATTTTCCTTATTACTGTCTTGGAGCAACTTTCCGAATTTTGCAATCTTCAATTTTTTTATAATGTAATGCTTCCAGTTATATCATTCTATGAAAATTGAGCTTCTTAAAGTATTTGTAAAGCGTAAAAGAGTTGTTATTATTAAGGAAGCAGACAGGTCTAAAGAAGCAGGTTAGGGGTAAGTTCTCCTAGGTTTTCACTGAAAAAAATCACTGAAAGGCCAGTGTGTATCTTAGTGGTAGAGCATTTATCTGTCATGTATGAGGCCCTGGACTAGATCCTCAACATAATTGATATTGATTTCACAGCACATTTTCTTCAAAAAGAAAGAGAAGAAAAATTTATGTCCCAAAATCAAACAATATTTTGTCTCATGGTCTAAAACTTCATATTGAAATATGAATATGGCAAAACATTAATTTAATATTTGCTTGAAAATAGCTACTAACTTGGCAAGAAAGATTCAAGCAAATTATTTTGAAACTTTAGAATCTTCTTAAACTCTTGTATCATTTAGGAGAAAACTAGATGGATAGAGAGACTGGTAAAATTTCCATGACTTTCAGTGCTTTCTACTGTCTGTCTCTCAGGAGGCAGCTGTGGAAGAAGCCAACTTCCATAGTGCAGTTTGGAAATTGGTGCCAAAATGGAAATTAAGGAAAAGTTCACCAGGTTTCAAAGATATGTCTTTTCATCAAACCAGTAAGTCACTGAGGTCCTGGCACATAGGCTGATCATTATTTCAACCTCACTGGACTGAAGCAGCTTCACAAGTGGTATTTGTACAAGGAATTTAAAAAGACAGGGTGAATTTTCTTTTTTTAATTGAATTCTTACATGCAAGTAAATTTCTGTCAGGTTACTGGCTGTCCATGGCAATAACAACACAGATTTCAGTGACTACACAAAACAAGGAATATAGTCTTTATAAAAATAGTTTTGAAAGTCACTAAACATATAGACAGCTGCATCCTTTAAAAAAATAAAAACAAAAAAAGAATCCCTGAGAACCTAGGAAAATCAGATGTCTAGATCTCACATTAAAACATTTAGAATGTCCAATTCTCAACCCCAATTACAAAGCAAACAAAGAAACAGAAAAGTGTGGGCCTTTCTCAAGAAGAAAAGAAAATGGCAGAAGCCACAGCTAAAGGAAAGCCTAGGCATTGGATTAAATAGAGAATTTGTTTTTAAAAATATTCAAAAGGGTAATGGATACAAGATATTATTTTGGAGTGATAAAATAGTTTTGAAATAGAGAGCACTGTTTCATAGTATTGAAAATGCACTGCTACTGGGTGGTACAACTTCAAATAGTTAATTGTATGTTATAAGAATTTCACCTAAAAAGAGCCAAAATGTATTTAACAAAGAAACAAAAACATAACTCTTAGATTATAGAGACTACTACAGAGCAAATATTTATACACAAAATTAAATTAAAAATAACCATAGTAGAAGGATTATATTGTGAGTAATATAGACAAATAACAAACTCATAGAAATCAACAATTGAAAAGATCACAAATATCTGATTGTAAAGAGAGACAATACAAATAGTCAATAACCAAATATAAAAATTTTCAAATTCTCCCAGTATGCTATATGAGAACTCTAGTAGTAAGAGTGCTGGTTGACAAAGTTGTAACTCAGTACTATCACACAGTATTTGTGTCAAAAAACTTGGAAAAACTTAAGAAAAATACAAGAATCTTCAAAATATACTTACTAAGTATATTCCTTTATTTTAGGAATCAACTTCTAGAATTCTCACCTAAAGAGTAATCAGCAGTATGGACAAAAACTTGCCTCAAAGACATTCAACATTATTACTTTTGAGAGGAAGAATTCATAAATTATAACTCATAAATGACTTATCAGAATAGTTAAGTAAATTACTGCTAAATATATGGTTCAATATAAAGTTATTAAACATGTGATTTAAAAGATTATTTATGAAAGTAAGAAATAATACTATGAAGAACATGCATATACAAAATTTGATTTTCAGATACATCAATCCTATGGTATTTCAAATTTTAGTTATAAACATATGTATTTGTATGCAAATAAAATGCATAAAATATCAATGGTGTCTATTTATAATTAGCACAATGAGTTATTTATGTTCTCCATTATCACATTATGTGTTTACAAAATATTTTATAATGACCTTTTCGTGCTTTCATGATCAAAAAGTAATAATTAGCAATATTTTCAAAACAGACCTAAAAACAGGTTTCTGGCATCTAGTAATAGCAAGTAGGTTATATCAAACTAACCCTTCTGATGACAAACATTAAACTCTTTAGAGAAAATATTAAAAAGTATAAATTTAAGTAGAATTAAGTAGAATGAACAAGATTAGATAGACACTGGAGGAGATTCAATGGTTGGAAGAAGGAAAATACATGGGTGAAATTCACAATAATACAACATTTCTTTGAAAACATCCTGTGGATCTTGTAGTCAGAGCTCAAATAGAAAGCTAAGACATATTTCTTGAAGGGTCAAAAAATAAATTAGAACCACCACAGGGACTGGAAGTTATGAACCACCAGAGTTCAAACCTGCAATGAAATGCCCCTAAAATCCACCACAGAACACTAAACTATGCATGTATTATCTACATATTAGGCTAGGGTATAAGAAATCAAGGGGAAACAATAAGTTGAAATCTAAAAATACAAGCAGAGCTATCATAGTTGGCCCAATATAGAAGAGATTGTTTAAATTCAAAATCCACCAAATTAGAGAAGTTAAGACCATTGCTTTTTCAATGTAATTTAAGGGGTATAATCTAGGAAGTAAAGATTGTGTCCAATGATTGGACATTCACCTTATAAATAAGGTCATAATGGAAATTTCATCAAAATAACCAAACCATAAATAGAAAAATAACCAAGTACAAAGAAATGATGATTAAATAAAAATCAAACTTAGGTACAATTTTAAGTCCACTCTCATAACTTAAAACGTAATATCTGAAGCAACAACTAAAAAATGAATGAGAACCAAAATAAGCATGGATAATGGAACAAAGAAACAAATAGAATGACAAAGGAAAGAATGAAATGACACAAATCAAGATAGAAAACTAAAACAAGGAAAAGAGGACAAAAAGAATCTAATCTCAACATAACAAAGTGCTATAAATACAAATGGATTACACATGCAAAATTTAAAAGCATGGGCTGGGAGTGTGACTCAGTGGTAGAGAGCTTAGTTAGCATGCATGAGCCTTGGGTTGAATCCTCAAAACTGAAAAAAATAGAGCAGAGAAGCAAATGAGGAAAAGTCAAGGCATAGAAAAAGATGAATACACTAAACATAAGCAAGTTAATGTGACCATATTTGTGTCATCTAGGCTCCAAGGAAGGGAGTATTACCAATAACAAAAGGATAATTTGTAATGATGACTAGGTATATTAGTAAAAATAAAATGTGTGGCAACTATAATTGAAATTCAAAATGTATGGAATAAAACTTGCCACAAATACAAAGATAAATAGATACATTTACTCTCATAGTTGTACATTTTCACATTTTTTCTCCTTTTAGTAGTTTATAGATAAATACCTTATTCCTGGGGGAGGGGTATATTCTATGTGTATGGAAGATTTGAACCACACTATTATACAATGTAACCTAATAGGCATTAAGAGAATACTACATCTAATTATAAGAGAATACACATGGAACATTCCCTATTAAATCTTAGCTTAGATCATAAAATAGGTCTCAAAATTTTTATAGTTTGAAATTTTACAGAGTATGTTGTCCAATCACAACAGAACTAAATTAAGATATGAACCATAGGGTAGCTATAAAAGTCCTAAATAACCAGAAAGTTAAAGGCACACTTCTAAATAACATAACTCAAATAAAAATCACAAAGGAGATTGTATGTGTATGAGTATATACAAGATATATGTATGATGGATTTATAGGAATGATAATGAAAGCATTTATCAATATTTGTGGAATTCAGCCAAGTAGTGATCAGAAGTAAATGTAGTGTAAAAGTGCTTATTTTAAAAAAGAAGAAACTCTTAACATCAATAATCTGAGAAAACACAAATGAATGAAAAGCCTTAATATGATTATAGATTGGAAAACTCGATATTATTAACATACAATTTTCACCCAAATTAACCTACAAATTCAACTCAGTACTATTCAAAATTTATACACTTTTCAGAAAAATTGACAAAATGATTCTGAAATTCATACGGAAATTTAACATATCTAGAATAGCCAAAGCAATGTTGAAAAATAAATTGGAAAGTTTATTCTATCCAACATAAAGGCTCACTATAAAACTACACTAATAAGATGAAGTAATGATTTTGCAAGAATAAGTATATAGACAAATAACAAAAAAAGAGAGAGGCATGAAAAAAATATCCACATGTACGCTTTCCACAGGTGCAAAGGTAAGGTAATGGAGGAAGATTAGTCCTTCTAACAAATGATGCCTGATATAATAGAGTCAGACAATTTTTTGAGGTGTGTCAGCTAAAAACTTCGTCTTATTTCTCCCTCTTCACCTTGTGCCTTATATCTGGGCTGGCTCATAAGAATGTCTAGGCGCTTCCTTCCACATTTGGTGTCAACTTAGTTAAGTCCATGTACAAGAACCTTCACTCTGGCCTCATTCCCTAACCACTACATAAACTCCAAGCCAGGATTCTTTTATGCTGTCTTAAGCCATTTCAATCCAACATGACCTGACTCTCCCCAGAAATACTCAATGAGTGAGTAACTTTCTTATAACCTCCCAGTATCTATGTGGGGCATCATCAGTGTTTACATCTTTACTAAAGTTTGTGTGGGAGGATAGGTTGCTTTTGTGTGTGGCTACAACACTAGAATAATTGGGCATCTACTTGGAAAATATAAGACTGAACGTATTCCTCACATTGTTCAGACAAGCCAATTTGAGAAATATAGTATATAGAAAAACAGCTGTAAAGTTTCTAGAGTAAAATATATATGCTCACAACATTTCTTAGTGACAAGGAAACACCTACTATGAAACTAAAATTTAATAAACTATATTTGACCAAAACTAAAATGTATCTTTTTTTCCAAAATAGAAAATAAGAAAAGACAAAGAGTAGAAGAATGTATTTTCTATACATAGATCTGAAAAAGAGTCAATATACAGAATGAATATGTAAGTTCTACAACTCAATTTAAAACACACACACAGGAAGAACAAAATTAAATTTGAGGTAAAAATAATTAAACAAAAATTTCTAAAAGAATATATATATATATATATATATATATATATATATATATATATATATATATTTATGTGACCTGGGACACATGACCAGATGTACCATCTCCAATATCAGTAGTAATAAAGGAAATGCATATTAAAGTTCTAAAACACTTTTAAACCTGACACTGTCCAGTATTGAGAATGGAATTGTAATATGACCACTTCAGAAGACCCTCAAGTTAATTTCTCTAAGCTTATATATAATCAGCCCTATGACCCTACTTCTCTATATTAATCAAAGATAAAATATATGCCAACAAATTACTTGTATACAAATGATTACAGTAGCCTTATTCAAGGGAATGAATAATGGATCTAAACCAAATGTTTATCAATAGTCAACACGCTGTTATATGTTTACTTAGCAATAAAAAGTAACATAAAACAACACAGATAAATCTGAAAAATATACTCAGTGCTTATGCTGTTTATAATACACACTAGAGAACTTCATTTTTAAAGATGTATAAATCAGGCAAAATGAAGCTTTGGTGATAGAAATTAGGAAAGTAGCTGCCACTTTGTAAGGGGCAGGGATTAACAATAAAAAAGACATAAATAAATTTTCTAGGGTGATGAGATAGAGGTTATGCATTTGCCCCAAAGCATATAACTACAATTAAAATGTGTGCATTTATGTAAATGATACTCCAGCTAAAAATCATAACTCTCAAAAATACCCTAAAAACAAAAAAATAAAACTTTGGTATTGAGTTTTAAAAGATAGTCTAGTGACATTTCTACTTAAAACGATATTGGTAATATGGATAAAGGCATTGGGTACAATGCATTTTTAGGCAAGCAGGGAAACAATGAACTCTTATCAATTATCTACACAGAAATTTTTGACAAAATTTTATCAACTACCATGAATGAATTTCAGTATTACTGAAGTCAATATTTTTGGCACAACATGCACAATATGTTTTCATCAAATTTCCATGTCTCCTGGTTTCATAAAATACATATTTTATGAAGAAGCAATCTGCTGGTACACTAATAATGTATTCCCTAGCTTTAAAACATCCACATTTAGGAAAATATATAATAAAGTGTAACGATTCTTTCAAGCATCTTTCTGAGATAATTAGATTTCCTGAAGCCATAGCCATACCACAGAATAGATGAAGGCAGGGTTAAGTTTCTAACCCTCCAGGCTTCCTAAATGCACTTTACCAGAGCAAGTCCATTTTCATTTGCTTTATCTTGGACTTTCTCAAGAGATTTTGTTTGAAAAATAAAGTCTGGTGTTAAAACAAAAGCTATCTGTCCTTATACAGAAAACAGATTTTTGGTTGCCAGGGGCACTTGTGGAAAGAGAGAGGTGAGGGGCACAAGAAAACTCTTTTCATTTATCAAAATGTTCTATATCATGATTGTGGGGTTGCTTCTATAACTAGGTGCATCTTTCAAAATTTATAGAATTAAAATTATAGAATTTTATACCTAACAATGGGGAAATTATATACATTTAACTTTAAGAAATTGAAGATTGACTAAAGCAGAAGCCATACAATAGACTAAGAGTTAAGAAGTTACACAAGATATAGCATATATTAGTTTATTATTATCATTATCTACAAGTCTGGGAAAGTAGTATACTATGTATACAGATTTGGATCAAGACACAGGAAAACATGAGTAGGAATTTCTCATTTAAAAAATAAAATAAAAATAAAATAAACACACAGTTAAGAAAATAACTATATAAATAAGTGAAAAAAAAAGAAATTCTCCTTAGTATCACATATGAATATTCCCTACTTCATCTGTTGTTGTTGTTGTTTTTCCTTTCTTTACAATGCTGGGGATTGAACCCAGGGCACCATACATGCTAGCTAAATACTTTGCCACTGAGATATTTGCACAGCCCTTTCCTCTACACTTAACAAAAATTTTTTCTGAGAAAGAATTCTAAAAATTGACTGCCTTAATGTACTTTCTTTCCACTGACTGTACAATGCATCAAATATAACCTTTATATTTTTATTTTTTGCATGCTATTTAATTTTATCACAGTGAAGTTACATGCTTTGTAACTTCACTAAAACCCAGAAGGGCTTGAAGAAACATATACCAAGCCCTGAAAAATAACAGGTGCCAACCAATATTGCTATATCTAGCAACACTATCTTCCAAAATTGATGCTGAAATAAAAAAAATTTTCCATGATAAGCAGAAAATAAAAGAATTCATAGCAACTAAGCTGGCTCTACAAAAGTACTCAATGGAATATTTCATGTAGAAGAAATGAAAAATATCAGAGCCAAGTTATGGATGGATATCACTAGAAGAATAGTTAATTAAGGAGAATCAAGTCTGAATTAAACATTAGAAAAAAGTCAAAATTTTAGTAGACTCATATCTTTGCCTATAAGCCTCCCACTGAATACATTAGCCATTTATAATCACCCTATTCAAATGGGCCCTGTTTTAACTCCTATGCTTTAAAGTCCTACCCGATCCTCCAGAAGATAGAATTAGAAGTACCATGCTTTACTTCTGTGTGACCTCTGCTGCTGGCATCCTAAAATTGTTTTAATTAAGTAATATTACACACAACATTTATTATCTCCGTGGATCCAGTTGTTAGGTGTTGAGTTATTTTTTTTTCCACATATTTATTGGTGCATTATAGTTGTATGTATTGATGATATTTATTGTTCTATATTCATACATGGACACAATATAACAATATAATTTGTCCTATTACTTCCCAGCATTTTTCCCATCCCTCCCTACCTCCTACTCCTTAGTAGCTTTCCTCTACTGACCTCCCTTTAATTTTTAGGAGATCTACTCCATCTTTGTTTTCCTTTTTCCTTTCTAGCTTCCACATATTAGAGAAAACATAACCTAAACCTTCTGAGTTTGACTTATTTCACTTAAATGATGGTCCCTAGTTCCATCCATCTTCATGCAAATGCCATAATTTCATTTTGGTTTATGGTTGATTAAAACTCCATTGTGTATGTACCAGCTATACCATTTCTCAATATTTACCCTAAAGAATTAAGGTCAACTTACTATAGTGATACATGCATATCCATGTTTATAGCAGTACAATTTACAATGGCTAAACTACAGAATCAGCCTAGGTTTCCATCAATGGATCAGCAGATAAAGAGTAATCAATTTTTGAAGAAAGAAATTTCTAGGAGGTGTGGGAGAAAGGAATACATCTTGTAAAATGGTATAATGGAGTCCACATTGGCCTTTGACTAGCAAGACTTTTAGTGTGATGTTAAAAATCTGTAATAGATATTTAAAGGAATTACCACAAAGAGATGTCTGTAAACTCACCAAACAGATTTTGGTGTATATTTTCTCTTTATGGAATGAACTTAAAGGGACTGTTAAAGTTTGAAAGGAAGTGTCTAACAGTGTTTGTCCACATCTGGTTGAGCTTATATCTTCATAACCTGTTCAGTAGGTAAGTGCTGAACACTTCTACTTCATGGTCAAGGCAGAATCAGAGGCCATGGATATGGGCAACTGAGTTTTATATTTTCTTCCTTTTCCTCAACTATACTTACTGCATGGTCTTGATTTATAAGCAAACCTATAAAACTTACAAAATAATATTGTGTGGTTTAGTGAAAAAATCAATTTTGTACAGTTTATTTCAATCCAAATAAAATGTGAACTTTGTTTAAAAATATTTGCATCATTGTTAAAGTCTAGATTATGTTTTGTTTTAGTTACATTTTTGCCACTGTGACCAAGATCTCAAAATAACAATTTTAGAAGAGGAAAAGTTTATTTGGGGCTCATGGTTTTAGAGGTCTCAATCCATACACAGCCAATTCTGTTGTTCTGGGCCCAAATGAGGCACAGATAATCATGGCAGAAAGGTGTGGAGGATGAAAGAAGCTTAGGACATGCAGACAGAAAACAGAGAGATATACATCTTTTCCCACAGAAAAAATACAAACCCCAAGGGCACTCTTCTAGTAACCTACCTCCTCCAGTCACACCCTACATGCCTATGGTTACTGGTCCAGTTAATCTCTATCATTGATTAGGTTAAGCCTCTCAGAACCAAACCATTTCACCTTCGAACTTTCTTGCATTGTTTTACACATTAGCTTTTGGGGAAAACCTCACATCTAAACCATAACAATGGTTTATCTTTTTTAATGCTTCATGGAAACTTAAAATGAATATGTATTCTGTAATAATTGATGGAGTTGTCCAACATTGTCAATTTAAAAAATTTCATTTATAGCATTGTTCAAGTGTTGCTTATCTTTACTAGTTTTCTAATCATAGTCATGCACCACATAATGACTTACTGGTCAATGATGAATTGCACATATGATCATGATCGTAGTGTCTAAAGATAATGGAGTTGAAAAAACTCTTACCACCTAGTTCTATTTTAGCATGTTACTCATGTTGTGGTGATGCTGGTGTAGGTGAACCTACTACACTGCTAAATCCTATAAGCATAGCCCATGCAATTATGTACAGAAATAATACTTGATGATGATAATAAATAACCACATTACTAGTTTATACATTTAATGTTATATATTTTATGTTTATTGAAGAATTACTATAAGATTGTGTACCATGTTTTGTTGGCAGCATTCTCATACATATTGAGTATTTGCTTACTGTCTCTTTTGATTGTATAATTTTCTCTTTGCTTGATTTGTTTATATGTTGTCTGGTTTATTATGGCCATGTATATACTAGGTACACATAAACTATATAATATATGTGTACATGCGTATGTATTGATATACATAGATATATATATATATTACTTATATTTTCCTATTTTTCATGTCATGAAATTTTGGATCATGTCCTACACATTCTGAATACCACATATTTTAGAGTCTGAGTTATATTATAATCTTATGAACTATGCTGTTTCTGGTTTAATTTTTTTAGTCAATAAGATTGTGTTCATCTTGCAAATTGTGCTTCATCTTCTGGAAACAATAATCCTAACCTCAGTTTGATTTTTGAAAACTTTATATGCTGCTTTGGGTCCATTCCATACATGTACTATTAAGTATTAGTCTGACACTTGAGTGGAAGCTTATATTTCCATTTAGCTCTCAAAGTCTTTGCAGTGATCTTTTGGGACACACATGTGTAGTGCAGCTCAGAGATAAGCCTCAAACAAGACCTATATGGATTTACACACAGAATTAAAGGATCTCTTTTCCTAGTTCTCTTTTTGCAGAAGTTTCTCACAGTCCTTGTCTTACAGAACTGTAGAAGCCTATTCTTTCACCTGCTCTAGCCATAAAGTTAGTTTTTTGGTTAGAGGTTTAGTTGCCCATACCACTGCTTTACCAAACAGCAACACCTCATGGGCAAAGCTACAAGAGAAATAGGAGACTAGGGGTCGTGGGCTTAGAGAAGAGGGATGACAGAGGAACATTTAACTTTATGACAATTGCTTCTTCACCTTTTGGGAACCCTTCACAATTCACATGCTTTGGTTACTTTTGTGAGTCTTCATATCATTTCTTTTGTACTTTTTTTGAAATATTAACTGTAATCAGAAAAGTCAGATTATAACATATTTTAAACAAAATCTTCTCTATCTCTTTAAATGTGATACATGTGTAACTGATGGAATAAGCAAAAGTAAATATGGATTCTAATTTCATTTTCATAGAAATTATTTTCAAATATAGAAACTAATGTAACCATACAAATGACTAGAAATTGCATTGCTTAACATATCTGCTGTGAACATCACATATATTACGTATCGGAAAAAAGACCTACATTTATTGTCTATGTTAGATTTATATTCTACACAAAAATTATATTTTTTAAATCAAGATTTCCTAAAGTGCCCTATATGTTTCAATAATAACTTAATGCGTTTAAAAAAATCTGAATTAAGTAAAATTAAGGATATTATTCTGAAACTTCTATTGATATTCATAGTGAATTATTAAAAGGACATTTCATTTTGCTATGTAATTGTTTTTCTCTATGTAGAATCTCAGTAATCTAGAGTGGTACAAAATGATTTTTCAAAGTGACTCAAATATCCATCCATATTAACTGATAATTTTAATAGAAAATTATTCAATGGGATTATTTAGGAAATTAGTTGGCTCATAAAATTCAGAGTAGCATTGTTATAAAGAAAGTAATTCCTTTTTGGTATTAAATTAGTAGTGGACCTAGTAGGAGACATTAGTTTTATTATGAAGAGCTACAAGATAAATAAAAAGAAGTTTTATTATATATATGTAAAAGTAATTCTGCATTCAAGGACTAATAGGCATCATATGCAAGAAAAGGAATATCCATATTGGCTTGACTGGTATGATATTTGCCTTATGAAATAATGCAATAGTATAGAGTTTGACCAAAAAAAAAAAGATAAAGGGGGTGGGGAAACTGAATTGCAGTAAAACTACTACCTTTAAATAATTGAACTGTTTATACAATGAGAAACATTAATGTGATAGGACTTTTATTTCTTGTAATTTTTTGATGAAATTTGATATTTTATAGGTACATTCAGCATTTGATGTGAAATTGGAGTACCCTTAAGTCATGTATTTACATTCTTGTGTTCATGCTTTGCACACTTTCACACCTACTCTAAATTGGACAATAAGTGCCAAGAATTAAAAATGGCAGCATAAATGATTCAGATTTGTGATCAAATAACAAACTTCCCTTATTTCAACCTACAAAATCAGACTAAAAAATACTTCTATCACTTCGGTATCTAAAAGCACAGAAACATATTATCATCCTGAAAGTGTTTTATTATAAAAATTCCTATAAGTGATATATGTTTCAAATTACAAAGCTCTCTTCTAATCTTGTTTTCATGATGGAATTTATTTAAGTCTAATATAGGCAAAATGCAGAGCAATGTATCTTCTGTACCACAAAGTGAATATGGAAAATAAATCCACTATTTCTTCTTTAGCAGATCTCTTTTTAATCTTTACACTATAGACTGAGTAATTTTTTTCTCTGAATACACTGATGAGGATTCTGAAGTAATTTTCAGTAAAATTAGAAGTCTTTTAAAATATGATCTTATCATACTCTTCAGTCTCCTTAACGTCCCAAGTGCACTCTCTTTTAATCCCCTCCTTAATTTCAATATGACATTGTTTGCCCTGCATTATCAAATATAAGATATCATATGTACATATTGAAATTCTCAGAAGACAGTTTGTAAAAATTCTTTAACATATACCTTTTCTGGTATGCTTATTTTTATATTTCTATTTTGTTCTCTAGTTTTTATAAAGAAAACAAGCATATAATTCTATGAAAAAATTTTTGATTACATTTAAACTTTAAGGACTTTGCAGTATGATATTTCTTTTGTAATACTATCCTTTCCAGTAGTCTAGAAACTGGATTGATTAAAAATAATCCATATGGCAAAATAAGTATCTGTGGAAGTCGAGTTACATATGTTTTAGAGAACTGGTGCAGAGATAATCAACTGCAAACCCCAAATAAAACACAAGTTTGTCTCCAAAAATGTTTCTTTATATTTATTTAGCATTTTAATTTCTTTTCATTTATTTGGCATTTCAATTTCTTAAATCCTGTTTTTAACCAATTTGAATATTTTTATTTTTTATTTTTATTTTTATTTGTTATACATTATTTCTTTTTATCACAGGAGTGCCATAATTGGTGATTCCTATTGAAATAGGAGATGAAGGCATATTGTTTTATACTTGCACTCTGAAAATCCTGTTAGAATGCAAGAGTGGAATTGATATACCCTTTTCTCCCTTGGTTCCTGGGGTTTCCCTCTTTGAGTTGAATTTTCAAGAAAAGATAGTCAGATAGACCTCATCAACACAGTCAGTCTGATACTGGCTAAATTAATGTACATTTTTTAAACAAATTTATATATCAATTGTTCTTAGCCTCTTTCACTTCTGAATTATTCAGCAAATATACATTTAAACAAAAGAAAACATGACAGCTGTACAACAGTAATTACTTAAGTTTGATTAACCTATATAATTTCCCTTAAATAAAAGGATTTTTGAAGAAAGAAAATATTACCTCCTTAATTAAGAATTTTGCCCTGTTATAAAATCAATTGGCAACTTATGAAAATTTTTGCTGTTTTTTAAAAAAATTATGATATGTGTTAACATATGTCATAGTTAATGTTATATGTGAGTGTCATGGTGAGTGTCATCACCATGGAACCTAGTTTGATAAGTTTTGACAAATAGAGTCAGCTATGAGTCCATACGACACTGGGATATAAAACATTTTTGAACATTCCCAAACAATTTCTTGGGAGTGCAATCAGTCTTCCCTGTTCTGCAGTCTCTAGTTACCATTCTTTTCTTTCCTGTTCCTAGTTTCTTGCCATTTCTACGGAACTCATATAAACAAAATTACATAATGTGTAGCCTTAACAATGCTTCTGAGATAACTGAATATATTACATTTTGTTTAACACCAAATTGATATTCATTTAAATACTTTCCCGTTCTGTTATTTTAAAAGCTGTCAGTCAACTGATCTTTGACAAAGGAGCAAAGGCAATGTTGTAAAGACAATATATTTAGCAAATAATGCTGGATGATTTGGACAAACATACACACAAATGAATCTAAACACAGATCTTATACCCTTCACAAAAATTAATTCAAAATGGATAATTACATACCTAAATATATAATACAAAACTAAAGCTCTTAGAAGATAATATGGGAGGAACTGCAGATATTTTGGTGTTTGGTGATGACTTTTTAGATGAAGACCAAGTTAACAATAAATGAAAGAATCAGTAAACTAAATTAATTAAAGTGAAAACCATAATATGCTCTGCAAAAATCATAGCCAAGAGAATTAAAAGTCAACCCACAGACTCAAAAAATATTTTCAAATATATATCTGATATGATTGTTATCCAAAATAAAACAAACACCTCAATTTAAAAAAAAATGGGCCAAAGACCATAGCAGACACTTATCAAAGAAAATACACAGAAACAAGTACAAATATGAAAAGATATTCAAAATCACATTTCATTATGAAATTTTTAATTAAAATATTTGTGAGATCCAATAATATGTATGAAAATGTCCACAATACAGAAAAATGACAATACCAAGTCCTGGCAAGGATATAGAAGAACTAGACACTCATTCACTACTTTCAATAATGAGAACTAGTAAAGCCACGTGGGAAGAGAGGGTGGAAAATTCTTATAAAACTTAATATATTCATACCATGTGATCTAGCAATTGTATTCCTTCATATTTACCCAAAGGACTTTAAAATTCATGTTTACAGAAATACTTGCACATGAATGTTTACAGCAATTTATTTGTAATTTCTCTTACTTAAAAGAAACCAAAATGTCCTTAAGTAGGTGAATGAAAAATTATTGTGCATTCAGAAATAGAATATTATTCAATATTATAAAGAAAGGTGCTATCAAGCCATGAAATGAGATGGAAGAAACATCAAAGAATTTTATTAAATAAAAGAAGCCATGTGAAAGGCTATGTACTACATTATTGACTTATATGACATTCTAGGAAAAGACAAAATGGTGGATTCAGTTGAAAAAGTACACACACACACACACACACACACACACATATACACACACATACATGTATGTATGTAATTGCCAGTGGTTATAAAAGGAGAAAAGACAAACAGGCAGAGCACAGAGCAGGACTTGGGGACATTGAAACTATATATATAGTATATAGTCATTGATAAATGTCATACACATTTGTCCAGACCCATGGAATGTACAACAACAAAAATGAACCCTATGTAAACTTTGAAGTCTGTGTGATAATGATATGTCACAGCGCTTTCATTAACACTGGTGGGTGATATTGCTAAAGGGGGATGCTATACATGTGTGGAAAAAAGAGGCATGTAGGATATTTCTTTGTCTCTCAATTCTGCTATGAACCTAAAACTGCTTTATAAAATAAACACTAAAATCTTTTTTCTTGTACATCCTGCTGTTAACATTAGTTTAAAGACCTGCCTGTGTGCATTTTTTTTTTCATTTCTTTGAGATAAAAACAAGAAATGGGAAAGCCAGACTAGACAGAAAGTGTTAGAATTTTCTAAGTAACTTCCAACAGTTTTCCAGAGCTGCTCGGGTACTCAGCTTTGCATCACTGTGACCAAAACACTTGAAAAGAGCAACTTAAGGGAGGAAAGATCTATTTTGTCCCATGTTTTCAGAGTCTGATGGTTAGTTAACTCTGTTCCTCTGGGCCATAAGTGAGGCAGTACATCATGGCAAAATGTATGGCAGAAGAAAACTGTTCAGTAAAACTTACTGCATTGAGGATGATGCTTTTGACACATAAGCTGTTGGGGGGTACATTCCAGAACCAAATGTTAATAGTAGCTATACCATTTGTACCCACACCAGTACTGAGCAAGAGATTCTGTTGTTCTACACCCTCAACAGCACTGAGTTTCAGGAATCTTTTTAATTTTAGATCTTCTAAGATCCAGCATTGATATGTTAAATTGCATTTCCTTAATGACAAATTATATTGAGTGGCTTTTTACCTACATGTCTTATATGGAGAAGGTTTTGATCAGTTTTATTTTTGCTCATTATGATTTTGTGGTTTGTCTCATTGACTTATAAAAATTCTTTATATATTCTGGGAACAAGCCCTATATCAGATATGTGTCTTAAAAACTAAAGTCTATGGCTTATACTATTATTTGTTTGCAGTGTTTTTCAAAGAACAAATGGTTTTAATTTTCATAAAGTCTATAAATTTTATTTTTTCTGATGCAGTTTGTATTTTTGTATCTTACCTAAAATTCTTACCTATCACCAGGTAATAAACAATTAATATATGGGTTATTCTTGACATTTATAGATTTAGATCTTCTATGTGAGGCTACAATCCACTTTTAGTTACCAATTGCACTACATGTAATTTAACGTTCATTTTTTTAATTAGGTGTCCAAATTTTCTATCATTTTATGCTGAAAAGAATATTTTTATCTAATTTTGAAGATATGCTGACCACATATTTGTGGGTCTATTTAAGGGCTCTCTATTCTGTTATATTAGATATTTTTATCCATAAGTCAAACTGTACTGTCTTTACTACTACTCATTTACAAAGAGACCTAGTGGTCAGACAGTATGAGTTCTTCTTTATATTCTTCTTATGTAACATTTTAAGTAGTACAACAAAATATGTCAAAAACTAAGTTCATTATATCACTGACAAAAAAAAAAACTCAGAAAGTATACCATCAACTATGTAAATAACTTGAAGGATCAAATAATTCGTTATGGACTTAATGCTTGATAGATTGAAAAAGAAGATTTAAGCAAGTTTGACAAATATAGAAGAAGAAAATTATCACCAATAATGAAAAATATGTCAGTGATTACACCAAAATGAAAACCAACAAACCTTAAGAAAGGTCTAGGTCCCTTATCAGGATGGTCAATTAAACATTATATTAAAAACACACGGGGAGGGCTAGGAGCATAGCTCAGTGATAGAGCACTTGCCTAATGTGTGCAAGGCCTTGAGTTTGATCCCCAGCAGCAATTTAAACACACACACACACACACACACACACACACACACACACACACAGAAAGCCATGCCCAGAGTGGACCTTCAGTACCATTATGAACATACACATTCTCACCACAATGTCTGATAGTATGATTTTGGTTACAAGTGAATGAAAATCAAACAATGGCTTTACACATGTAAAGTTTATTGCTTCCTTACAGCAAAATGTCAGAAGATAGACATTTGTAGTGATTCCTTCATAGTATGAGGTATATTTGTATTCCTGATTCTTCGGGTTTATTTTCATGGCCAAAGGGGAGCTGCCAGGCTACAGGATGGAAGATGGAAAAGGAAACTTCTTGTCTCAAGATTCTGTATTTTAATCTTTCCTAGCATATTGTTCTTCACATCTCATCCAAAAATAGATTCATCTGCTTACCTAATTCAGGCCATTTTATCTTATTTAGAAGTTGCATATTAAATTTCTCAGCCAGTGAAAAGATGCTGGGGTAGAGATTAGAATACAAGACTGTCATTACACTAGGGAATACTCTTGGAATCAACACCTATGAATACGAAGAAGAAAGAAGGATTAAGCACAGGGTGAAGTGGGACTGCAGTGAAGGCTTCCTCTTACCCTCAAGTAGCTTTGGAAATGGGATAGTCTTTTCAGAGTTTTCCAAGTTATTGTGAAGATTCTGGGCTTTCACATATATTGTCTAATTGAGAATCCAATGCGGGCTGCTTGGATTGGCCAGCTCTTTGAACCAAACTTATTCTCAAAGGATTGACATTTGAGGCCAAGCTTCTGGCAGCACGTTGGACATTTCTATAAATGATTCTGGGCTGTGTATTACCAAAATGAAAAAGAAAAAAAAGTAATTATCATGAATGGATTAAAATATTTGTGATCCATACTGTAGGCCAGTGGAAGTTATCAATTCAATGAGATAAAATCTCTATATCTCAAACCTCCTAAGATTCTGAAATTCAAGGGAGATGTTTCTATTTGGTAGGTAACCAATAGTAAATGGAATCTTTATTACTGTCTTTCTCTTCTCTCTCTTTATTCCTACTTCCCCCTCTCTCTTTCTCTCTTCTTTTGTACTTTCACTACATAGTTAATACACAAGCCAGTAACCTGCAGCGGTCATACCTGTCTGTGGAATTAAATCCTCAGACCATGTCTCTAAAAAAAAACTACATAGAGTTTTGTGATTGATGGTGCCTAAAAGAGAAATCAGCCCAGTTCGCCGAACTTGGATTTTCATTCACTCCAAGACAAAAAACAAAATCAAAACAAAAGAAATAATTATAAGAAAGAAAATTATATCATGTAATAAATAACACAAAATATTATCCTAATTTAGTAATTTTTTGTTTTACCCATCACATTGTCTATATATTTGAAATTTAGCAAATTATTTTATAACTTTGAGCCTTAATTTCCTTTCCTTTAACAGAAAATACAGTGCCAAATACCAAATTGTTGGATACTTTGGGGAATATGTATATATATAATCCTCATTCACAATACATTGAAATTGATTACCTTTCCTTCCATGAATAACCTTAATATATATTTTAAATTTTACCCTTGAACTGACATATTTTAGAAAAATCAATTAAAAACAATTTATCCAGGCAAAATGTTTATATATCTTATTTCTTTAAATACCATCCTAATTGTACTCTTTTTCTCAATGGATAATTCCAGAATCCTCTCTACCACCAAACTAGAGACCTGGAGATTTAAGTTTCTGTGTCCCTTATTAACCACATTTTTCATATCATATAAATGAAAGACACATATCTTGCATTTTCTCTCTTTTATCCTATTACTATTGTCCTTGGTTAGGTTGGAATCATTATGGTTCAGTTTTACTAAAACATTTTCCTAACTAAGATCTTTAGCTTTAAGCTAGCTCTTGTTGTCTTCAAATCCATCCTCCAAATATATATTAAAACAATCCATATTAATTTGACCATATCAATTTTAATGGCAAATATTTTTTGATTAATGTCCCTATGTGATGGTATATAAATGATTTAATATGACAGGTTGAAATTTTGATTTGCTGGGCCTGTGTTTTTCACAAGTTTCATAGTATATTTCTTCTGTATTCATCACAGTTTAAGTTTCAGAGAAGAAAAAAACTGAAAAAAATCTTGTAAGTAATCATATGTGGTATATTCTATTTTGATTATCTTCCTTTCTTCATGTATGGGAATTTTATTAATCAGTCATATATTTTATTTCTGTCATAACACCTATGTAATTAACACAATGTTGGTCATGTGTGTGGAGGTGTTAAAAGCACTTTCTGAAATTGTTTATGTTTAATATCGGTGGATGCACTTAAACTAGTTAAAATGTACCTTCAGCTGGGCGCGGTGGCTCAAGCCTGTAATCCCAGCACTTAGGGAGGCTGAGACAGGAGAATCGCGAGTTCAAAGCCAGCCTCAGCAATGGCGAGGCGCTAAGCAACTCAGTGAGACCCTGTCTCTACATAAAACACAAAATAGGGGTGAGGATGTGGCTCAGTGGTCAAGTACCTCTGAGTTCAATCCCCAGTACCAAAAAAAAAAAAAAAAAAGTACCTTCAACCTGGCTTATATCTGCAAAAGTAATAAAGATAATCTTTGATTTTTGACTAAATCTATGATTTAGTTCAAAATATTTCTTAGTTTCAGGAAGAGTATAGAGAAAAGTCATTCATAGATCAATTTATTTAAGTTGATTTTAACTTTTATATTTGTAGAAATTTATTATTAATTCAAAAACAATAGAAGGGCTTAATTTATTTTATTGTATGTATTAAAAGTGCACAACATAATGTTTTGATATCTATATAGTGAAATGATTACTATAGCCAAGCCAATTAATATATTCACTGTCTCACATAGTATCTGTGTGCCTCTGCAAGTCTTTGTGTGTGTATGCTAAAGAGTATTTAAAATCAAACCTGGTAGCAAATTTTCAGCATACAGTACTATATTATTAACTATAGTCTTCATGCTATGCATTTGACTCTAGACTTCTAATTCATCTTAGGTAACTGAAATTTTTTTACTTTTTAACCTACACCTTTCCATCTCCCATTCTTTCCTCATCTATTTCTGGTAACCATTGTTCTACTCTCAGTTTCTATGTACTTAATTTTTTTTTCCAGATTCCACATAACAGAGATCTGAATCTATATATTAATCCCAAACACCCCTTACTCATTAAACCTCAAGAGATAGCACACAGTTTCCAAACAGAAGGCAATTTAGCCCTTTTTTGTGCTTAGAATATTGCCCATCTTTTTGGATTGGCATGCTTTCTTAATTGCATTGTTGCAAAAACAATTTATGTGTTTTTTAAATGAGTTTAATTTTCTTTTATAAAAACATGCAGCATAGTGAAATTAAATAAATTATCCACAGAACAGCTTCTATTCTCTCTTTTTATATCAAAAAAACTAAATCTCTCCAGACTCAGACAGGCATATTATATAGAAAATCATATGTTGGTGGAGGTTCAAAGAAAGAAAAATATTATCACCTCTATTATAAATCTCCTCCTCCTGAATTGTCATTGCAAATAAGGTAATTCTCTAAACCTAAATTGTAAAAAGATTATGGTCTGAAATAGCACTAAAGATAACTGAGATTATAGTATAATTATGAAGCACTTTCATAGCAAACTTTAGAAGAATTTTAATATTCTGTTTAAGATTTAAATGGTTTTCAAACATTGTGGACACCTTTCAGGTAAACATGAAGGTGTTTTCTATTTATTTATTTCATTTTCATACTGCAGTGATGATAATTGAGAAAAGAAACATAGAGTATGAGATTTAAAAAGAAGACCAAGGTATTAAACCACTTGATTGATCCCACTTAATGGATTAGAAATTAAAGTTTAGTTAAACTCTATAATATTATTAATTTATGATCTACACAAACTCTATTCTTAAGGCTTTCCACTTTTGAAGAATTTCATGCTGAAAGGGAAAGAAATCCAATGCTTATACATTGCTGAAAAAGCATCCAAGAACCAACATTGCATTTTATACTTAAAAACAAATGTGCCTGTCTTTTGGTTTACATTCGTAGCCTAAACATTAAAACTATATATTATGACCATGTGTGGTGGTGCACACCTGTAATCCCAACACTTTGGGAAGTTGAGACAGGAGAATCCCGAGTTCAAAGCCAGCCTCTGCAAAGGTGAGGACTAAGGAACTCAATGAGACCGTGTCTGTATATAAAACACAAAATAGGGCTGAAGATGTGGCTCAGTGGTGGAGTACCCCTGAATTCAACCCCGGGTACCAAATAAAAAAATAAATAAAAAGTATATGTTGTGTTGTTCCCTCAAAATACACTCAAAAATCTCTGCTAGAGTTGTACAATCAACATCAATATTCCACTCAACCAAAGACTAGCAGAAACATTTCTGTTGACAGGAAAATGACCTCCCTAGCCACCAAGCATGCACAACTTGTGTTTTAACTTGGTGTATCCTCACATTAGATGGGTGAGTATGCCTGCATTTTCTCTAGGCTTTCACTTGGACGCAATATAGATCTGTACTTTCTTCAAACTTTAAAGTTTCAAAGTGTGCTTGAAAATATACCTTAATGTTGGCCTTTGCTCAAGAGATCTCTGGAGTAGCTTAAGCACTTTCATTTTCCACCTTTCTTCCACCAGAAGGCTCCCCAACCTGCAGCAAGTGAAGCGTTTCAAATGGCATATTTCCAGATCTCCTTCCAAGGGTGAATGAGGGCAGGAAATAAGGTATTGAAAGGACTTTCCAGGGACTACCTCTGAATTGACCACATTTAGTAGAGCTCAAAGCCTACTAATAAATCTTATTTTACTGTGGAATTGATTAAAGCAAACTTGGGAAAATTAGCAAAATGGCTGTCTTCATGACATTTACTAGTACTATTTTTATGATCTTATTTAAGGTAAGTGTTCAGATAGCTTTTGCTTTAGGGCATATGAAATGATTCTGCTTTAAACTGCTAGTAGGAAGAGTGACCATAGCTTTTCTTTCATATACCCCAACTCAACTGCTCTCATTTGATCAATACTGAAACACATTCTAAACCAATCACTGAAAATTCTAGAAGCAAGGTTTGTTGCTAGAAATCACAGTTTAAAACTCAGAGATTACATTCTACTTTTCTATTTAATATTCACATAAGTTATTATTAAAGAGAGAATCATAAATATATGTAAATTTTGAATAAAAAGACAAAAAAAACTTTAAGAAGACAAAAAGGAAATTTTTGCTAAACTGATATACCAGCTGATTTTGAGAAACTTCTATACGTCCTACCTTAATGATCAAAATCCTTTTGAAATTTGTTAATCCCTATATTAGGATATATATTCTATGAATGCCATCTTTCATCTTTCTTTGTACAATTGCCTACCATTCTTTAGTATCCCAAAGATTCTATTTGCCTGTAAGAAAAATGAGAAGATAAATTTTAATCTATATTCATTTAATCAAAAACTAAAACATCTATACCATTTGGTCATTTTTCTGCTCTTTCAACTGGAAACTTGATTTATAGGTCCTCTTCATCCTCTGGTATTTAATGTTTCTACAATTCTTTATCTTTAGTTAATTAGTTTATGTAATTTAATATTTGTAACTTAAACTTTTAAAATTTATTTTTACCTTAAATTTAAATTTTTTCTTTTTTGTTTTGTTTTGTGGTTGTTCCTGCAACTTCTCAAATGGAATTTATTTAAAGAAAGTCAGACTGAAGGGTATTGGTTATAACTATGAATCCACAGCCATAGCTCTGTGTAAATGTCTAGTCTCTTAGTCACTTTGACATTCTAACTTTCTTTATTTATTAATTATACAATAAAACTAGTGTAAGAACAACAAAAACAAAAACTTTATAATTACTGAAACACTACCTGATTAAAAACTAACAATTGACTTTGCAATAGAATGCCTCATTGAATTTGTGCAATTTATTCTCACTTCATATTTTTCTACTTTTTCTAAATTAAAATAGTTTTAAATATAATCACTTTTCTATGATAATAATAAAGAGATATTCTTCTTTCTTCTATGTTCCAAATTTTCTTCTCAGACAGACTTGCATGTTTGTGCTTTATCTTAAAAGACTTCCTCTCTTGAAATTAATGATCTGTGTGTGCCTGCTGCTTCTACTTTACCATTGTGAGTGAGAATACAAAGAAGCAAAGACACACTTTCTTCTTGTCTCATTTGAAGGACTTGCCACTAATTTTTCTGAAACATCACACCCACACAAATGTGTGAATCATGTTAAGTAAAATATAATGTAATTTTATACAACTCAGGAAGATGTTTGAATTACATACACTCATCCACTCACTCAACAAATACTACGGAGAATTTTCCATTTGACAAACATTTTGTTGGATGCTGGAGTTATAAAAATACAATCTTGTATTCAAGTGCCTTGCAAATCAAATGCAAAAAAATATGTATGTAAAATCAATCACATAAAGAATACTGAGTTTAACATCAGAGGTTTGCTGTGTATATCACAGGATCAAAGAAGTTATCAGGGGCAGCTACATAAACTTTGGGATATCTAAACAAGGGCCTTCCTCATACACAGAAACATCACACATGCATGCACACATACACATACACACACAGTTCACCTGACTCTTAATGTAGTATACACTGATTATTTAACTAAATTAAATTTATGAAGTATCTCTGACATCAGAGTGCCTGGCTAGGTGAACATCCTCACTTCTGTATCTATGCTCTGTCTCTGGTTTCCTCATCTATCAAATTTTTTAAAAAAGTAGTGCCAATGTAATAGGGTTGTTGAAAATATTAGTGAAAAAATATACAGTGTATGCTTATAATAGTCTTATCACATGGTAAGTAATCAATAAATGTTGGCTACATAATTTCTATAATTCTAACTTTGTGATTAAAGTAATACATGCTGATTTTAGAAACGATGATGCCAGATGAAGTGGTATGTGACTTTAATCTCAGTGACTTAGGAGACAAGAGAATCACAAGTTTGAGAACAGCCACTGCAAGTTGGTGAGGCCTTAAGCAACTTATCAAGATCTTGTCTCAAAATAAAAAATGAAAAATAAAAAAGGCTGAGGATATGTTTCAATGGTAAAAGTACCCCTGGGATAAAATCCCAGGGCTAAAACAAAACAACAAAACTTAGAAACAATGAGAACATTCAAATAAGTAAAATATTTTTTAAATCTAGAGTATATCTTCAAGATAATTACCCTAAACAATATTTATATAATCATCTAGTATGTTGTTACTTGTATCTCTGTATGCATATAGTTAATCATATGTGAATTATTTCATACATTAATTATTTTTCACTTATAAAACTATTATAATCATCATCTGATATTAACAAATATTCACTTACATAAATTTTCTTGATGGCTCAATAGTATTATGTTGAATAAATGTCCAATAATTACCAGACTCTTTATTATAGCACACTTATGTTGATTCCTTGTTTTAATTCATACATAAAGTACTATCATGAATATCTTTGTATTTTCATATGGTTAACTAGTGCCTCAGGATTTATTTTTAGAAGTTTGAAATTGCTCTGTCAAATGTAACATGCCTTTATGAAACTGTAGAATATAAAATTAAAACTATAAAATAAAACCCAGCCACAAAAACCATCCTAAATCTATAATGAAAAGATCGTTATTGATAAGGACTTGGCATTTTTTAAAATGTCAATATACAGCTAAAGTGAATAAAAAATTGTTTTACATTTATGGTGTTGTTAAACATTACTTAACTGTACATACCCATTAAATCTTACAGAAACAAACGTAGAAACACTCAAGGAAGTTTCAGTCCTTGCTCCCTTTCCTGCATAAAATGAGCATATTCATATGAATCCATAATTCTTTTGTAATTTTGATTCCCATACTTTTTGAGCAAAATCTCAACTCAGGGCATTCTTGCTGGGGGAAGAGGGTAGGGCGGGGTTGTGAAAAGACTCTCCTGAAGTCATCACAGAAGCAAATTCTACTCCTTTGTAGAAGATAGAGACATTTAGAGCCAGTCTTGGTTTCTTGTTCTCTGTTGAAAGCCAATAATAAAAAATAAGCTCCATAAACTTCATCTCCCTTTTGAAGCTGTATTTTCTAAAATGAAGATACTAAACTTTAAAAACTGTTTTTAAGTGCATATTTTTCTCTTAAGGGGTGCTGCATCTCTTAATTTGGATGATAACTACAATATTTGATTTGTACTTATGAATATTTATGTGCTCAGGAAGCGTCTGAAGAACAACAACAACATTTCAGAGCAACTAAGCCCAAAATAACACTTCCCCTCATCTGCATGTTTGGCATGAACAATGGGTCAGGCTTTCTGTCCTGATGCTGTGCTAATCTTAGATCTCACCATGGAGATCAGCCTGGGAAACCTGATCCTGGAAGAATCTTCAGATATCCATATTTTCTATGTTCCCTACTTGTTTTGACCAGGAGCTACACTCAGCGATTTAAAGTTATCTGTTTTTATTCTTACAACAACTCTGTGATTTCACTACTTTCTCTCTATACTGCAGATGAGAAAAATGAGGATCAGAGTTTGATCACAGAGTTAAAACCTAGTATCTTAAAATGGAAAATCCTGAATTTCCATTCCATCTTGCTGCTTCTCATTTTCTTCCTTAACTTAATAACACACACTTTTTCTTTCTTTCTTTTTTTTTTTTTTTGATCTTAAATAGTACATTCCCTACTAGAGTATACTGCTACCATGTGATCAGTCTTGCAACTTTGCGGCTGGCCATGGGACCAGCCAGCCTTTTCTCTTCTACCTTGCTACCTTACCTTTCTCTAATTTTCATAGTTATCGAATTTTCCTTTTATACTAAAATCAAGTATAATCTTTTCTAGAAAATTAATATTCAGGTTTTTATAGTTTTTACTCTAGTGTAAACCATTTTTTGTAACCAAAAATGTGTTTAAACATCCTTATAGAAAGGTTTGTCTCCTTTTTTTATTTTCTTTTTCATGTGACAAAGATGCTAAAAATGTAAGGTATTTGAGCCAAAGATTCTATATATATTCTAAAATGTATTTCCATATTACTTTCTAGCAAAATAACAGAAACTTACATTCCCATGGTAATCTACGAGTGGTTCAAAATCTATGCATTGTTGTCAAAACTAGACATCTTCATTTTATTTATTTGATTGGTAAAAGACACAGTCTCCTTTAATTTTTATACTTTTGTGTCACATAATTAAATAGAACTTCTTTTTATTCAGCTACTGCCAGTGATATTCCCTCTGTGAATAGCTCTGTTATGATATTTGACATTGTTTGTTCTTATTTTTCCTTTTAATTGATTTATAGAAACTAATCAAATACTTAGGACATATTAAATGTCTATTTATTATATGCATTATAATTACATGTTAAAAAGATATTGTTTGTCTTTTTTACTTTGGGTATATTTGCTATGTAGACATTTTAATTTGTGTGTAACCAAATCTGTCAGTCCTTTTAAGGCTTCTGAATTTCTTGTACTGCTTAAAACAATCTCTCCCACCAGAGGGAACTCTACATTTTTCTGAAATTTCTGTTATTCAACATCTTAGCCTTCAAAAAACATCAGTAAATGACTTATTCTGCAGAAAACAACTTTATAGTCACACAAAGTCACGTAATAAAAATGTCTCTGTGATTCAAATGCTTTCTTCTATGTGTTTGTTGCTGTGGTTTGGATCTGGAATGTCCCCAAAGGCCTATGTGTTAAAAGCTTCATCCCAGCTTGGTAACATTGAGAAGAAATGGAAAATTTAGGAGGTGGAGCCCAGTGGGAGTTCTTCCAGCCGCTGTGGGACAAGGCCTCAAAGTGGATTGTGGGATTATGGTCTCTTCTTCTTTCTTTTGTCCCAGCCATGAGGTGAGCAGGCTTTCTCCACCAAGCACTCTTGCCACGATGCACTGCCTCCCCAGAGGTCCAAAGGCAATGAGGCCAACCAGCTGTGGCCAGAAACCTCCACAAATGTTAACCACAATTAACTTTTCTTCTGTTAAAGTTGATGATCTCAGATTATTATTTACTTATTTATTTTTTTGACAGTAGTACATAGCTGAATGTAGTCTTATATATAACTTTTCTGGAAATTGAATCCTGGCACCAGGGTTTTTTGTCATAATTCAATCTCCAGTTTTCCTTTTCTGCAAGAATAATGAATAAGAGTGAGCAATTGATTTAGTTTGCACCATTGTCAAGCCATGTCTCTGTTAATCATAATTAAATTACCTTTAGAGTAAACATAATGCCAATCTGTATTGCCAATCATAATGCCTTCTATTTTTATATGGCCTTTGAGAGAATTTTCTTTAAGGATTCCCATCAGACATGAGTTTAAGGTATATGTGTATTAACCACATTACCACTAAGAACTTTACATTATCTACAAAGAAAAACATATTTTGATGTTTCTCTCCATCCTATCTAGATATTTTATTTATAAGAATTTTTGTGAATTTCAATTCTGTTCTCCCTCATTTTCCAATATAGGTCTTTCTCCTTGAAACTCTGTGAGAACTTCCTCACACATCTTTCTCTTAGTATCTCTCAAAGACCAACATGCAGATCTTTGTCACAGCTCCCATTTTTCATGTTCCATAGTCCTGAGTACTTTGTAATTGATTAGTACTGACCTTGTATTTTTCTTTTTCATTGGTTTGGGGACATTTAAAAAAAACCCACACAGAAGTATTTCATTTCTTCCTGGAAATACATGAACAATTTCAGGACCTTTGTAACTTCCCATCAAGTGCAACTTTCTCTTTTTCTGCAAAGAAGAACCCTATGAAACTGTATCTAACTCCAAGGTTAAAGGACACAGGACAAGTCAATAATGAGACATATCTTACGAGACTGCTAGAAAAATAAATGTTTTAAGCAAACAATGCCAGTATCCAAAAGAGACTTAAACAGATAATTTGAGAACAAATAAGCATTCTCAATTTTATGCAACATTTACACAACAAAATACAAGACTTTCTTTCTTTAGTACTCCAGATAAAGAGTCAGGGGAGAAAGGGTATTAGAACAAATCACCAAGGGGGCTAACTAGATCCTGAGTTCTATACAATAATCAAAGGAGTATTTTATAAAAAAAAAAAGGTGTGATATTCTAATTTAGGATGAGTCTTCTTCTTAGACTTAAACTCCAATGTATCCCATTGAAGCAACTCCTAGTATTTATTGAGCACTTAGTGCAAAGTCAACACAATTACAATTTATTTACACCTTAATTAACCATAGCAATAATCTCCAAAAGTAAGTGCTATTATATCTCATATTCATAAGTGTGGAAAATGAATGAAAAGTTTCAGTGGTTTACTGAATGTCATTATATTAGTAAATATGGATGTAAGATTTTAAGTGAAGTGATTTGGGTCCTGGAGCCCACATCATTCACAGAATATCAAGTGTTCATTTAAGCTCAATTCACACAAAAGAACAAAGGTGTTTGGGCATGGGGATGAGTTAAGGACCGGATTCTGTAGCTTAGTCGACATGTAGTAGAACGTGCAACGTGAGCAGGACATTAAGATGGTTTCTTCACTGGTACTTAGTCTAAGATGTCATCTTTGGCTGGAGGTATTTTCTTATTGATTTCTCTCTTTCCACCATTTCAGTTCTTCCTTCCTTTCAGTACTGGAACCAAAAAGGTAAGTGGACACATAATTAGTTTCAGCTGGTGAAATGAGAGCAGAAAAAAATGTATGCAACTTTCACTAAAAAGAGAAACTGAGCCAGCCCTGGCATGTGTCTGTTGTCTCAGTAACTCCAGAAGCTGAGGTGGGAGGAGCACTTGAGTCTAGTAAGTGCTCTCAGGGACAGAAAGCCAGCAGGGGCAACATAGTGACAATGTTTCTCAAGAAAAAGAGATAAATTTCTGACCCTCTCTGTGTGGGCCGAAGTGTTAGACTGATGATGAGTCATTGTCACAACACAATAGAAAAATCTGTGCCCAAGGGGAGCCTGTGCAGGAGAAATGTCCACCTAGGGTGAACCACTTGATTCTTTCTCTACCCAAGAGAGAAAGAAACTTTCCCCTTTTATGAACTTGTGATTTTGATGGCTTTCCATTCCAGAGGTTACTCTTTAAGGAATATATCCCTCTCTAAGTGTGGGTTGTAGGATTTTTGGATCATTAAGATTTTTAGTTTGATATTTAGAAATATATTTATAACTGGCATCTATCTGTACCATTCAGTCTTTATTTTCAAGAATCAGATTTATAAAATAAATGCTCAGACAGAAATACAAACCTAGATTTACCCCAAATATTGTAATTTACATGATTAAAATTTATAACAACAAACTGAGAAAAACATGAACAATACAAAATGATGGAACAAAGTTCTTAAAAACTCTCCAAATTATGTGAGAGCTGAAAAGCAAAAATTATGTATAATGTGCTCTTATAGCCCCATTAATAGCATAGTGTGGTGAAGATATGTTTTGTCAGCAAGAGAAGCATCAGTAGATTTAGTTAGTCAGATTATTTATGAAAGTTTATTTCCTTTTGTTTTTCTTTGCTGTCTTGAGATGTTATAGAATTTTCATATTCTCATAGAGGCTATGGAGCATTGAGAACTTATGCTTCATAATTTACATAGCTAATTTCATTTACCTTTGATGTTTCCATCACATTTTCAAACATTATAATTTTTTTCCTCTCTAATGCCACACTTCTGTCCCTGATAGCACTTAACATGGAGTTTTGCATATAGTAAGTGCTAAAAAATTTTCGTTGAATAGATTGTCATCAGGAAACATATCTTACATATAAATTATATTTTGCTAGGATCTGTGCATAAAAAGAAAAACTTCTTTCTGTGTGAGTTTAAAATGTATACCTCTATAACCCTGGATCTCTGAATCAATACAGCCTATGATATCTTTGTAGAGAAATATGGGGTTTGTGTGTTGTGGGTTTAACATATTAACTTCATATGACTTTCACTTTGGTGAATTATATTAAAGAGAACCAGAAAGCAACTAGACTTGAAGTAAGTATTACAAATTTATACATCTAATATTTCAGATGTTTAATTAGCTATCCCAGCATGATCCCTAGCAGGTATATTATTGTTTAATTTACTGGTAATATACAGCTTTATTCTTTTCCCTTTTTGGAGTGAAGATTTTTATAAACTATTTGGTTCATTTTTCTACAGAAAATCAAAAGAAGGGCCAATAAAAATCTGTGAGCATTTTCCCCCAACATTTTAGCAGAGAAGGAACAAAATTCGCATTTATATTGTCTTTGAGACAGAAAGTTCATGCATGAAAGGAATTGCTCTGATGTTTCATTTTAATGCTAAAGTATTTGAGAGATGACAATGATTGTATTACTATCTTTCTTCAAGGAGGCAGGTAGGTGTATGAACAATAGTGCGGCTCTTTAAGCTGTGTCTAGTGGAGTAATACGCTGAATACTAGCGATGGAAAGGAAATCTCAAAACTGTGTCAAAAACATTCTCAAAGTGAGCATGCGAGACTTAGTTCTATAAGCTTCAGGCTGTAGAATCCATGGCAGTGCTTGAAAAGAGCATTGTTGGGGAACTTAGCAAGGGAACACCAACTGCCCTCATTAGGAGCAGGGAGAAAAAGAGAGCTGCTACTGTTCAGGATGAGAAGCCAGTGATCTTCAGGAAGCTGAAGAAAGAAAGTGATCACAATTCCTTTCCAAATGTAAACGGTTCTTATTTTAACCACACAAATCACAATAGCAAGAAAGTCTAGGAGTGAAAAGCATAGAAAACAAACATGAAAGAGAGAGGAAGGGCAGATCCTCCCAAGAGGCTTCAGAGAGAATGTGGCCATGCCAACACTCAGATTTCAGTCTTCTGGCTCCTAGAACTATGAAAAGACACATTTCACTTTTTTAGCTCCCCAACTTGGGCTTCTTCTTTATGGCAGCCTTGTGAAACATACGAGATTATGTTTACTTAGACTGCTAGCTAATATCCATGTAAAATTACCCAAATAATCCCCATTCTGATTTTCTACAGGGAATGATAAATCACACATTCAAAAAACCTAGGTCACTGTATTTTATTTTAATTTTTTTTTCTTTCAATTAATTGCCCTAATCCAGGATTTTTTATTATATATGTTTTATACTTTGTATTTCTACCACATAGAAAAAGTATAGTTATTTATCAATATTTTAAATATTTGTCAATATTTACCAATAGATAAAACAGTATATTCCTGACTCATGATCCCTAAGTAAATGTCTTTGATCAAATACTACATTCAAAGTTATTTTTGGATGGTTCTTAAAACCTAGATCTTCCTGTCTTCATGAGACTGCTACTTTCTGAACTTTGTATAATCAAAGGTGATCTCTCTTCCCTCTATAACCCAAGGTCAATGGCCTGTGGTACTCATACACAATGTTAGAAAGGTTAAAAAGATTTTTTTCTAAATCGTTTTTCCATAAGGCTATCTTAATATTTCTGTCTCTCTCTTTCTCCTACTTTGATAATTATACTCTATCCTCTTTCTGAAATTCTAAGTAACAAAATTCATCTCACTCTGCTTAATGATTTTAATACTAGTCAGATAAATTCCCTATAATTACATGAGATACATTTAAGTGACATTCACTTCTTAAGTCACTCACCTACAAGTATTTATTATACACCTACTATATGTCAAATATGATAATAATTTCTGGAGATCAAAAGATAATTGAAACATCACCTTTTTTTTTCTCTAAGAACTCATAGTCCTCCGAAGGATGTAGATATGCAAATAAGTAAATTACAGTTCAATATGCTTTTTGGCACTACAGGGACAAAAACTGTGTCATCAAGAATAGAATGAATATTTCTGCCTGAGAGACTTGAGAGGAGACCTTGACGGGGTGACATTCACCTTGTTTGGCATAAGTTTTCTGAAAGTCTCCTGGCTCCCTGTGATTTCTCTCTAGCTCTTCCTTCTAGGCTGCATGTCCTGGGTCTAGGCATCTAGATGAGGTATTGAGAATACTTCTCACTTATGGGAGCAGAAATGGTACATAACATTTCCGGAAGTGGGACATAAAATTTTTTGAAAGGTCTTTCATTCAACTCTCGATTGAATACTGAGGATTCAGTGGAGATCGGTGAGTCTTTAGAAAATCACTATGTTGAGATAAAAGGGACCGGGGTCCCTGGATAATTGTGGGAAGACAGCTTGCCAAATTTGCAGCTGTGTGAAATATATCTGCTTCTTTATGTTTGACCATTGAGATTTTAGAGTTGTTTGTTACCACCATGCCAGGCTTTTCCCCTGCCTTTCTTTCTCTTTTTGTTTGGTTTCGTGGAGGGAGATAAATCAACAGGATTGTTAACATTCTCACATGAGAAAGACTTGGAGGCTGAGAAGTCAGAATACGACTTAAGTGGTTCAGAAATGACTTTATTGGGTTTGTGTGTAATAAGGAATTTGGCCTTGATAAAATCAGTTTTCCCATTTTAAAAGAAGTAGCTCATGTAACTCACTTAAAGTTACATGCAGCCTCAAAGTTTTTCACTTCTTGATCTTTGATGGACTTTTAAAAAAGTATCCGATTTCTAACTCAGTGAAATATGTTCTTCACAAGATGCTCTGGTAAACTATTAATTACTTCATAGTTCTTCAAACTTCATTGAACTTTTGAAGTTAAAATAAAATTAGCGTATGAATCTAATACTAATATGTTCATTTCTCTAAAAGACCTGAGGATAACTAAAAATGAAAAAAATATTTCAGGTTTTTAAGAATTAGACATTGATCCTGGATCTGAGAAGCTATAGTTTTATGTTAGATGATCTCAGGTAGGAGAACAAAGTAAAGTAGTTGCTCATGTGAATTGGGAGATATAAAACAATAAATGTGACTTATGTTATCATAGGACCTATGATTGTAAGATATATATCCTCAGCAAAAATTATTCCTGTTGCCCTCTATTAGGATTTCCTTGGAGGAAATTGTTGAATAGAGAGTTTGGAATAGGAAGCATTGTTCGGAGTGTTTTGAAATATTAGCAAACACTTACATGGGCCTTACTATGTGCTTTCTTCTATTCTAGACATGCTAAAGATATACAAACTTATTTTTTTCTTGATGATAACCCGATGAAGTACTCAAAAATTATACCATTTATTATACAAAGGAACTGAGGCAAAGAATAGTTTAATAACTAACCCAAGGTCACATAGCTAGTACATTAGTCCGTGTTCTTCAGAGAAATAGAACCCAGAAGATGTGTGTATATAGATAGAGATTTTATTTAAAAAATTAATCCATACAGTTATAGGAACTGATCAGGTCAAAAGCTATAGGGCAAGTCTACAGACTAGAGTCCCAGTGTTAAAAGTATGGTCCCAGCTGGTGGCACTATTGTGAGGTGAGGAAATTAGGAAGTGAAGCCTGTTTGGAGTAGTAGGTCATTGGGGGTGAATCTTTAGTATTTATCTTATCCCCACCCAGCATCTTCCTCTCTCTCTCTCTCTCTCTCTCTCTCTCTCTCTCTCTTTCTCTCTCTCTCACTTTCTCTGCTTCCCTGTCACCATGCTCTGCCTCACCACAGGCCCAGTAGCAATGAGCCAAGTGAGCATGAGATGAAAACTCTGAAACTATGAACCAAAATAGATCTTTTTTCCTTTAAATTGATTTTATCAGGTATTTTTAAAGAGAGGAAAAGCCGACTAACATACCTAGAGAACAGTTGGTATTGCAGTTTGAGTTCTAACAGTAGTCTAGATAGAATTCACTCCTCCTAGGCTGATGCCTGTCTTTTTCTTTTAAGGCTTCCATCTGACTGAACTAAGCCCACCACATTATAGAAAGTAATCAGCTTTACTCAAAGTCTACAGATCCAAACATTCATATCATCTAAAAACATCTTCAAAGTGGCATCTAGACTGGTGTTTGACCAAAAATCTGGGTACTGTATCCAAGTCAAATTGACATAAAATTAACCATCACAGCTACTAAATGGTAGTTAAAATATAAAACCAGAAATTGCTAATTCAAACTTTAAAAGTTTCCAATTGAGAAGACTAGTGAGGAAATTATGACAAGAAAAATTATTTAACCCAAAGGAAAATTTATAATGTGCTTGCTGGATGCATTTTATTTTATTTCCTCAATTCATTCCTCTAAAATGCTCTTATTTATAACCAATTAACTCTTTTCAGTTAATTCTGCCCAAATATCCACTGATAATACATGAAGACCCACCCAGCATGTCAGAATGATTAAATATAATACATGTCATTATATATTTGTTCAAATTCATATAATGTGTTAACACCAGTTTGAACTCCAATGTGTCCATTAGATCATGATGAGCTAGTGTAGGCTCATCAATTGTAACCAATGTAACACTCGAGTACAAGATGTTGATAACGGCAGAGGCCATGAATATGAAGAGGCAAGGTACATGTAGAATATAGCTGCACCTTTTTATTTTTTTCAGTTTTGTTGAAAACTTAAACATGGTCCAAAATTTAAAATTGTAAAATTATAAAAATAGTATTTAAAAGTGATATTTTTTCAGCAAGGGATGACATATAGGCATATAGAATAAGTTGCATACAGTTTTAGAATGGTCCTTAATTTCTACTCTAGGTTCTTCCAAAATTAGCTTCAAATCTGTATGACTTAGGGACAGATAGCAATTCTTAGACTCAAATATTTTAACTATTAAATATTATAAAAACTTTATCAAAATAATATCTAAGTGAATAATGCACCCAATTCAGCATTTTATACAAATAGACAATAAATGCTAATTTTCTCTCTGTTGCATTATACACAATTGGTAAAATTATTTTAAAACTCAAAGGAAACAATTTCTATCTGAATTTACAAAGACACAAAACATGAGACACTTCGGGGAAAAAGTACCTGTTTTATCGATCCTCTCCATGAAACAACATTTAGCAATCTATGTATCAATTTATTCATTTTTATTTTATTATCTGATTAAAAAAGAGAAAACAATTACATTCATATAATACTGATTTCACATATGACCACTGTGCAAAGGAAGCATATATAATATGCATTATTTTATTTGACAATTCAAGAAATATTTATTGAATATTTAGTAACAGCCAGGCACAGTATATATCCATAGTTAATGACCTTTAGCAGTAGACATTTTAGCACATTCACCTTACAAAAAATTTAAATTTATTGTCCTTATTAGATAGCTAGAAAATAGCAAAGGTGTTTAGAACCCATTACTAATTTCAATGCCCCTCCTTTCTTCACAACTTAACTTCCATCAGCAGTAAGACAATCTGCATAAATCCAGGACAGGAGGAAAATGATTCCAGGACTGAGATTGTCAGAAATGTTTGTTTGTTGGTCCAGTCAGTTCTCACACACACCACTTCTGATTTTTACTCTCATTGATATGCTTGCTTCCCTGTGAGTGGGAACATTATGATACTCTTTAAATTGCCAGGGTACCAATATCAGTTAAAAGCATATTCTGAACATAAATTGAGCTCATTTTGAACAGCAGAACTGCTGTGATAAGAGAAAAGATAATTGTTGTTACCTGATGCACTGACCATGAATACTAATTAAATAAATTTCCCAATTGCCCAGTCCATTAATATTGAAGAATTCAAATGTGAACAGATGGATCATATTTGGCAGTTTTTTCCACAATCTTTAAAAGAATGGAACCTGACAGGATTTATACAACATTGCCATATTCTATTTCATTCAGACTTGTTCAGGCTAATCAAGTTTTCCCCAAACTTTAAAGTTTCACTCAGAACGTGAGGCAAACAAAATAGTTTTTCTAGTACAAGTGGCATGAGAGTCAATGATCATACAGATGGTATACACATTGTAGATAGGCACAACAACCTGTAAATATAAGAAGGAACATAGTTATAAACTAAATGGTCTCACTTATGAAGCTTAAGAAAATGATAATAATTTCAATGAAAGAATATTCTATTGCAGTATGTATTATGAGCTGTGGACACACAATGATTCTAGTTGTTCATACTTGAAATTTCCTGCTATTGATAAATAAATGTCTACAAAGTAGGCACAATAAATAATACAGATATCAAATGGGAATATCTGATGTATTATGAGGATTTCCTTAAATTGCCCTCTCGGAGCCCTCTAAGAATTAATTCTGATTTTGAGTATTGGTACACTAGGCAATCAGATTAAAATATATTATCCCTTTGAGTTACCAGGACAACAATGAAATGTTGGTATTTCTATATCTGTGTTACATAATAGGACATTAAGCATGTAACAGTTAACCCATCATTAGCAAACAGCATATGGTGGATCTAGGATTTGAGCTCACGTTGTCTAACTTAAAGTCCAAATTATTATTCGTTAACACATACTATTTATCTCTCTATGTGCTGGGGAAAATTAAGGCTAAAATAATGGATAAGAACTGTATAGTTATAACATCTGACTCAGTGTATAGAACTTCAAGTACTTTCAACAATACCATGATGACTTCGAGGTTAGGAAATAACTTAGGACTGCTCATCTCTGATGTCCTGAATGTGCTTGTCATAAAATTTTGATAATACCATGTTCTTTAAGTGAGAATTTCCATATTTCAGATTGTTAGTAAATCTTCAAATCTCTATGGTGAGAGCCTGGATTACTAGAAAGGAAATTTCTGAAAACCAAGTAGAGGAAATTTGCATTCAGAGCTGCAAATATTATAATTGAAGAAGAAGCTTTATTCCACTGCTGCTGCTTAGTTATGGAACGTTTTGAGTTAGACAATTGTTAAAAACTGCCATTTATAAAATAGTTTAAAAGAATTACCTTTTTCTATTCTTGTCACACACATTTAGTTTTATATTTTTAGCAACATTTATTAAATACATTTTGCAAGGAAATGCTAAATATTAAAATGTAATATCATGGTTTAAAATTTCAAAATTCTTACCCTATAAAGGATAGATACATACAAATCTGCCTGCAAACAAAGAAAAAGAAAATGCCTATTCATATCAGAAAAAAATTCAACATTAAGTGCAATATATTTTTTTGAGGGAAAGAATCATTTCTTGATGGAAAGTCAGACAAGTCCTTATCTCCTTTTGTTCTTGCTGCTAATAACAAAACATGTTGGCATAATTAATACAGGTATTTTTCATAATTCCAGAGACGTAGAAGTCCAAGATCAAGGTACCAGCAGATTTCATGTCTGCTGAAAGTCCATTTCTCACGGAGTGTTTTCTACAGCATCCTCACATGGCAGAAAGAGCTTCTTTTGTAAGATACAATGGAACCCTCATGGTCTAAACTCTTCCAAAGGCTCTACTTCTTAATAATTTGCACTGAGAATTAAGTTTTAATACATGAACTTTGGTAGGCACACACATTCAGATCACAGTGGTGTTAGGAAACATATAATATTTGTTCTAGACCTTTCTTAAATAACAGTCAGGATTTAAATATATGAAATCTGAACAGCCAGAATGACTTTTTTCTGTTAAGGATCCTTTTAGAAGACACTAACATGATGCTGAGGAAATGGAGGAGAAGCAGTCCCAGAACAGAAACAGAGATGGGGCTTAAGGAGTTCTTGAGGATACAAAAAATCAATGATGTTCAAGTCATTCATATATAATGGTGTAATATTTGCATATAACCTACATGCATCCTCCTGTATACTTTGAATCATCTCCACATTGCTTACAATTCCTAATAAAATGTAAAAGTTATTTAAATAGTTGTTATATGACACATCAACTTCCAATTTTCAAGAGTTCCAAACATCAATGATTTTATTTTTTCATAAACTCATGGCATTTGTAATTCACTATTTCAAGGGAAAAAAAGTCTCTACATCTTGGCTGTTGACTAAATTATTGTTATTTTTAATTCTGAATCTGTGATTGGTTGAATTTTAGGTTGCAGATACCATGGATGTGCAATCTGTGTGGAAATGGAGACCTGACTGTAATTTATTAACATATCAGTTAATACTACATTGATATTAGGAACATATTTTTATAAATTAATTAATAATTTAATAAATATTGAAATATCTATCTCTCCTTTTAGTCACTCTACTATGAGTATAAAAACTCTATCATTATTGAAGACCAAAGAATGTAACCAAAAAATTTGAAGAACGAATAACTGAAAGATCAATCGAACCATCCACATTTCCCACCCCTGAGAATTGGAAGTTGACATGTCATATAAAACGTTTTGGGGAATTTGGAAAGGAAGATGATCATTTGGCATAAGTCATTAGAAGAAATCTGCACTAATAAAATTATTTTAGAGCTTTGAGTATCTTTGAAAGCTGGGTGCATTTTTGTTTTTGCAATAATGAATGTTCATGGAAAGTGATTCAATTTCTTGAACAAAAACCAAAGGATAAAAAAAAAGAAATTAAATCTATTCAATAAAGTTTAACACCAAAATGTTAGGAATTCCACAGAAAATCATAGTTCAATAAAATAGATGGTAATAATCACTTGTGTATCTGGCCTTCTAAATGAACTCTTACTTTCAAGAAATATCAGGTAAGTTGTCCAGTAGTGTATCAAGTGGTAGTAAAGATTAAGAGTTGCATATTACTTAGATATAATTTCCATTGCTTAATTTCAGAATTTTGAACAGACTTGTTCTACTTGATTTAGGCAGATGAAAAGAAGAAATTTTGGTTCATGTAGTTGATGTTCTTTTTAAAAACCTGCAACAGTATTAATTACCTTAGATTTGTTTGGAGTATTTTTTATTGATCAGTTCCATAGAAAAGAATCAAAAGATCCTTTACAAGTTCACTCTCCCCACAAGATATAAAGGAAAACACAAAGATATACTAAAACTGGTTATTAGTATGGACACGTGGACAAGTGTTATCCACAGGGGCTTCTTCTAAGCATAATTCATCTAGATATCAGAGGGTTCCCACTTATTCCTTAATAATTTTAGAATATCACATTTACTTTAATAGTGTACATGCCAAATTTATGCAGCTAAAACATGAATTTTTATCATATATTTATATTTTCAAATGTTATTGGAAAATATTTAATAGCAGCCCAATATTATATGCATGAATCAAGAAGCTTTAACTTAATATAAATATTTGGTGGTTTCTCATTTTTATTATAAAAATAATCCTGTGTATCTTTAATATGAAAGCTTAATAAATTATTTATTTACTTAGAAATCCTGAAGCCTAGAAGAATATATATGTGTAAATCTATCGATGTGCTTTGCTGAATTGCTTTCAGAGGGTATAAATCACAAATGCTGGAATGGGGACATATCTTTTAGACTGCATAGCTGTCTTCACTGGACACTACATTTCTAAAATATATACATTTTTACCCTTCTGATTGAAGAAAAATGTGTTTTCATTGTTAGTTTAACATACAGTATTTTCTTCTACTGAGATTTATATTGTATTATGCTTATCTTTAAAAATGACTTATTTTTACTCATTTTTCAATCAGATTGTTCTGTTTTGCTGCTATTGTGTGTGACTATTGTTGATTTGTGAGACTTTATCTATTAAGGATATTATGTGATTAATTTGTTACAAACATTTAATCTTTGTTTATCATTTTCTCAAGAGCTATTTTATAATGTTGAATTTCACCTGGAAAAATTGAAATGACAATTTCTCCAGCAATGATTCAAACTCTAAAGATTTATCATTACATTATTGGGTTTACCAGTTCACTGTAAAAATAGCTTATCCATAGGTTGAAACAGCATACATGTCTTTTGTGGGCACCAGGATCATTTTAATTAGTCATTAGCAGTGACTGAGTTAGTTAAATAATTACTAGTCTTTTATACATGTTTCCATAATTCCACATGAAAAGTGATACTACTAAAGATGATATTTAAAGAAAATATTAAGGTTTTAAACCAAATTGGACTCAAATTTTAGAATTTTGCATGGATTTTACTCAGTTTTACATCAATGTACTCATGAAATACAGTATTTCGTCCTTTTTGTTTTATAGATAAAGGGGCCCATGAAGGTCAATTAGTCTGTAGTTCTCAAAAGTCACAATATATGACCTTAGGATAAACAGCTCCTCTAGCCAGAAAGCCTTCAGGCAGGAAGTCATGAGTAAAAAAAAAAAAAAAAAGGCCTTTGAGCATCAGCTACAGGTTAATTTCAAGTGTTGAAATAGGTATTCAAGCCGGGCGCGGTGGTGCAAGCCTATAATCCCAGCACTTGGGAAGGCTGAGACAGGAGAATCGTGAGTTCAAAGCCAGCCTCAGCAACGGGGAGGCGCTAAGCAACTCAGTGAGACCCTGGCTCTACACAAAAACACAAAATAGGGCTGGGGATGTGGCTCAGTGTTTGAGTGCCCCTGAGTTCAATCTCCAGTACCCAAAAAAAGAACAACAAAAAAAACAGGTATTCATAGAATGATCACTTTGTGCATTTGCTCCATACTCTATCCTGCAGTAGACTCCTAATGTACACATACACAAAATTAAAATGCTTCTGATAAATTCTATTAATTCCTCAGTTTCAACTTTAATTGGACAGGATTCCCTGCTACTCATGTGAGAGTGATATAATTTTTTTTAATCCGGACATGATATCTGTATATCTTAATAGGATACTTGTTGACAACATATAAGAATCAAATCAGGGTAATAAAAATTGTCATCTCTTCAACCATTACTCATTATTTATTTATTTATTTTTTCTATTTAGGTTTACATGATAGCAGAGTGCAATTCATTGTACACAGATGGAGCACAACTTTTCATTTTTCTAGTTGTATGTGATGTAGAATCACATCATACATGCAATCACACATAAAGCTAGGGCTATGATGTCCATCATATTCCACCATATTCACTGTCCCCCTGCTCCCTTGCTGCTCCTACCCCTGTGAACAGATTTCCTCCATTCTTCCCGTGTCTTCCCCCACATTGTGGATCAGCATCCACTTATCAACGAGTGCATTTGACATTTGGTTTTATGAGACTGGCTTCCTTCACTTAGCATGATGTTCTCCAACTCCATCCATTTACCTGCAAATGTCATAATTTTATTCTATCTTATTGCTGAGTAATATTCCATTGTGTATATATACCACAGTTTCCTTATCCATTCATCTGTCAAAGGGCATCTAGGTTGGTTCCACAATTTAGCTATTGTGAATTGAGCTGCTATAAACATTGAAGTGGCTGCATCAGTGTAGTATGCTGTTTTTAAGTCTTCTGGGTATAGACCAAGGAGTGGGATAGCTGGGTCAAATGGTGGTTCCATTCCAAGTTTTCTAAGGAATCTCCATACTGCCTTCCAGATTGGTTGTACCAATTTGCAGTTCCACCAGCAATGTATGAGTGTGCCTTTTCCCCCACATCCTCACCAATACTTATTGTTGTTTGTATTCTTGATAATTGCCATTCTGACTGGCGTCAGATGAAATCTTAGGGTAGTTTTGATTGGCATTTCTTTGATAGCTAGAGATGTTGAACATTTTTTCATATGTCTGTTGATGGATTGCTTATCTTCTTCTGTGAAGTTTGTGTTCAGCTCTTTGGCCCATTTACTGATTGGATTGTTTGTTTTATTGGTGTTAAGTTTTTTGAGTTCTTTATATATCCTAGAGATTAAGCTCTATCAGATGTGTGTGTGGCAAAGATTTCTTCCCAGAATGTTGGCTCTCTGTTCACTTCATTGATTATTTCTTTTGCTGAGAATAAGCTTTTTGGTTTGAATCCATCCCATTTATTGGTTCTTGATTTTACTTCTTCTGCTATCAAAATAGACATGTAGACCAATGGTATAGAATAGAAGACACAGAGACGAACCCACTTAAATACAGTTATCTGATACTAGACAAAGGAGCCAAACATGTACACTGGAGAAAAGATAGCCTCTTTAACGAATGGTGCTGGGAAAACTGGAAATCCATATGCAGCAAAATGAAACTAAACTCCTATTTCTCACCATGCACAAAATTCAACTCAAAGTGGATCAAGGACCTGGGAATCAGACTACAGATCCAATGCCTAATAGAAAAAAAAAAGAGGCCCATATCTTCATTATGTTAGATTAGGACCTTACTTCCTTAACAAGACTCTTATAGCAAAAGAAGTAAAACCATTAATCATTTTATTTTAGGGATTTCATACTCTTCTAATCATTTGAAATGTGTCATAGGTTATTTTAACCAATGAGTGGGTCATTAGCTGTTATCATGTAGATAGAGGCTGACTAGTAGGGTAAAAACATAGGCCTGGGTTAAAATTATAGTTCGGCTGTGGATGCATTCATAATTAGTATTGGCGAGGCAGAATAGTATGGATGAGGTTAGTCCGTGGGCAATTATTAGTGCTGTGGCTCCTATAAAGCTTCAGGGTGTTTGAATTATGATGGTAATAATTACTAGGGCTATGTGGCTGACTGAAGAGTAAGCAATTAAGGATTTTAGGTCTGTTTGTCATAAGCAAATTGAGGTTGTTATGATTATCCCTCAGAGGGATAATATAATGAATGAGTATGCTATAGAGATTGTAGTGGGGAGCAGTATGGTGGAAACTCGTATTATTTCATATCCCCCTAGTTTTAGTAGGATTACAGCTAGGACCATTGAGCCTGCAGTAGGGGCTTCTACATGTGCTTTGGGTAATCAAAGGTGTAATCTGTACAGGGATATTTTACCATAAATGCTATAATGCATTCTAGCCATATGATATTATTGGTCCAAGTTATGTTGACATTGTTATTTTGGTATGTTGAGATTATAAAGCTTAATGTTCCTGTGGATTTTTGGATATATATTAGGGCTACTAGTAGGGGTAATGATCCGATTAGTGTGTAGAGTAGGAAGTAGAGGCCCGCATTTAGGTGTTCGGCTTGGTTGCCTTATTGGTTGATGATAATTAGTGTTGAAATGAGTGTGTCTTCAAAAAGGATATAGAATATGATTAGTTCTGAGGCAGAGGTTATAATTAGGAATGATTGTAGAATAATGAGTATTAGAATGTATAGTTTTTTTGAATCAAGGCTCTTTGGTTAAGTGGTTTTGGCTTGCTATGATTATTAGGGGAATGAGCCATGCTGTTAAGATTAACAGGGAGGTAGACAGTGGGTCTAAGAAGAAGGTTGGTGAGAATATAAGGGTATTTTGATTTAATGTCAGTAGGACAAGCATGCTAATTACTAGTCTGTGAATTGAGGAGTTGATTCAGATTATTGAGGGCTTGGAGAACCATATTAAAGGGGTGAGTGATATTGTAGGTAGGATAATTTTTAGCAATGGAGCATATTGAGGTTTTGGACGTAGTCTAGGCCGTAGGTATTTGATACTATGACTAGTAGTGCTAGTCTCACTGCTGCTTCGCATGCAGCAAACACTAGGAGAGTGATGGGAATTATGCATGATAGGGAGAAATGTGTGCTTAGGGCTGTCGGGGTGCTTAGAATAAATATAGATAATATTATACCTTCTAGGCATAAAACAGATGATGATATTAAGTGAGATCGGTAGATGCATACTCCTAGTAGGGATGTGGTGAAGGCTAGAAAAATGTTTAGGGTGACAATAGGCATTTTGGTAATAATTATCAGTCACAATCTAGTGAGTCGAAATCACTTGTTTTGAGGTTAAACTAATTACCATATTCTACCCACTCCAAGCCTTTTTGAACTCATTCTTAAGCTAGGCCTAAGGTTAGGATTGAGAGTTGTAAGAGAGCTATAGTTAATATCAGTTTTAGGTTGTTTGTTTGTGATGCTCAGGAGAGGGGGAGAAGGAGAGTGATTTCTAGGTCAAACAGAAGGAATGTGATGGCAACAAAGAAAAAATTTAGGGAAAAGGGCAATCGGGCCGATCCCATAGGGTCGAATCCTCATTCATAGGAGCTATCTTTTTCTGTATAGATGTTCAGTTGAGGTAATCAAAATGCTACTAAGATTAATAGGAGTGTGATTATGACATTGAGGGATAGAGTAAAAATGAGATTAGTTGCTCGCTCCTAGGTTGGTACTAGGACTTACTGACTGGAAGTCAGTTGTACTGATTTAATACTAAGGGAGCAAGATCCTCATCAGTAGATAGAAACATACAGAAGTAGTCATACTATGTCTACGAAGTGTCAGTATCATGCCACGGCCTCAAATCTGAAGTGGTGGTTTGATGTGAAGTGGCAAATTAGTTGGCAAATTAGGCATACTAGAAGAAAAGTTGATCTGATAATGACGTGGATTCTGTGGAATCCTGTGGCTATGAAGAACGCCGATCCATAGACTCCATCCGAAATAGTAAATGATGCTTCTAGGTATTCTGAAGCTTGTAAGAGGGTAAAGTATAGTCCTAGAGCGATAGTAATGGATAAAGCTTGGATTATGTGTTTTCGATTACCTTCTATTAGACTATAATGGGCTCAGGTAATTGACACTCCTGATGCCAGTAAAACAGAAGTATTTAGAATTGATACTTCTAGGGAGTCAAGTGGGATGATTCCCACTGGAGGCCAACAACCTGCTAGTTCAGGGGTTGGGGATAAGCTACAATGGTAAAAGACTCAGAAGAAACCGGTGAAGAAAAATACTTCTGAAATAATAAATAGAATTATGCCATATCATATTCCTTTCTGAATAATCATTGTGTGGTGGCCTTGGAAGGTGCCTTCTCGAATGATATCTCATCATCATTGGTATATTGTTAGAATGATAGTTATTATACCTAGTGAGAGGAGGATTTTGGAGTTAAAGTGAAATCATATTGTTAAGCCAGATGTTATAAGCAAGGCTGATAGAGCTCCTGTAAGAGGTCAAGGGCTGGGGTTAACTATATGGTATGCATGAGTTTGGTAAAGGAAAAACAAAATCCCTCCAATCTGTGTCCCTCCCAATATGTTGTGACCACGATTCCATTCCATTCTTCCATAAGGTTGACTTATTAGTTGCCACAAATGAATGAGAACATGGAGTATTTGTCATTCTGTGTCGAATCTGTTTCACATAACACAATGTCTTCCAGTCCCATTCATTTCACTGCAAATGTCAGGTTTTTATTCTTTTTATGACTGAATAATATTTCATTGTCATATACCACAGTTTCACAGCTCATTCATCCCTCAGTGGGCACCTTGGTTGATTATATGTCTTGGCTATTGTGCATAGTACCACAATAAATATGGGCATGTGGGAATGTCTTTGGTATGCTGCTATTTCATAATTGGAAATATACTCAGAAGGAGGATGACTGGATTCTATGGTATAATTATTTTTAGTGTTTTAAAGAACACCCATACTGTTCCCCATAATGGCGGCACTTACATTCTCACTAATAATGTATGAGCCTGTCTTTGTCACTTTTTTTTATGGTAGTCATTCTAACTAGGGTACAATGATATTTGTTGAATTTTATGTACTTTGAATTCTCTTATATTTCCCCTACCATCTACTTCTCACACTGGGATTTCAATTTTACTGGTATTCTTCCTCTCTAATAGGCTTATGTGGGTAGGATCCATATTTATGTACGTTGGCACCATGTGAGCATAGGAATCAACATATTGTCAGTAGTCAGTAATTATCAATTAAGTTAAGCTTATTAGTAGACATTAACTTACTCTTTTTTTCCCGCATTTTTATTGGCACATTATAGTTGTACATATTGATGGGATTTATTGTTACATATTTGCTCATGTGCACAATATAACAATGTAATTTGGTCAATATAACTCCTCAGCATTTCCCCCCTCCCTGCCACCCCTTAGCCCCTTTCCTGTACTGATCTGCCTTTGATTTTTAGAAGATACACTCCCTCACCTTTTAAAACTTATTCTTAAATTGTTGATTTGTATTTGAAATTAGATTGTCTGAAAAGAGTGTGCTGGATCTTGTTATGTCAAGTTGGCTAAGGTCAGTCAGTATTTCCAGAATAATCTTTTCTGTACACTTCTGTGTAAAAGTTAGCTTAAAAGATAAGAGGAAGTTTGTTATTAGAATTAGTTCCCATGACTAATGGAGGCTGAGGACTTCCTTGAAGGATTTCTGTAATTGGGAGAATCAGAGAAACCACACTCTAACTCTAGTCTGAGACCAAAGTCCTAAAAAACTTGGTTGCTAGGGTGGAGTGAAGCCAATGCTGGTGCATGTAATAGAGAGTGTTTCTAACAACTTTGGTTGATACAGAAACTAGAGAACTAAAAAATAAGCATCATAGATTCCTTCAATCCAAAATGAGGTGCTAGATTACTGTTGCTACATCCAATAAGGGTGTAATAAAAAGATGATTTTGTGACAGTGCAACTTTGAAATTGAAGATCTATAGATCTATAAACGTTCAGTCTGAAAAGCCTTGGCCAATGTAATTTTTTAAAGATGTGTTCCTCTGTGCCTCGTTGCTGTCATAAGGAAAATAAAGAGGTTCAGTATGATATGAAGGGTCTCTCTCTAACTACTTCAAGCCTACTCAGAGGAACTTTAAGAGAGCCACATGGATGTTTGATATTTATTACCTGAAATATTTGGGGAGAATAAGTTGTGATAGAGAAGAAGAGAAATTAATGATAATTGGTTCAAATCAAAAAGACTAAAAATAAAAACCTCCGGTTGGGATATCCTATCCCTAGTGATGGAAGGAAAATGGGTGGTTTCATTAGAAGAAGCTGTGCACAGCAGAAACAACTAGGAGCCATGAACCAGATTAGGGGGAGGGGCACTTTATAGAGGACCAGCCAGGAATCGAATTGTCTAGCAAGGGACTTTGCCTAACAGAGTCACTTGGAGGTATGACAAGGCATCAATATACAAGGTGGTGTTAAACAGATTAGAGGATGCCAGGGCTTGAATGCTGGAGAAATAAGTAACCCAGAGAAAAGCAGCTCATCAGAAATGTCATTTGGATATTTTTTTAGTGACTAAATCTCTGAGAAATACACAGAAGTATTCATGAAAGAAAAAGTCACTTTTAAAATCCACTATTTGCAGTGTATATCAATACCACATAACAGATTTACTAGAAATATAATTTTTTAAACAAATCTCTCATATCATTTCTGCCTTGCTCACAGCTATAATGTTAGAGGAGTCAGAAACAACAATTAATAATGGGACAAAACATTCAAAAGAAAAGAATATCATCTAAACATGTGGAGAAACGTTTGACAAGGCCCTTCTTTTGCCATTTGCAGGCTTCCCAGATTCAAGTCCCAAACTAGGAAACATGAAAAGATAGAACTTTAAAAGATGTTCAGAGTTTCCATACTGGACTTTGCTGGGTATTGCAACAGTGAAATTCTGGCTCTTCATTGAGCAAAAGTGACCAGGTTATAATATCTTAGAATGATTAAAAATTATGGTAAACCAAGATTTAATCCAAGATGCAAAGAAAAATGAGTTCACGGATTTGGTATAAAATTGAAACATGCTTTCTACTTGAATACTATAGAATTCTGTGCATAAACATAATGATACTACTTGATTTTGTTTATGAAAACAGAAACACCAAACATACAGAAAAATCATGTTACCCTTTGACTATTACAAAAGATTGGAATTCATCAATGGGAAGAAGAAAAGTCAGAGTTCCATAGGCATTGTATGACAGAGCACAAAGAAATATTATATTCACATTCTAATGATATCTTAGGCTCAACTCTGGAAAGAGGTTGAGTAGCTATCATTTCAAACCAAGCCTATGGATTAGCCTGGATATGCTTTTTCTTGTTGGAATTTTTGATAAATACAGCTACATATACTTTATTTTATTCATTGTTTGCATTTCAGAAAATTTAATTGCTAAGTAATTTACTTTAATGCTTGGTTTTCATTCTAATAATTATTGTTGTATTGCTAAAACATTTTAAAACCAAATAAACCAACTACCATAAAAAGACAAACTTTTTCATAATGGGTTTATTTTAAAATTTTTGTTTTTAACTGTTGCATAAAAAGTGAATATATTCATACAGAACGTGATGTTTTGATGCATGTACACATTGTATAATTTTGAAATCAAGGAAATATATTCTTCAAATTTATAGATTTTCAAAACTATTGATGATAATTGGGCTATGTAATTCCCAGTTCAGAAATAACCTTGGCTCTTACCTATACACTAACTTATAATTCAGATGTGAGATTTATTGTAAGAGCATAATATAAACATGTAATAATGGTATAAAGCTCCAACTGGAAACATTATGATAAGTATTATTGTTGTGCCCTGACAAAGAAATATTTCACTTTTGTTTTAGACAAAATTATATCCAATGACCATTAGTATAAATTGCTGAAAGGCATGCATTTTAAAATGAAATAGTTCTCTATTCTTTGACAGAGAAAATGAGTTTCCATTATCTATGAATAAGTGTATTTTATGTGAAAGGCATCATAAAATTTCAAAAAAATCTATTTACAAATAGAAGAATATTCTTTATAGATGTTATTAAGCTTAAGTTCTGGTTCACTTACTAGCTGTTGATCTTGGGCAAGTCATTTCTACATAGAGCACCCAATCAGTAGTTACTATATACTTAGTATGGTAGAGGTTTTAAAAAAATCTACTCATATAACATATCGTTCTATACCACTCCTGTTGAAGCACTTTTGTTTTATCTACTTTACAGAGAACTGAAATGTATACAGCCTTAGTAGTTTTTCTAAAGCCACTTAGTAACTTAGAGGCAGAACCAGATTTTCTGACTATTATTATTATTTATTACCACATAAAATCATGGTGTTCCCCCACGACACCACCTTGAATCCAATGACTTTAAATAAAAACAAAAAAACTTTTCTCTCTTGTGACTTGATATTGATTCGTATCAACTATTTCACATGGAGTCTGCCTGTGGTACAAACATTAGGTGCATTTTGGGCTGGAATGTAAAAATAGCTCACCTGTGTAACAGAGGTAATACCTATTGACTGGTCAGCTCAGCTTAAGTTGTGAAAGTGTCTACATGTAGTTTCTCTAAATATGGTGGTTGCTTCCAAGACAAAGATTCATAATAAAGCAAATTCCAAAAGACCAAGAAAGAAGCTGCAAGGTCTTTTATGATCCAGGCTTTGAAGCAAAGTGGTGTCACTTCAATGGCTTTTTATTGAGAACCTGCCCAGATTTACTATAAAAGGGAGCTACAAGGGCATGGATACTTGGAAACTGAAATTACTGGGAGTAAATCTTGGAGATTATTATCATATTGACTGTAAAGTCACTACTTCAAATTGTTTTTGTGTAACAGTATCTGGGAAACACAGTAGTAAGGTAATATAATAAATTGATGCAGATTACCATTCTTTCCTTCACCAGAATGAGATTCAAACAATAATTTTCATTCAATTATGGAGAGACTGTAACATTTTTTATACAGAATTTCTCACTTTGATTTGTATCAGGTGCATATGAATCTTAAAACAAATGTAATTACAAATGTTTTCCACCTATTTTTTAGTAGTGATAGTCATAGTTCTGGTGCCAGATGTGGAAATCTTTATCACCAGCGTATCATAAAATCAATTTAAAGAATCAGTCTCATTATTAGATTAATTAGCTTGTGGGTATAACTGGGATTGTAATAAATTGAACATTCTAAATTTTTTGCATGTGTGACTTCATGAGAATCTGTTAAGTTTCAATCTCCAGGTTTGTGTGTTTGTTTTCTAAGTGGGTTGAAGGAATTATCAGAAAATAAAATGTTAGAATATAGCAATGCAGTGTCAGTAACCTAAGTAGAGAACACTTATTCACAGGATATCAAAACTTCTCAGAGTCTACAGAGATCTTCCTGGCAGTGGCTCAAAAGCCCATTTCCAAGTATGAAGGACAGCAATATTCACTTCTAATGAGTTTTCATTTGTCCCGCTATGGCATGGGACTTAAGATCTCAAAACAATTGGGCCACTGTGACTTAATATATCACTTTCTCTTATTTTCCAAGTACTACAGTGTTGAGTTTATATAGTGCCATGTCAAACTTCATAAATCAACCTCTGAGAAAGAGGATAAGCAGTCACATAACAGAAAGCGTGTGGACAAATGCTGGCGCGCACCAGTCACAGCTCACTGAGCAGCCTTCCCCAGCGCATCTGCCTCAGCTCCTGTCAGCCACTTCCTCAGAACATGCTGCATTTCACATCTCTGCTCTCAAAAAACTCTCCCAGGCTGATGATATGCTATCAGACCTTCAGAAACAAATCAATGAACTCTTTCTCTTCCAAAGTCTTTGTTCTTCTCTGGTGATCAGCGAAGATGGTTCCAGCACCTTATGGACAGTATGGTATGGCCAAGCCATGTGTGATTTTTGTTTCAGTGCTTCATAAAACGGAATCTAAGATGATTTTTTCAAAGTCAGTATGGTATTTCTTTTGTTGGAATATTGGAAAACAGCATCATTGCCAGTCACTTTGTAAAAGTTCTTAATACATGATAAAAGGAATGTTGATGCATTCATGAAAATATAAGTTATCCTATAAACTTATGACTTGCTATGAGAACAATTTGACTAACATTCCTGTCCTCCATTGACAAAAAGAGAAACTAGATGAACTGTGCACGTCAAGTGGATTCATATGGCTTTTTGATTATTAAGACGAAAGCAAGTCTACTTCAAATGAAATTTTAGGATTTCACTAAAGAAAATAATCTGGAAATTCCTTCTCAGTATTTTACATTATTGTCTTTATGTTCCTTAATGATTCTCTACTTTAGAACTGTTCCACAGTATGCTGAGGATTTTGCTAAGACTTTTAAATTACTTATTTTGACTTTTTGCTCTTAATATCAAGTTTAATGGCTCTTAGAAAAACTGGATTTAGAAGGAAACCTTGTCTTTCTACTAGTGCATTTGTATTGCTTTGTGTAATTTTTCACTGCAAAGCCTACAAGATTTAAATATGGTGCAACTAAAAATGAACAATAATAATAGCCGTAAGGACATTGATGGAATGCTTTAATCTACCCATTAACAATTTCATTGTATCTCAAAGGGCAGAGTTCTACAAAAGGAAGAGACCATGTGAAAATACCTTATGGTCAACTGCTTTTTCTCTTTCTTGAGAATTTAATGGCACAATATAAAAATACAATGCTGGGTAACTTTTGAGTGTATTAATATGCCATTAATTTTCTTTTTTATTGAAGCATTATAATTATACATAGTATCTGGGTTCATTTTCACAAAACCACAAACACAAGAAATTTGATTTCAATTCCCACCTCACCCCCACTGTTTGTTCTCATCCTTCCTCTACCTGTTTTCCCTTCTGTACTACATTTCCTTTCCTTTATGTATACATAAAGGTGAAATTCACTTTGGTGCCTTTATGTACGTGAATAATATGATTTGGTTAAATTCATTTCATTTTCTTCCCCTTTCCCTTCCTTACTCCTTCACTCTTTCTCCTTCTACTCCACACTGACTTCCCTGTATCTTTATGATATTTGATCTCTACCCCACCTGAGCTGTCTTCTTTCCCTTTTTTTCTGTTCCAACTTCCACATATGAGAGAAAACATTAGACCTTTGGTTTTCTGAGTCTGGCTTATTTCACTTAGCATGATTTTCTCCATTTCCATCCACTTATCAACAATGTCATTTTATTCTTTTTTATGGCTGAGTAACACTCCATTATGTATACATTTCACATTTTCTTAATCCAAATGAAGTACACTCAAAGAAATGCACATCTAGAAATACTATACTACAATTGATAAAAGTCAAAGACAAAAATACTGGTAAACATCAAGAAAAATGATTTATCATGTATAAGAAATCTTCAAGATTAGAAGTTGACCTTATCAGAAAACATAAAAAGACAGAAGACAGTTAAAGGACATCTTCAGTGTTAAGAGAAAACAACTGTTAACTGAGCTAACCTCTTCTTCAGAAGGAAAACTTAAACTTTTCCAGATAAACCTGAACTAAGAAGATTTATCACTAATAGATTTGCCCTACAAGAAAGAGACACTAAAAGGATACTAAAAGATAACTCAAATTCACATGAAGAAATAATTAGCATTGACAAAGGTAATCACATGTATAAATATACTAAAAAAATACAAGTGTTAGCCAGGCGTGGTGGCTCACGCTTGTAATCCCAGTGCTTTGGGAGGCTAAGACAGGAGAATCTCAAGTTCAAACCCAGCCTCAGCTATGGCGAGGCGCTAAGCATCTCAGTGAGACCCTGTCTCTACGTAAAACACAAAATAGAGCTGGGGGTGTGGCTCAGTGGTCGAGTGCCCCTGAGTTCAATCCTTGGTACCAAAAAAAAAAAAAAAGAAGTGTTTTTTGCATGTGGCACTTTTTAATTTATTTTAAATGGCAACATATAAAGCAATAAGCATACAAATTTTGGTAGGATTATAGTGCATAAAGACATAATTTGTATGATAATAGTTGTTCAAAGAAGAAGAAAGGGAATGTAGATTCAAGTTAACTTCAGTATATAGCAATGTATATATGGTTAATAAACATATGAAAAGCTCCTTAGCATCATTAGCCCATAGAGAAGTACAAATCAAAACTATAAAAATATACCACTTCAAAATTACCTGGATGGCTAAGATTAAAAGATAGACAATAACAAGTGTTGGTTAAAATATGGAAAAATTAGAACTTATTCATATATTGCCCATGAGAATGTAAAATGTGCTATCATTTTGTTTATAAAAATGTCAGTTTTTCAAAATATCAAAGAGCTTATGACTTAGCTATTTTACTTCTGAGTATATAACTAAGAGAAATAAAAACATATCTAATAAAAACCTCATACACAAAGAATGTAGTAGCATTATTTATAACCACTCAAAGCACTACTAATAAAATTATCTAAACAAATTATATAAAACACATTATATAAACAAATGTGGTATATCCCTATAATGGAATGTTTTTGACAATAAAAAAGAAAATATGCACTTAAATATATTACAATATAGATGAACCTTGAAAGCAGTTGCTTTGAAAGGAGCCAGACAGAAAATATATCATATGATTACATTTACATGAAAGTCTAAGAAAGACAAATCTATGAAAAAAGAGATTGGATTAACGTTAGCCTATTGCTAGAGGGATTGGAAGGAGTAGAGAAAGACTTGATACTGATGGGCTCTAAGCTTCTTTCTGATTGTTGAAAATACATATAAAATTAAATTTTAATAGTGATTCTATAGCTCCATAATATACTAAAATAATTAATGCGCCGTAGAATTTACATGGATGTAAATTGTTATGTGAAATACATGTGAATAAAATTATAATATATAAACAGAAGAGAGAGGAGAAAGAAAACAGACATGAGAAGGAGACTTTTCTAGGTACTTGGCAATCTTCTATTTGGAGGTTAAAAACAAACACAATCTCCAAGAGAAATCTCTTAAAATTCTGGTACAGCCTACATTTATTTATTTATTTATTTTATTTAAATGCATTTCAAGTCATAGTACATAACCAGATCTCTGTTTTTCCATTTCTCTGATTGCAAACCAAATAAAGTCACACCATTAGAGTCTTCATAGATGTGCTAGAGGTAGTAAAGACCATCTCAAATAACCATCATTACTATGCCCATTTCCCTTACCTTCCTCCCCCCTCCCCGAACCATGTTTAGAGTTCCTGCATTTCTCCTATGATTCCCGTTCCCACCCCCCCTTATGTATTCTTATCCACTAATCAGAGAGAACATTCGGCATTTAGTTTTTTGGGATTGGCTTACTTCACTAAGCAT
>CM053400.1:55164854-55198361 GCA_028644305.1 Xerus rutilus
ATGCCCATTTCCCTTACCTTCCTCCCCCCTCCCCGAACCATGTTTAGAGTTCCTGCATTTCTCCTATGATTCCCGTTCCCACCCCCCCTTATGTATTCTTATCCACTAATCAGAGAGAACATTCGGCATTTAGTTTTTTGGGATTGGCTTACTTCACTAAGCATAGTGTTCTCCAATTCCATCCATTTGCCTACAAATGTCATAATTTTATTCTCTCTTATTGCTGAATAATATTCCATTGTGTATATGTACCACAGTTTCTTTATCCATTCATCTATTGAAGGGCATCTAGGTTGCTTCCATAGTTTTGCAATTGTGAATTGTGCTGCTATAAACATTGAGGTGACTGCTGAATTATAGTGTGCTGTCAGCCTACATTTATGAAATAGCTAGTAAAAAAAAAAAAGCTATCAATTAGAATCATTTCCATAGTTGATTGTACTATATTTCATGACAGGGCATTTGATAAATCCAGATAAAGAAACTCAGAATTCTCGGAAATTATTATGTCAATACAATTACATTTTTATTTTTTGTTTTAGCCATTTATATCCAAACCAGCTTGAAAACTATTATGTGCACAGAAGAAAATTGATAACAACTTGGAACCAAAAGGAAGAGATGGAAGAGAGACCCCCACTGAGTTGTAGTTTTGTTGGTTTAGTATTGTACTGAAATTAAATTCATTTCTAGAACTTCAACATTTCTTGACACACAGGATAGAAATAGAAAAAGATCTCAGAGACATATTCATCATTGTTATTTAACAAACTAGTTTTATGCTACAACCACTACTATGTTATTTTTATTGATATGTATGTGTATGTTGGAGATGTGTGTGTGTGTGTGTGTGTGTGTGTGTGTGTGTAATTGGGCATAATTTGTCCTAAATTTTAAACTCAGACTTTTTCAAAATAGTTAAATATCAAGTAGGTATCCATGGGCAAAAATTACAGTAAAAAATCAGAGTTTTTCTTTTTTCTTTCTTTCTTTATTTTCTTTCTTCTTTTTTTAATGGAACAGGTAGACCAGGCAAGCTATAATCTGAAAATAATGGTGCCATAGCAAGGTACCATATTTTCTAACTAAGAGTGTCATATTATACAAGTATATTGTATATCACCTGGTAGTTTCAAATAAAAACCCACCCTAGCTACTAAGAAAGTAATAAAGCTTTGATAGTTATAATGAATCCTTGAATCCTGAGTGAGTTACTGAATGGATACAGGCATTTCAATTACCTTTTTCTTCCAAGATGGTGCAGAGAGAACAGAGCATTCACTCACTAAATATGAATTACATTCTTAGAACCTATAAATTATTTTTCCATTTCAGTGTCAAAAGAACATATTTCCAAGCCAATATTATCAAATTTTTTACCATTTTATTTAAAAAGGATTTAAACATATTTTCTTATTTTAATTTAATACATACAAGCCACTAATTATAGAGATAAAAAAGCAACTATTTCAAAAGAACATAATCAAAGCAAGTGTGAAATAAAGACAAGGTTATAGTCAAAGAATAACTACAATAAATCTTCTAGAGAGAACGGCTTCAGCATTCCCTTCACTGACCACTGACTTCCCACATTTAATAAGAATAACTTTCTGGTAATAATAAGTGTGAGGCTAATATTATGTTTCCCCCTGTTCCTCCATACTCTAAGTTACCAGACTAAATATTTGGTTTTAATAATATTCCCTTATTATGAGAAGTGAGAGTAGCATTGGTAATATAATCATGCTGCATGGGCATATGAGCTGGGTTCAAATATTGTTTTAGCAATTAAAACCTAAGCTAAAATCTCTAACCAGGTTCTTTGATATTTTCATCTCAGCGAGGCATAATTCACAATCTTAATTATTTACTTGCTCATTTTTTAATTTATTCATAAATAATTTATCCATTCTACAGTCTATACCTACCCTGTGATAGGTGTTGAGTTATAATATAAAGCAAATAGATATGGTAGTGGTCTTATGCAGTTTAACATATTGTTATAAATTCAGATTCGATGACATGATTAAATTTAAGGAATGTCATTAGGAATGTGAACATTATACACAGGATATCAAAATAGAATATAATAGTATAAGACACGATGGAGACAAAAAATTACACTTCACTAGGTCAAGTTCAGAACAGCAGAGTAGAAAGAAGTTGATATTGGAGAAATTAGTGATATAATTAGAAAACAGGACTAACAAAACATGAAAGGACATTTCAGAATGAGACTAGTGCAAGAGGAAGAGAAAGGAAGAAAATATGGATCAAGGTCCTGCTACTGAGAGCAAATGTGCTGGTAAACATAAATCCAAATTGTACCTGAGATGCCTGAGGTGTTGCTTACTGTCCAGACAACTGGAAAATATTTGCATATGGAGTCCTGAAGCACCAGAGAGATGCTGGACTGCAGACAGAATTGTGTAGTTATCACCAAGGAAATTGAAACCATTCATGAGAATGGATGAATTCACTCAACCTGAATGACCAGAATGTCATATTTTGTGAAACTGGCAAAATTCCATTTACAGAAGATGTAGAGGAAGCTTCACAGGAACCCATCAAAGTCTTCACAGGCATCAAAGTCTTGGAAGTTCAGTCAATCTTTCGTACTAGGAGGACAATATAGGAGGACATTGTCAATATAGGAGGACATTGCCCTAGTAAAGCAAAGAAGACAGAAGTAGGGTCTCTGGATTACAGAGTAGGTTATCAGCAGCCAGATTTATCTTTTCATAATACACATCGAATTAATCATTTCTTCACTTTAGGAAGATAACATAAGCTAGGCAGTGGAGCAAGCCTGTTAACCCTGTGGCTCTGGAGGCTGAGGCAGGAGGATCGCAAGTTACAAGTGATCCTCAGCAATTTAAGGAGATACTGTCTCAAAATAAAAACTAAGGCTGGGATGTGGCTCAGTGGTTAAGCATGCCTGGGTTCAATTCTGGGTACTAATAAGTAAGTTAATAAATAAAATATAAAGCATACAATTTATATATAAAATAGAATACGACCCTTTATCATGGCCTCCTCAAAATCATCCTAAACAATTGCCTCTACTTAAAATGCTTCTCTTAACTTCTTTACACCCCTACAAAAGAAGAAACTTTTTACTATGTTAAGACCTTTAAAAACTGCATGCTTATTTCTGGAAAAACAAAAATTTCCCACTTTTATCTCACATATTCTATCCTCTTATTGATTTTAAATAGTTCTTTGTATTTAATATGTGTACCAACATTTATGTGCTAGTTCCCGTCAGGAATGAAGTTCTAGTAGTGCTGGGGCTTGGCTTTCTTCATTGCTGCAGTCCAAGAATCTTGCACTTGGAGTTTACTATTGTTTTTGAAAGAATGAATAAATAAAAGAATAATATCATGGGGTTGCTGATTAAAGAGAAGAGTTTTTTTTGTTTTGTTTTGTTTTTTTTAAGTAAGACATATTTGACTATTTTCAGTGCTTTTGAAAGACAGCCAGTATTTGAGGACAGATTTAACATATAGAAGAGAGAATGGAAAATAGAATGAACATCTTTGGAAGATTTAAAACACAATATTCTGTATAGTAACCTAAACTTTCCACTTTATACAAGTGACTCATACTTGCTTTAAGATGATAATTTTTCAAGCCCTGTGGTAACAATTTCAAAACAACGATTGCAGTTTTGAAATATACTATTCTTAGGAGGAAAAGAACTCAAAGAAAAACTGGTGCTTGAAAATGAGGTCAATAAGGAAGACAATTTCAGAATCCTTCACTCTCACTAATATACGTCATTCAGCATGAGGCAAATGGGACAAACAATACCACAGGAACTTCAGAGAAAATTATTTCTCCAATTTCCAAGAGCTAAAAGATGAAGGTATATTTCTTTAGTGGACCTTGTGTACCTCTCACATCAGAATACTTCAACAGTCTCTTTATTATGCTATAACTAAACTATATTTCCTAAAGACCACAAAATGACCCCAAGCTTTGAAGAAACACACACACACACACACACACACCCCACCCATATAGTGGTTAAGTGTTGTATCATAAACAGACACAATTTAATGGAGGGCCAAAGGCAAGCCTATTTGTAAGATGGTAAAGCAAAAGGACAATTAATTTTCATATCTTGACTGTTGCAGATGATTACCTAATTCAGTCTTACCTATTCACTTCCTAAAGCCAGAACTAGCCTTCTAAAATAAAAACTAACTCAAAGCAACAAATGAATTTCCACCCTCCATTGCCTAGGACACTTCATTGATTCCAAAGAGTTGATTTACCATGCCCTAAGATTTTTGGTCTTTCCCTTTTGTTCTTTCTCAATTCTATCCAGTCTCCTCCCAATGATATATCTTATGTTCTAGGCATGGCAAACTACTTACATTATTTGTTGTAAACCATCCACTCATATCTGTAGGGGTTTGTGTGTGGGAGGTATATCATTATGCCCATTTTATTGGCTAATTTAAGAAATATTGCCAAAGTATACTGGAATCCAAGAAGAAAATAATGTTGTCTACTTCTTAATAAAGTCAAACAATCTGTATTTGAAATACAGAATGCTTCCTCTTTTGCTCACTGATATTAGGCAAGTCTCTATGTCTTTTCCTATCTCATTTTCCTTGAAAATGTATTTCTACACTTTCATTATTAGGCTCAAATATGAAAATTAAATTCTATCATTTAAAAAGTAAAGAACTTACTATTAGAAACATAAAAATTGAGGGGGTACCATGCGCTTATGTATTAAGATATTCTTACTAATTATAGAAACAATGTAAAAAAAATTGCTAAGGGTTGATTTGGCTACACTAGATTTCTTAAGACATTTCGAACAGCATTGAGAAAGCTGTCTTTTTTAAAAGATGTCTGTGAATGCACAAAAAGTTGTTCTATGATAAAAGGAAGATGAAGAAAAATGAAATATACTTTAAAAAGACTAATTCAGCAGAAGAGGCATTGGTATGCATTTTATTTTTTTAAATGTATTCATTCTACTTAGTTTTACATGACAACAGAATGCATTTTGATTCATTGTACACAAATGGAGCACAATTTTTCATTTCTCTGATTGTACATGATGTAGAATCACACCATATGGGCAGTCATACATGAAACTAGGACAATGAAGTCTGTCTCATTCCACCACTTTCCTGCCCCCATGTCTCCTCCTGTCCCCTACCTCCCCTTTGACCAAAGCTCCTCCATTCTTCCCATGCCCCCTCCCCCATTATGGATCAGCATCCATTTATCAGAGAGAACATTCAGCCTTTGGTTTTTTGGTATTGGCTTACTTTGCTTAGCATGATATTCTCCAACTCCATCCATTTACCTACAAATGCCATAATTTTATTCTCTTTTAATACTGAGTAATATTCCATTGTGCATATATACCACAGTTTCTTTATGCATTCATCTATTGAAGGGTATTTATGTTGGTTCCACAGTTTAGCTATTGTGAATTGAGCTGCTAGAAACATTGAAGTGGCTGCGTCACTGTAGTATGCTGTTTTCAAGTCCTTTGGATATAGATCGAGGAGTGGAATAGCTGCATCAAATTGTGGTTCCATACCAAGTTTTCTAAGGAATCTCCATACTGTGTTCCAGATTGGTTGTACCAATTTGTAATGTCACCAGCAATGTAGGAGCACTCCTTTTCTCCTGCATCCTCGCTGACACTTATTGTTCTTTGTATTCTTGATAACTGCCATTCTGACTGAGATGAAATCTTAGTTTTGATTTGCATTCCTCTGATTGCTAGAATTACTGAATATTTCTTCATATGTCTATTGATTGATTGTATATCTTCTTCTGAGAAGTGTCCAGCTTCTTAGCCCATTTATTGATTGAGTTGTTTTTTTTTTGTTTTTTTTTTTTTTTGGTGTTAAGTTTTTTGAGTTCTTTATATATCCTGAAGATTACTGCTCTATCTGATTTGCATTTGGCAAAAATTTGCTCCCAGAATGTAGGCTATCTCTTCACTTCTCTCAATCACTTCATTGATTGTTTCTTTTGCTGAGAAGAAGCTTTTTAGTTTGAATCCATCCATTTATTGATCGTGATTTTATTTCTTGTGCTTTAGGAGTCTTTTTAAGGAAGTTGGGGCCTAATCTGACCTGATGAAAGGCTGGGCCTTCATTTTTTCTGTTAGGTTTAGAGGCTCTAGTCCAATTCCTAGGTCCTTGATCCACTTTGAGTTGAGTTTTGTGCATGGTGAGAGATAGAGGTTTAGTTTCATTTTGTTGCATATGGATTTCCAGTTTTCCCAGCACGCTTTATTGAAGATAATTTCTTCAATGTACGTTTTGACACCTTTGTCTACTATAAGATAACTCTATTTATGTGGGTTTGTCTCTGTGTCTTCTATTCTGTACTATTGGTCTACATGTCTATTTTGGTGCCGATAACATGCCATTTTTGTTACTATAGCTTTGTAGTATATATTAAGGTCTGGTATTGTTATGCCTCCTGCTTCATTCTTCTTGCTAAGAATTGCTTTGGCTATTCTGGGTCTCTTATTCTTCCAAATGAATTTTATGATTGCCTTTTCTATTTCTATAAGGAATCGTGTTGCAGTTTTAATTGGAATTGCATTGAATCTGTACAGTGCTTTCGGTAGCATGGCCATTTTGACAATATTCATTCTGCCTATCCAAGAGCATGGGGGGATCTTTCCATATTCTAAGATTTTCTTCAATTTTTTTCTTTAGTGTCCTGTAGTTTTCATTATATAGGTCTTTCACCTCTTTTGTTAAATTGATTTCCATTTTTTTTGAGGCTATTGTGAATGGGGTAGTTTTTCTAATTCCTTTTTCAGAGGATTTATTGCTGATGTATAGAAATGCAATTGATTTATGAGTGTTGATTTTATATCCTGCTACTTTGCTGAACTCATTTATTAATTCTAGAAGTTCTCTGATGGAATTTTGGGGATCTTCTAAGTATAGAATCATGTTGTCAGCAAATAATGAAAGTTTAAGTTCTTTTTTTTTTTATTCATATCCCTTTAATTTCTTTTGCCTGTCTAAATGCTCTGGCTAGTGTTTCAAGACTATGATGAGTAGCAGTGGTGAAAGACGATATCTCTGTGTTTTTCCCATTTTTAGGGAGAATGCTTCCAATTTTTCTCCATTTAAGATGATGTTGGCATTCAGTTTAGCATAGATAGCTTTTATAATGTTGAGATGTCTTTCTACTATCCCTAGTTTTTCTAATGTTTTGAACATAAAAGGGTGCTGTATTTTGTCAAATGCTTTCTCTGCATGAATTGATAAAAACATATGATTCTTTTTTTTAAGTCTATTGATGTGATATATTATGTTAATTGATTTCTATATATTGAACCAAACTTGCATCCCTGGAATAAACCCCACTTGATCATGGTGCACTATTTGTTTAATATGTTTTTGTATGTGATTTGCCAAAATCTTATTGAGAATGTTTGCATCTATGTTCATCAGGAATATTGGTCTGAAGTTTTCTTTCTTTGATGTGTCTCTGTATGGTTTTAGCGTCAGGGTGATACTAGCCTCATAGAATGAGTTTGGAAGGGTTACCTCCTTTTCTATTTCATGAAATAGTTTGAGGAGTGTTGATACTAGTTCTTCTTTGTAGGTCTTATAGAACTCGGCTGAGACTTCATCTGGTCCTACGCTTTTCTTGGTTGACAGCCTTTTGATGGCATCTCTAATTCCTTGCTTGAAACTGATCTGTTTAAGTTGTGAATGTCTTCCTGGTTCAGTTTGATTAGGTCATATGCCTATAGAAATTTGTTGGTGTCTTCAGGGTTTTCTATTTTACTGGAGTATAAATTTTCAAAATAGTTTCTAATTATCTTCTGTATTTCACTATTGTCTGTGATATTTCCTTTTTCATCACGAGTTTAATAATTGGGTTTCTCCTTCCTTCTTTTAATTAGGGTGGCTAAGGACTTATCAACTTTATTTACTTTTTCAAAGAACCAGCTTTTTGTTTAGTCAATTTTTTGAATTGTTTCCTTTGTTTCAATTTCATTGATTTCAGCCGTGATTTTAATTATTTCCTGTCTTCTACTTATGTTGGTGTTGGTTTGTTCCTCATTTTCTAGGGCTTTGTGATGTAATGTCAAGTCATTTATTTGTTGACTTTTAATTCTGTTAATAAATGAGCTTGGTGCAATGAACTTTTCTGTGAACACTGCCTTCATAGTGTCCCAGAGATTTTGATATGTTTTATTGAAGTGTTCATTTACCTCTAAAAATTTTTCTATCTCCTCCCTGATGTCTTCTCTTATCCATGCATCATTCAATAGAATATTATTTTATGTCCAAGTTTTGGAGTAGTTTCTCTGTTTTAATCTGTCACTGATTTCTAATTTTATTCCATTATGCTCAGATAGAATGAAGGGTAGTATCTCTATTTTTTTGGTCTGCTAAGACTTTCTTTGTGACATAACATATGATCTATTTTGGAGAAGGATCCATGTGCTGCTGAAAAACAAAAATGTATTCACTAGTTGATGGATGGAATAATCTGTATATCTGTTAAATATTGATTGTTTTATTGAGTTCTATGATTTCTTTGTTTAATTTTTTTGGAAGATCTATCCAGCTATGAGAAAGGTGTTTTAAAGTCACCAAGTATTATTGTATTATGGTGTATTTGATTCTTGTAGTTGAGAATGGTTTGTTTGATATACATAGATGCCCCATTGTTTGGGGCATAGGTATTTCAAGAATTTCTGATATTTTTTCACAATCTCTGTCTTTCTTGAAGTAATCTTTTGCTACCTGTATTTGTTCCCTCACCTCTATGTTGCTGTGATCAATGGTTGCTTTTATTTGCTCTCTTATTTCTTTTTTAGAGTGATCAATTTTTGCCTGTATTTGCTCACTTAATTTATTCTTTAATTTGCAAATCATTTTAATTACATACATTCTGAATTCTTTCTCTGACATTCCATTAACTGTGCTGTCAAAGAATCCTATTATTGTAGTATCTTGGTTTGTTTTGGGCACTTTCTTCCCTTGTTTTTTTATGTTGATTATGGGTCTTCCTTTCTTGCAGTGCAGATCTGAGGTACTGAGGTTTCTATTCTATACTCTTGTAGAGACCCTACAGATTATCTGTATCACACCTTGGAGTTCAATTCCAATCCCCAGCAGGTGTCCCCAGATGGATGTTACTGACCATAAATATGGTGGTGGCAGTAGTGGACATAACTCAAGATCACAGTGGGGGTGGCCCAGGATGGATGCATCACTTTCAGAGATGGGGCTGAAAGGGTGGGACTTACAATGGCCTTGGGCTGATTGATTGGAGATTTCATGCTGTGGCATGCTGAGTTGTGGCAGGCAGCTGCCTCCAAGCCCTGTCTGTTGTCCCAAGGTGGAGGCTACTACATGGGAAGAGCTATGGTGATGGCTTCAGTGTCCCAAGATGGATACAGGAAGGGAACAACAGTGTGGACCTCCACTCTGTGCAAGGGTGGTCATAGACCTGGGCTCTCACACAAGCCTGTGGGAGCAGTCCTTGGCCTGACCTTGGCCTGAGCTCCTGCAAGGGTTCCAGGTAGTGGTCCTGGGCCTGAGTCTGGGCTCCCGTGGATTGGCAGGGCTTCTGGCTCAGAATGGTGTCAGGATGGTCTTGGGTCTGACTTAGGCCCAGGCTCCCAAAGGGGTTCCCAGAGGCAGTGGGTATGGGTTTCTACATGGGTTGGTGGATAGGCAGTGGCAGTCTTGTGCCTTGGCTTGTGCTCTGGCCAGTAGGCAGGGGGTATGCATTTTAAATGGCAAGTAGATTGCACCGCAGTTTTTTAATGTGTGTGTGTGTGTGTGTGTGTGTGTGGGTGTGTGTGTCTACATTAACCCCAACAAATAAATAGGTCAATTGATGGAACAAAGCAACCTGGGTGAAGAAAGGCCATAGAGATATTGCCTTTGTTCATGATTGGATTTCTTAATGTGAAAAAAAAATAATTAGACCATACAGATCAACTCAAATTCCATACCATTTTACAGCAGAGTTTAATACATTTTTTATTATTCATATCAAATATTGTTTAATCTCCTAATATATGCTTTATTTTGTCAATATTTTATAACTTTCTTTGGGTTTACTATATTCTCTTGAATGTCAGTTATCTTATCTTGGCTCATTTTCTTTCTGTTTCAAATATATTTCTTAGATTTTTTTATTTTTGTAGAGACAATTTGGTAAATTTTTCAGTTTTATTTATATGAAATTTTCTTTACTTATTGTTTTCTCTGAAAGAAGAATTTTGCTGGTTATAGAATTCTACATTAAACAAGTATTGTCTACCATAAAGAAGAGATTATTTTATTTTCTTCTGGCTTCTATTGTGGCTTTTGAAATATCTTAGGAATAATAGTTCATTATTACTGTGCAAGTAATCAATCTACTTACTACATCTATGCAGGCAATATATCTATTCTTTGTGTCCAGTTCTTTAATTCTGGTTTTTGTTTTTGTTTTTTTTTTTGGTACTGGGGATTGAATTCAGGGGCACTCGACCACTAAGCCACATCCCCAGCCTTATTTTGTGTTTTATAAATAGGCTGAGTTGCTTAGTGCCTTGCCATTGCTGAGGTTGGCTTTGAACTCGCGATTCCCCTGTCTCAGCCTCCCTAAGTGCTGGGATTACAGGCTTGAGCCACTGCGCCCGGCTAGTTCTTTTATTCTTTCTTTAATTTTCTTTCTTTCTCAGTTTCTTTTCTTTCCTTATGTTCAGTAATTCCAATTCTCATGCAATAAATAAAGCGATTTTATTTCTTGTTAACTCTCAGTTTTTAAATATTATTCTGTTGCTTTTGAAAAGAACTTTAGATATGTGGTTAGTTACATACAATGTACTTTAATTTTTTGACATAATTATAGATTCAAAAAAAGTTGTAAAAATTATATGTATGTATATATGTTCAGAGTGAGATCCCATAAAGCTTCCATTCAGTTTTCTGAATGGAATACTGAGTTTTCTGTGATTGAAAAAGTTTCCTAATAACTTTAGTTTTATATTCTAATTTTATTTCTTACTTGTTATACTTAAATATTTTTATATTTATACTTTTTCAAGAATATTTTTGTAACACCTTCTAAAATCATTCATAATCTCTTATTGAACAAAATAATAAACTTTCAATATAACACTAACTACAAAATCCTTTTCTTATTTTACATATTAAAATCTTTTGTTTCCAAAGTATGAAACATAATGCAACATAGTCATTCTCATTATTTTACAATAAAATATAAATTATATCTACTAACTTTTTTGAATTATTATTTTCTTGGGGGGGAGGTACCAGGGCATGGACTTAGGGGCACTCAACCACTGAGTCACATCCCTAGCCCTATTTTGCATTTTATTTAGAGACAGGCTCTCACTGAGTTGCTTAGAACCTTGCTTTTTCTGATGCTGACTTTGAACTTGTGATCTTCCTGCCTCAGCCTCCAGAGCCTCTGGGATTATAGGCATGTGTCATCATGCTCAGAATTTTTTGAATTACTTTACTATGGGCCTTGTTTGTCATATCTTTTATCTATTAATTTTTTTCTTCTTATACAGTACATTTCAACTTTTTATATTATTGCATTGGGAATGTATGGGCAGTGATTCCTTTACTCTTTGTATGTTTGAAAATATGCTAATAGTGCCTTAAATTAATTTTATAGAGATTTTAGGTTAATAATTACTTCTCAGTAAAAATTAGAAAATATGATTTTCATTATCTATTACAGCTGAAGAGAAAATTCTTAATATTTGTTCTTTTTAAGTGAAATATGAGGGAGTATTTCAATGTACAAAATTTCAACTTGTTTCCTTCCTTCCTTCCTCTCTATTTTCAGTCTTTTATCCTCCTTTTTATATTTATCCTATTTATTGTTTACAGTGTACATTTCATTACATCATTGCATCTTTCTTCAATTATGGAAAAGTTTCAAGCATTATTTCATAAAATATTTCTTCTCTGCTTTCTTTAAGTTCTCTAATTTGAACTCATCTGAAATTAAAGTTTTAATTTCAACATATTTTTATTAGTCATCTTTTCATTACTATGACCAAATCTGACAAGAACAAATTAGAAGGGACAAAATTTATTTCATGCACCTGGTTTCAAAGGTTTATTCCAGGGACAGCTGGCTCCATAGTTCTTGGTCCAATGTAAGGCAAAGCATCATGAATGGTGGAAGGGCATGGTGGAGGAAAGTTGCTTAGTTAATGACAGCCAAGAAGTAGAGAGACAGAGAGAGAGAGAGAGAGAGAGAGAGAGAGAGAGAGCATCAGATGGATCAATTCACTGATTAGGTGATAACTCTCATATTCTAATCATTTCACCTTTGAACATTTTTACATTGTATCACATATGAACTTCTCTGAGACACCACATTTTCAAATCACATTACTGTTTTTAATATCTTTTCATTTATCATTAAAATATTTTGTTTATTTTTTAGACTCATTTCAAGTGAACTTCTATGGTACTATCTTCTAGTTCACTAATTCTCCCCTCTATTGAGTTCATTTATTCTAGCAATTAGGTTCATTATTTTCAGTAATTAGCGTTTGTATTTTAATGATTTTCAACTTAGTTTTCCTCCAGAGAGACATATTTTCATTAATTTTACATTAGTAAATTAAACATAATTTTTCCTTAGTGGCATAATTTTCATGTTTACAATGTACAGATGTTAAGTGCTATCATTTGAGATGATTTGGTGAATATATATACTAAAATTTATACATATCCCTGTCACGAAAATACATTTCCATTATTCAGAATAGTCTCACAGAGTCAGTGTTCTGACTTTTACCATTCAGTTTTGTCTGTTATTGATGTACCCACAAAGAGATTAAGTCCATCATCTTTCACATAACATTCTTGATATCAAACATCTTCGGAATGTATTAGAGATTTCTATCTCTAAATGACATTTTAGTAATTAATATCACATGTTGTGAATATGTTTTTAATCAATTTTCTAGTTCATGAGCATTTCACATATTCAAACATCTGGAATACTAGTGTTGTGGTTTGGATGTGAGTTGTCCCCCAAAAGATCACATGTGAGAAAATGCAAGAAGTTTGGAGAAGAAATGATTGGTTTATAACCTTAACATGATTAGTAAATTAGTCTCTTGCTAGAGATTAACTGGTAACTGAAGTGGTAGGGTGTGGCTGGAGTAGGTGGGAATTAAGGCCTGGCTTTGGGGTATGTATTTGTATCTGGCAAGTGAAGTACCTCTCTCTGATTCCTGGTAATTATGCAAATTGGTTTCCCTTGTCACACTATTCTGCCATAATGTTCTGCCTCACCTCAACCCCAAAGAATGGAGTCTGCTGTCTATGGACTGAGACCTCTAAAACCAAGAGTTTCCAACTATACTTTTCTCCTCTACAGTTGTTTTAGTCAGGTCTTTTAGTCACAGTAACAGAAAAGTTGACTAAAACAAAAATTGATACCCAGAAGTGGGATGGTTGCTGTGACTAACCTGATCACATGGGTCAGAAGCTTTTGGAGTTTTTTGGAAATGGTGGAAAAAATTTCAAGATGTTTAGCAGTGCAAGCTGGAAATGCTTTAGGTTGTTGTAAATGGAGCTTAATGTCTGATTCTGGTGGGTGCTCAGAAGACCAGAATGCCGATAGGATTATGAACAGTGAAGACAGGGCTCAAAGGGCTCAGAGGAAAAGTAGGACCTTATCAGTAATTGGCCTAGAAGCCATATGTGTTATGTTCTGGCTGAGAAGTTATCTACATTTTTCCCATGTCCTGAGACTTTTTGTGAGGCTGATTTTAAAAGCAATGGACTTCTTGCTTCAATGGACTTCAATCTGGTGGAAGCAATTTATAGGCAGCATAGAATTCAGGTAGTAGAATAAGTATTGCTGGTGGCTTTTAGCCAAATTTATTGTGATAATCAGGAGCAGAAATATTTGGAAAACTTGAACTTGAAAAGTAGGAATGAAACTAGGCCTAAGGAAGTTGCAATCCTTAAATACGCTACTGAAACTAGAAAAACGGTAAAGACTGCCCAGAGACAATGAGAAAGATGGCCTGAGGGTATCTCAGGAGCTGGCACCACCACACCAATCTCAGGCTCAAGAGAATAAAAGTGAAAATTCTCTTGAGAAGAAACCAGTAGGAAATACTTCTTGCACAAGGGGGACTAGGAAGTTTTTTCAAGGAGCTTACCCACTCCTCAGAGGCTGCTGTAGCCAGGATCCCTGGGGGCTTGGCTACTGCTCAGAATAGTGGCAGACCTTGTTTTCAACCACATGGTGCTGGTTCTGCAGTAGTGCAAGATTCTGGAGTTAGGTGGTCATGGAGGCTTCCATCAAGATTTCAAAGGAAAGCCTGGGAGGTCAGGTAAAGAGCAACAGGGTGGGAGTCCCTGTGCACATTGGGAAGTCAATGGGTGGAGATTTGAAGAGGAAGCTGAAGCTGCAGTGGAGACCTCTGAGATTAAGAAATGCCAGTAACATGGGACATTGTCCTAGGAAATCTGCAGAAATTGAGCAGAAACAAGCCAACAGAAAGTCCACTTGGCAGCAACCAACAAGGCCAAAGGGCCAGAGCTACACAAGCCCTTTGCAGAGGACATTGAACCATGTGCTACAGATGTTGAACACCAAAACTGCAGGACTTGTTGCCCAGATATATTAGGGTCTTATTTTGATCTCATCCCTTCTTTCAATGTTTCTATTTTTGTAAATGGAAATGTTTACTCAGTACCTTTAAATATGGGATATTTGTCAATTGATTTTAATTTTATAGGAGCTCACAATGTAAAATTGCCTTCAGCCTCAGAGAAGACTTTGGACTTGAACTTTGAACAATTTCAAAACTGTTGAGACTATGAGGACTCTTGGAGATGGACTAAGTGTATTTTGCATTGTCAGATGAGTGCAAGCTTTTGGGGGCCAGCAGCTGGATGTTGTGGTTTGGATGTGAAGTGTTCCCCAAAAGACCACATGTGAGACAATGCAAGAGTTTTGGAAAATAAATGATTAGGTTATAGCCTTAACCTAATCAGTGAATTAACCTCTGATAGGATTAACTGAGTGATGACTGGAGGCAGGTGGGGTATGGAGAAAGTGGTTCATTGCAGGTATGGCTAGGGGGTATATATTTTGTATCTGGAGAGAGGAGACTCTCTCTCTCTCTCTCTCTCTCTTTCTCTCTGCTTCCTGATCATCATATAATCTGGTTCCCTCTGCCACAGTCATCCACCATGCTGTCTTGCGTCATCTTGAGCCCTGAGGAATGAAGTCAGCTGTCTTTGGATTGAGACCTCTGAAACTGTGAGCCCTCCAAAAAACTTTTCCTTCTTTAAAATTGTTCTGTTTAGAATTTTTAGTCACAGTAATGAAACAGCTGAATGAAACACTGGGATATGATTGTGTTTAAATCACTCATATTTTCATATATTTTGTCAATTTGCTTTGAACTACCTTTAAGATTTATTCTGTAGGAAAATTCCATCAAAAAATAAAGATTTTGATTCCATTTGGAGATGATTTATTTACTTTCCACAGTAACAAATAGACATATCTCCCTTTCTTCTTTGGAGCAGATATATTCATATTTCAAAATAATAAAGAAAAGAACATTTTTAAAGGGGAAAATGGGCAGGTTTGGTAGCATCCTATTTACAACATTAACACATCTTGATCTCATGGATTTTCTCCCACAATGCATCCTCACAGGCAACATCATATCATGCTGTGAGAACTGGCACTCAGGGAACAGGTACCCAGATATTACTTTGGCTAGTACTATTGATGAGAGTAATAAACTCTCCTATGTCTCTGACCTAGGACCTCATATCGTCTCTTCAGTATTTAAGAAACTGGAGAAAACTAACCATTTAGATTGAAATTAGTGTAAAATCCAAACAGTTTACAGTTCTTTACAATTCAGCTTTGGCTTTTATGAATAAGGCTGGTACAAGCATTCATGTACTTATATTTTTCTGGAAATTAGTTTTCATTTCCTTAAGGCAAACTCTATTTGAGGCATTTCTGGAACAAAGATTATAGATATGCTTAATTTCATGAAAAAACTGCCAAACAGTTTCTAGAGGTTATGTAACTTTATACCTTCATGAGCAAACAATAGATGCTTCCTTTGTTCCTTATACTAATCTATACTCGGGACTTTCAGTTTTTCTAGTTTTAGCTAATTCAGTAGGCCTTTAGTAATATGCATTTTTTAAGAACATTTTTTAAAGTCATTTAAAACTTTGAGAAAGGGTTCATAAATAGTACCAATCATGATTACATACATTTGATTACAAACATTTTAAATACATTTTCACTTTTAACATTTTATCTCAAATTCCCTTTTATTTTCTTTCTCTTTTAAAGTTTTGAATTATTGGGGAATAAATTGGAGACACAATGTTCTAATTATCCTTTGTACATATTCCTTTAAATCAGAACACTCTTTTACATTACCATATTAAAACACAAAAAATAAGAACTTAACATTTATTTAATATTTTTTCTAATCTAGAGATTTATTCAAATTATGCACCACTCCAGTAATTCCTATATAGTTCCAAGATATAATCCAAGATCCCACATATTTAGTTATAATGTTCTTCACTTGCTTTCATTCTGAATGCATTTCTCAGTCTCTTCTTTCATAATCTTAATATTTGAGAACAAAAGAAGGTATTTTGTATATTGTTTAAGTTTTTGCTTGCCTGATTTTTTATTTTAATTTCTATATTTTTGCCAGTAATACCAAAAAGTTGTATCTAGTTATTATCAGTGAATCCTATCAGTAGACATAAAATGCTGATATGTTACACTGTTTTTCTGACTAAGATTTTAGCTAAAAAAGTGAAACAAAAGCAGTTTTTAAAAAGTGAAGCTCTATCTTCTTGCAAAAATAAACGTTTTAGTGTAAAGACAATAAAAATTCAAAGAAAAAAATTAAAATATTTTACTATATAAAATTCAAAACTTTGTATCCCAACAGTATAATACATAAAAAGGCAAATAGAAATGACGAACTGCTTCCAGATTAACATGTTTACAACCTTAATAAAGATTTTATTAAAATTGGTATTGAAAAATAGATTGTGAAAGAAAAGAAAAATGACATATTATGTTGAATAGTTTGTATAAAATGTTTTAACTTTTTAACTAGTAAATGGTATTAAATCAGAAATTATATAATGCACAATTTTACATAATTTAACAAAATAATTCATTAAAAATTATTTATGGAGCTTTTTCTACCAATTGGACACAAAATAAGATGAATTACATAAAACAATTCTATACACCAACCTTATGAAGTAAGTATATCTTTCCTCACTTTTTTTTAATATTTATTTTTTAGTTGTAGGTGGACAGAATATCTTTATTCTTATGTGGTGCTGAGGATCGAACCCAGTGCCTCACACGTGCTAGGCGAGCACGCGACCACTGCACCATAACCACAGCCCCTTTCCCCACTTTTAAAGAAGAAAATATGCATAGAATATTCCAAGTCTTTCCAATCTGATCAATTTCTCAGTGTAGCAATAACCACCGTAATAAACCTTTCATAAGCAATTACTGGTTTTGCCTATCTAATTAGAAAACAAACACTTTTTAAATGTTATTGTAGTATGTTAGCTAGTGCAATAAAATAAGCACTGTCATTACTTGCTGGTGGATTTTTACATTGATATAGTTTTAGAAACAATTATCTGGTCCATATTAATAGCTATTAAATAACGAAAATAATTTGATGCAATGTTTCCTCTTCCAGAAATCTACTCTGAAACAAACTGATATGCTAAACAAAGATTTATGCAAAAGTGTATGCATTAAAGTACTATTTACAATAGCCAAAAAAATTGTAGAGATTAAACTAATTGTATGAGTGTAAGTACATAAATGATCACGTCTCAAAAATGATACATCATGTAAATGCACAGAACCCTAATGAATATTTACTCATAAGCAAATTTACCCCATATAATATGAAGTCAATGTGAACTGCATTGTGCTCAACTTTGCAGAATTCTATTAAGAGGAAATGAAATAGTAGAAAAGGAATGGAAGGGAGAGGTAGTGACTAAGCAAAATGTTCCAATTTGGATCTAATTTTCATATATGTTAAGTGAAAGAATATTTCTCCAGCAGAAAATGTGATACTACTACAACAATCTTCTATCTTAACATATGATAACATTTTGTTAGACTTTGGTAAGTGTTTTATGTTATACTCATGGTTCATAACTATCACAGTTACATTGTATTTTCACTTTTGTATATGTTAAAATGCACACAAACATATTAAAATAACCCACATATTATCAGTAGTTATTACTGAGCATTAACATTATGATATTGTTATATCCTTTATTATACTTATCTGTTTCTTCTAAAATTTTACAGTGACTATCATTTACTTTTATACTAGAAACAGAAGATAATTTTAAATAGCAATGCCCACTAACACAAATGTCTAGACAGTGATATAAAATAGCACATGCAAACAATCTAGCAAAGAACTTTCTACGTAATACATACTCAAAAAGTAAATTAATTTTATCAATTCTAAAACCAGTAAATGCATTTTAAAAATATTAATGTATGTACAGCTCTGAAAGTAGCTGCTGGTTAGCAAATCTTAGCATTTATCGATTCTTTTGTAATTTTCACCTCTTTGTCATTGTGTACCTCATATTACAGGGAGAAAGAGAGGATGAAGAGACCACACTTAAACTGGAGCAAGATATTATCCTAATGTATTATAATTGTTTAATATTTCAGACACGGGTTCTCATGAGAAGTGAAATTCTAATCTCTGAAATGGTACATGATTCACAGGTCTCTACAGAGGAAATCAGAAAAGTATGATAGGGAAGAGAAGAGTGAGACTGAAAAAGATTCTTTATGCCCTTCTTCCTCAAAACAGCAATGATTTTCTCTTTTTTATTCTCTCTCTACTGTGGGTATATGTTGAAGCTACATAAGAACTGTTTCTATAGAGTTTGACTGAAAGGGATAAATTATACTTCACTAAGTTGATCAATATTGCATATCCAGTGGTATTCAAGCAAAGCCTGTTTTATGTAACTTGCTCAATGATAGGTGATTTTTTGAAAGAATATTATATTTCATCTTTACTTCTTGGTATTTTGTTTGAGATAAGCATGGGCTGCTTTAAGAATAGATCTTACAATATTAAGTCTATGATTCCTCAGTCCTTTTCAACTCCTGGAAGGCTCTTTAGACACAATTAAGAGGGGTAGCATTTATTTCCTCAACCTGACAGGGAGCTGGTACAAACTGTTCTGGTTTTATTTTTTGGTCATTTTAAGTTCACTTACAGCCAGCCTGGCTTGAACATCTTCTCATTCTCCCTCCTAAACCTGTGTGTTGTTCCAAATGTTCTTTCTTGGTTTCCAAAAGTCTTATTTACTACAAGGATTGTAGTCTGTCCTTTTGGTTTATTTTCAAAGGGGGAATTTTTCAGAATCTTCAGAATATAATCTACAAAAATAACAAAGGCTACCTCCTGACCCACTTCCCAACTCCCACTTACGATGATTATTTATTATAAATACATATTGATGTTGTGCTGTTATGGCTCATGCTGTCTCTAATTTTTTGTTTCATTTCATGAATTTATTATTATAAAAGGCACTTAGTATGTAAATATGAATGTAAAATATAAAATACTGTCCCCAAGTTGTCTGTCTTCTATTTAAAATCTTTATCTGTTTATAATTATATGTTTACACTGTTCACTCATTTTCCATTATATTAAATGTACTTCTCTTGGTTTGTTACTTTTGTTTATATTTATGGTTTTGTAGTATTTTTTAAAATTTTAACTGATGCACAAAAACATAAAAATTGTATACATTAATGGGACACAATGTGAAGTGTGATCATGTATGCATTGTGTAATGTTTAAATCAGGGTTAATAGATCTTTTCAATCATTTATTATTTATTTATGGAGAAAACATTCATAAATACTTTCTTTCATCTTTTGGAAATACATAGTACCTGACCATAATCTATAGCCAACTTACTATTTAATAGCATACCAGAACTTGATTCTGGTGTTACTTAGTACACTTCATTTAACCCCTCCACATCCTTCTCCCCAACTCTCTCCTCAGCTTCTGAAAATCACCATTCTAATCTCAGCTTCTTTGAGATAAACATTTTAGATTCCACATAAAAGTGAGATCCTGCCTTCATATGTTTCCATGCCTAGCATGTTTCACTTGACAAAATGCTCTTAAATTAATGTATTGTCCCAAATGACATATTACTTATCATCTTTATTAGTACTTGTTATGTTGTCTTTTTGATAACAGACATTCTTATTGGAGTGAGATATTTCATAATGATTTTGATTTAAATTTCAATTATTATTTATTTATTTTATTTTTTAGACATGGAGTCTGACTCTGTTTGCCCATATTGCTAATGAACTCCTGGACTAAATTCATCCTCCCACCTCAGCCTCCTGAATAGAGGGAACTACAGGTTCAAGCCACCATGCCTGGCTTCCAATCTTTACCTTTTGTTGAACTCTTTAATGAGCCTCCTTCACCTAAAAGTGAGGAGCAGAAGAAAAAAAAAGAATGAAGTAGATACAATGACCATCATGCAAATATATTAGAGCAAACCATATATCTACCCCTTGTAATTCAAAATGAGAGCTTTATGTTCAACTTTTGCTCTTCTGTAAGTTATTAGAAAACTAGCAAGATGGGAACCTGATCACTTATCAGGTTCTTTATACAACAACTATTTATGACATATGCTGAGAAATAACTATGAAACAAATATCTCTCTTACAGGCAGTAAGATCCTATAACTACATCTGGATGGCTTTCAAATTTTAGTCTTACCACAATTCAGTGTTGCTTCAGTTTCTGCTTCTCAGAATGTTGAGACTGACTTGTAAGAAATCTTATTTGTGCTTATAGGCTTGGTGAACTCAGGGAAACTTCTGACACTTTCCTAATTCTAAGAATCACTATTTTAAAGAAAAACAGGTTTAGCTTAATAAAGGAGCTACACACTTATTTCATATTTTTGATTTTTAGAACTGTAAAACAATATATGTGTATTGTTTTAAGCCTTGTATAGTTATTTCCCTTTGGTTGGGAACCATCACTGTATGCTAGCAGAGTACAGAAAAAGTTTGAGGCTGCCAGTGAAGTGGTAGGAACAAGTCCAAAGGGTCTACTGAATGCATGGTTACCCATGAGATAATATTTCTATAGGATACTGAGAAGAAGATGGAGAATACCAGTTAGCAACTATGTACAGCACAGGAACTCATCACTTCTCAACTTTCAAGAAATCATTTAATCAAAAAAAGAAGCACATACATACACTCACAAATGGCTTGTCAAAAGTTGAAGAACAGCTGTTATTACAATCCAGACTGACGATACTGAAGAGGGTATTCAAATGGGAGAGTGGCAGTTTTAATTGCTGGGAATCCTAAGGGGAAGCCATCCTCCACAATATGAATTAGGTCCCATGGGATGAAGAGTACAACTTCTGTGTGGATAGGCCATCTGCACTACACTGATCTTGCCAAGAAACACACAAATCTGAAATTGACATTGCAGAAAAGATACCAGGACTTTAATCCTCCCATAGAAGTCTAGGCCATCTTGGGTGAGACAGCTTCCAGGTCAGTCTGACAGCCAAAGCAAACAAAGAAAGTGGATCTCAATCATTGAGTGCTAAATTGCCAAGTGACTTCTAATTGCATTGCTTCCAAGTGATTTCACAGAAGAGAAAGAGATCAGAGATAGGCAAACTCTGGATGGAAGTAATACTATTTTAAACTTTTCCTCCCAAGGTTTCTATATGCCTTAGATTAAATATTAAATTTATATTGTCAAAATTATAAAGACAAATTTAGAGGCTTAAAACAATACACTATATTGTTTTACAGTTCTAAAAATCAAAAGTATGAAATAAGTTCTGTGGGTAAATTCAAAATATCAGCAGATCTACACTTCCTCTGGAGGCTTTAAGGCAATGCACTTTCTTACATTCAGTGCCCTCCACTGAACTGTGAGTCCTGTAACAGTCACTTATCTCCTTAGGTCACTATGTAAAAACTGAACATTGAGTTAAATATTTAGGATTCCATTCAGTTCCACTCAGCAGGTATTCAATAACAGAGTAATAATGGGTGATGCACCAGAATAAAGTTACAACGGACTGACAAAGAGAACTCCTCCCCCTCCTTCCTAAGTTCAAGTCCCACCATGCTCCTATCTCAGTTTCCAGAACAAATTATGTCTCATTCACATTTCTCTGCCTTTGCCCTGAGCTATTCTCTCACCCAGAATGCCTCTCTCCTCTTTTCTCTGTCTATTAAATTCTAACTCGTATTTCAATTCTCAGCTCAAAGGCACTCTCTGGGAAATTTACCTCCATCCTCTGATAGTGACATTAATCACTCCCAGACCAGAACTCCTGTAGAGCTTTAAGTGGTACCACATTTTTGTCATCTATGTGCCCTCTACAGCCATTCATGTATGTTGTACATTCCTAATCAATAAATGTGAGTTAAACCAAATTAGATTATTTTATAACAATACCTAAGATAAGCTATATCATTTAACAAAAGCGAGTTTTCCACACATGATAAAAGGGAAAGCAAACAAATTTCTCTACCCTCAGAAGAAGACTATTAAAAATTCATGTGTATACAAATCAGCTCCACACTTTGTACAAGTAGATTTTGGATTTTCACAATCAGAGAATCTAAATCAAGATGACTGAGGTGAGTCCTGCAGGCTTTCATTTTAATAGAAATCAGGAGACATAGTTATCTGTGTGGGGGGGGAGAGGGTTTCCAGATTATATTTTGTAATAGTCATGTACAAGCGTAGATTCATCTCCTCTTTGAGAGGTAAATAAGGTAGTGTTTTGGCTGATCATTTGCCTCATTAATAAAACCTGGCATGGGGCTGTGGTGGGCATAGTAGATAGTTTGACAAAAACCAGGCTTTAATGTCATCTGAAAGGGTTTTCTGTAAGCTAGCACATGCCATTAAGTCCAAGTCAGTGTCTTACCTATATTTCTTTGCACACCATTCTTCAGAATAAATATAATTGATTCCTAGACTCTATCAGTTGTAAAGAAAGAGAAAACTAAATGAAAGCTAAAATGCACATCTACTTTAAGTTCCCTGTTGTAACTAATTCACAATAAATTACAAATATGGCTCTTACTGACTCCATATCTCCTGTCCTTGGATCAGCAATATTTCAGTCTACTCAACTACTCTCAGCTCTGGAAGTATGATGTGAGTATGCCCATGAAATAAAAGTAAAATGTAATATAATTTTAATACAAAATGCATTTACAAATGAATTTATTTCAAAAATTATTAAACATAATAAACATCCCATTAATACATTTTATAGCACTAATAATATATTGCATTCATACACACCCATACATACACACACTCACACACACACACACACAAACCACATGTCATTAGCTCACTTTGCCCTTAAATTACACTTTGGCATATTAGTTAGGGCTTTTCATAGTCCTTCATGGCTCCCTTGTGTTTTCCCTTTGATAGGGTGTCTTCTTCCATAATTGGCTCACAATTCAATATACCTAGAATAAAAACATACACTTGATTTTGTTACAGGTGTGTCACCAATCATCTCTCTCTTCCCACATGAGTATTTTTATTAACAAAATAGTATACCTTAAGTTACAGAAAAATGACACATTTACTACTAAGATGGTTTTTAAAGATATATTAGCACAGTTATATCACTCCTTTCATGCCTTAGCAAACGGTTTGTTGAATAGAATTGCTTCCTCTGAGTACTATCTCTTTGTTATATTTCCTATGGTCATTTGATATAAATATAAGAACAATTATGTACTCATTTAACTCTGTTCTGTCATCACAGCCGTATAGAAATCTAAACAAAAGCAAAAATATTCAGAAGCATATAGTCATGGGTCAACTCATCCTCTAGATGAAAGCCTATATATCTGAAGTAATCATCTTCTTTACATTTTGAAACTATTGTCTATATATGGAGAAAAGAACTTGTTTAAATTTATGAATACATTTTTATGTAAGAGGAAACAAGATATGGAACAAAAATGTTTTTTAAATAAATCTTAAAACCTTTTCACTCTTGGAAAAACTACCATGTTCACCCTAATGTATAACAAAAAGGAGCACCATGTGTCATTAAAGGATTCTAATCTATTTGGAACAACAGAGATGGATTAAAAAAATGGTCTCCTAAAATCAAGAAAGACTGCCTGAGGGATGCATCATTAGAAATGAAAAACAAGTTTTGAAAGTCTTTCAAAAGTAGGAAGAAGAGAGGTGAGAAGAAAGTATTTTATGCATCATTATTTAAATGAAAATACTATGATGCACAAGAGTGAAGAATGCCTTTGAGTAAAACAGTAGCATCCATTTTGATGCTTGAGGGCAAAAGTGTTTTTGTATTAATTCAGAAATTGGATTTAATAAAAGATAGTGATGGGTCACACATTTTAAGATATGGGTTTTAAAATATATTCTGTAGCCCTTGTGGATCAAATAATTATTTCTGAGTGAAGAACGGTAGGACAATTCTGACATAATTGCAAGTTGAGAAAGAGAAAGGAAAAAATAACATCACTCAAGTAACAATTGAAGGATTTCCTCTTCTAGTGAAGATGGAGTAACAAGGATCCTCCTACCTGAAACAATTAAAATATCAGACAAAATATATGGAACAGTAGCATCAAAAGCACTACAAATCAGACAACAAATGCCAGTGGTCTGTGAGGATGGAAGACAAAAGAGGGACTCTATGATTGCTCCTGCCTGTTGCCTGGAACAAATTTCTAAGTACTTGATGGTTAAGAAAATGTTAGTTAATGTATAGTATATCAAAATACATTGTACTGTCAGGTGTATCTATAAAGAACAGATTTAACAAAATAAGAATAAAAAAAAAATGGAATTAAGTCCAGGGGAACCAAGGGAGAATTAAGTTCTTGTGGCTGTAGGACCCAGTTTTGTGACTAGCTGTGAGCCACATTCCACTCTTAACTCTTAGAAGCCTCTAAAATTCCTTGACACCATTTTGCAGCTGCTGCATGGGGGCTGGCAGCTGAGAAGGCCTGTTCCTGGCAAATCAGAATTTGATCCAAATACAGGCCCAGTAAACACACACTGTACAACACAGAGTGTGCTTAAGTGACCAGAAGAAAATCAAACAGAGAGAGAGGTATACTCAGGGGACCACTCATCCCACTGAGCTCTACTACTTTCCCTCCAATCTGACTGCTTGTAGGACAAGCTGGGAGAGACACATCTGTCTGGGAACTCAGAAGGGTGGGGGCAGGAAAGATTGTTTAGAGACTAAACCTGATACCAGAAAATGTGGTGTCTGAAGGTGACATAGAGAACTAAGAATTGGCTCCCCTACTACACAAGTGGAACCCAGAGGAGATCCCTGGGGTATGGTCTTCTAGTGTGGATCAGCAAATACTAGGTTCTGGAGGTGCACTGATTTAAAAATTGCAGACCAATTGGCATTCAATGAAGAGCCTGGAGCTCACCTAAGTCTAAACCCTGCCTCCAGGAATTCTTCCTATGGAATTACCTCTCTCATTCCAACAGTCCAGAGGGTGGAGCATCATGCTCCAGACAACACTAACTGAAACTGCTGAGAAGAAAAACAGAGACTTTTGAACTCCAACTGAAAGAATTCTTACCTTTTAATCAAGATCTTTTTTAAAAATTCTTTTTCTCTCTTAAATGTGACCTTAATGGTATATGGATATTTATACATATTCTTTTTTTATTTTTCATTTCTAGCATTTTTGAAGCCAGCAAAGAGAGGAACTACACTAAAGGAATAGTGAATCAGAGGAGAAAATAATTTAAATTAAAAACTAGAAATAAACCCCAATGACCAGGAATACAAATCATACCTCAATAATAACCTTGAACATTAATTGCCTAAATTAATCAATCAAAAGACAGACTGGAAAATTGGATTAAAAAGCAAGACCCAACAATATGCTGTCTCTAAGAGACTCACCTCATAAGCAAAGATATCCATGAACTGAAGGTGAAAGGATGGGTAAAAACATATAACTCAAATGGATTGCATAAACAAGCATGGGTTTCTATCCTCAGATAAAGTGGACTTTAAGCAGAAGTTAACCAGAAGGGACATAGAAGACCATTTTATACTGCCTAAAGGAGTTAAACATCAACAAGACATAAAAATCATAAATATTTATCCCTCAAACAGTGGCACATCAATGTACATCAAACAAGCTCTTCTTAATTTTCAATAATCAGATAGACCGCAACACAATAATACTGGGTAACTTTAACATGCCTCTGTCACCACTGAATATATCTTCCAAACAAAAACTAAATAAAGAAACTATACAACCAAAAAGTACAATTGAAAATTTAGACTTAACAGACATATAGAATATTTTACCCATCAATGACTGAATACACTTTCTTCTCAGCAGCACATGGATCCTTCTCTAATATAGACTGTGTTACATAAGCTATCACATTTGTTGACATATTATTATAATATTACCTTAATATAGTTTTAGCATCTGTAGGATTATTTTCATAGCTTCATTTCCATTGATATTAATTTTTGTGTTATTGCTTTTTTCTTGATTAGAATTATTTATATTTTATCAGATTTTAGCTGTATTATTTTTCTCTATTTTATATATTTCAGCTTATACTCTGATTTTTTCTTCCTACTACATAATTTGAAAATATCTGCTTGTTATTCTACCTTCTTCCTGATATAAGTACTTTAAGTTATAAATGTTCATATGACCACGGTTTCATTCCAGAGATCCTGATATTTTAATATTTTATGATTACTTAGTTCAAAGCATTTGAATTTACATTTTGTTCATTCTTCCTTGATCTCTGAGGTATTTATAAGTATGCCACTTAATTTTGAAATAGTTGACATGTGGGGGTGGGGTTCTATATATCTTAAGATGATTGATTTCTAATATAATAAAAACATGCAGGCATCAAGAATACAAGCAACAATAAATGTTGGTGAGGATGTGAGGAAAACGGTACACTCATATACTGATGGTGGGACTGCAAATTGGTGCAACCATCATGGAAAGAAGTATGGAGATTCCTCAGAAAACTTGGAATCAAACCACCATTTGACCCAGCTATCCTACTTCTCAGTCTATACCCAAAAGACTTAAAGTCAGCATACTATAGTGATACAGCTACGTCAATGTTTATAGAAGAACAATTTACAATAGCTAAGTTATGAAACCAACCTAGGTGTCCTTCAATAGATGAGTGGATAAAGATACTGTGGCATATATATTCAATGGAATATTACTCTCAGCTTTAAAGAGGAATGAAATTATCACATTTGATGGTAAATGGATGGAGTTGGAGAATATCACACTAAGTGAAATAAGCCAATCCCCCAAAACCAAAGGTTTTCTCTGATATGCAGATGCTAATTCACAATGGGAGTGGCACTAGGGAAGAATAGAGTTACCTTGGATTAGGTAGAGGGGAGTGAAGGGAGGAAAAGGAAGGGGATATGGGGATAGGAAGCATAGTGGAATGAAACAGACATTATTACCTTATGTATATATATGACTGCATGACTGCTGTGATTCTACAACATGTACAAGCAGAAAAATAAGAAATTATACCTCATCTATGTATGATACATCAAAGTGCATAAATGCATTCTACTGTTATGTATAACTAATTAAAACAAATAAAAAATTAATAAAATCATGCAGGAAACAGTTTGCATTATTCAATTTTTAAAAACAGTAACAAATGCTTTTTATATTGATTTTTGGGGTTACATACATGTCAAAACTGATCAAATTGCACACTTCAAATATGTGCATTTTATTATACATCAATGTCACCTCAATAATACTATATATAAAAAAGATAAAATGATAAATTGAACTGAAAAAAAGATAACACAGCACAACAAAATGGACAGGATGGCATTAATGCATTATTTAGAGATAAACAGAAAGTACTGACATAACTATTGAAAATAAGTAAATACTCAAATCAATTACCTCAGTTCCACCTTTACCTGTTACAAAAACATAAATTAAATTTAAAATATACACTAGCACATACTAAAGATCAGAGTATTAATAAATAAAACAACATATACATACTCACATACACATACATAAAACAAGATAAATCAATGAAACCAAAAACAGGCTGTTTGAATTTAATAAAAATGCTTAAATCTAGAATGATTAAACAAGTAAAAAACAGCATACATAAATTACCAAATCAAGAATGAGAGAGATATCATCACTGAACACTCTGCAGATGTTAAAATAGAGATATGGATATTATGAACAATTTATACCAATAAATTTAGCAATTTAAATACAATGGACAAACTCCTTGGCAAGCTTCAGATGATTATCATGAAGACAGAAGTAACTTGGATATTCATAAATCTACTAAATAAATTGGATGTGTAGTTTTAAATGTCTATACGAAAAAAAAAAACATTACTGAGAAAAACTGAAGATCTAAATAGGCATGGTGATACACCACACTCATGGATCAGATGAGAGGACATTCTTATGACATTTGTTTTCCCAAATGTCTCTAAGATTCTATTGAGCACTTGGGGCTTTAATTATAGAGACTGACAAACTGTTTCTCATGAAACACACATGAAAAGACAAATAGTTAAAAAATAGCCAAACATTTTCACAAAAGAACAAAATTATAGGACTTACTCTTTCTGACTTCAAGGATAATTTATGAAGGTATGGAATCAAAACAATGTGATTTAAATGTCCAGATATAGCAGGCAAACTTAATAAAGGTTCAGTAAATATATCTACAAATCTATAATTTCAATTAATATTTTAAAAAATAAGCAAAAGTTATTCTAAAAGTAAGAAAACTCTTTTGTGACAAACTAGGTATTTTCCATTCATACACTGCTTACAATTATTCAAATCTGGTGGTGTATCACATAAGCAGAGCTAAACAATAACTGTATGAATGAGGGGGAAAGTATCTCAGTTAAATTTTATTTACAAAAATTGGTGACAAGATAGATTTGGCTTGCAAGATACAGTTTGTCAACTGCTAAGAAGTTTGGTAGAGAATAAAGTATCTTTTCATTTAATGGTGATATAAAAATTGTATATTCACATGTAAAAAACAACTAAAACTTAATCCATGATTCACTCTATATTCAAAAGCATCTCAGAATTGATTACAAACTTATATGTAAAACTATAATGTATAAAACCTCCAAAAGAAAATATAGGAGAAAATATTTGTGACCTTGAGCTTGGCAAAGATTTTTTTTTTTATCAGACTCTAAAATTTATAGCCATAAGAGAAAACATATTGAAATTAGACTTCACAAGATTTAAGAAATTCTGCTTTTAAAAAGATCTTAAAAGAATGAAAGCCAAACATAGACTGGGAGAAACTCTATGAATCATCTATAAAGCGAAATATTGTATGGAGAATATATAAAGAATTCTCAAATAACAATAGAAAAATACCCATCAAAGCTTTTTAAAATGCTCAAATATTTTATTATAGATAGATATCACCAAATAAAACATGCAATTGACAAATAAGCATTGAATGATGTACAATATCACCAGTTACTAGAGAAATGCAAGTTAAAACTATAATAGAATACCATGACCCATATTAACTTGTCTAAAATAAAGACTATAACCAACTGTGTGTGAGAATATAAAATGATGTGACCTCTTGTACACTGTCAATGTAAATGTAAAATAATAAAATCTCTTTGGAAATGATTTGGGCATTTCTTAAAAATTCAAATACGTTGCCAGCGCCTGCACCAGCACAAAGTGAAACTAGGATCAGCGAGGGAACTGCGGATAAGAATTACACACACACACACAAAGGACAAGACAAGTCTCCAGTTCCTTTATTCTGCTGACTTGGGTATATATATCTTCAGATGCCCTCTCACCCGGAAGCGCCACAGGATACAACCAGATGCACCGAAGTCTTACAAAGTGTTACTACTTTACTAATCTTGCAGTTTTACAGGAATGCGGAATTGTTACAAGAACGTGGACCTATGGTCAAGCCACATGATTGAGAAACCTGATACTGTTGCACATCATGTACTGTGGGAACACCCAGGCCAGCTATATCCCACAATATGTATCTCAAGAAATGAAATGTGCAACATCTTAGATGAATCTACAGACAAACCAGATCAATGACTGCCTGTGAATGGGGAAAAGTGATAGAACAATGAAAAAGGCAAATGCGATAGGTCTCAGAGCAAATTTGGGAACTATAGGTATGTTCTTTGTCTTTATTATGGTGGTGGATTTGCACCTGCATAATAGGCAAAACTCAACCACCTACTCACTTTAAACCAGTTCAGTTTATTAAATGTCCATTATACCTCAAAGGAGCTGCTAATTTTTTAAACCCATTAAAACTTTCATACTATATTTTTATCATACTTATCTTGGGATAGTATTAAGAAGAATGCCAAGGATGAACCATTTTGTTTTATTCATGTTATATGCATTTGTAAAAAGAGAAACATTCTTGCTTTAGTAATTATTTCCTCTAGTATACTGGAGCTCACAATGATAATTTCAGCTTAGCTTGAGGAATATTCATTTAAACCAACTTTCAAGTGAGTCTACTTTTTCTCTGACAATAATAAAAAAAACTTTCACAAGTAATAATAATTATGCTTTGGAGGGTCAGAGTAATTCTTACTTACTTTGTTTAAAAATTACAAAGGAGCGGGCTGGGTTTGTGGTTCAGAGGTACAGCACTTGCCTAGCATATGTGAGGCACTGGGTTCAATACTCAGCACTACATATAAATAAACAAATTAAATAAAGGTCCATCAACAACTAAAAATAAATAAATAAATAAATTTACAAAGGAAATTCTTAAAGGTTAAGATTTATTCTAGGTGGTGGGTACATGTATGTTTATTTTGTTATTAACTATGTTTTTCCATACTTTTAGATTTCACAACATTTGAATTTTAAAGAATTTTAAATCCCCAAGTGTATATAAGGTAAGAAATGAATGTCTCCTGTTTAACTCACCCCACTTTACTATTATTCCCCAGGAGAAACCATTGTTAACAAATCCTTTTCTAAACAAATTCCAATGGTTGTATGGTACATACATTTGCACATTTAAACATGCAAACAGTATAATATATGATATATAAGATACACATATTAAAATTATATAATATGTATAATCTCTTGAAATATAAAAATGTTCTAATTAATCACATTAAATATACAAAAATTTTATAACTCAGATATCATACCATTTTCATTCATATAGAACCACGATCATTCTTAATGACTTCTTACATCATAAAACAAATTTCTCTAATTGACATAATTCCTCCTTTTCAGATGGAAAATTTTATTGTTCTCAGTCTTTTAGCTATTATAAATACTGCTTTAGAATGTAAATGTAAAAATATCCACATTTAATTTTATATAAGTATTTCTGTGATATAAAACAGCACTAATAGGTCTTTCTGTGATGATAGAAAAGTCTCATATTTGTGCTACTAAATATGGTAGGGATTAGCTACATGTGGCTGTTGAATATTTGAAATTTGGCTAGTGTAACTAAAGAACTGAATTTTTAATTTTATGTTCACATACACACACATGGCTTCATTCAAATAAATATAATAAAACTTGAGAACAGATATCAAATGCTTTTTTTCTGAATTACCTAATTTTATTTTTATTTTATTTTTTTTACTTTGTTGGCTCTTCTTAGTTATCCATGACAATATAATCAATTTTGATAAAATTATACAAGAATGGAATAAACCATTCTAATTAGGACTCCATTCTTGTGGGTGGGCATGATGGTGGGATTCACTTAGGTATTTTCATAAGTGTACATGGGAAAATTACCTTAGATTTATTCTCCTGTCTTTCCTATTTCTATCCTCTCTCCCTTCCATTCATTCCCATTTGTCTAATCTACTGAACTTCTATTCTTCCCCTCCCCCCACTTTATTGTGGTTTAACTTCTACATATCAGCAAAAAAATATTAGACCTTTTGTTTTTTGGGGAGATTGGTTTAATTCACTTTGCATGATAGTCACCAGATCCATCCATTTATTGACAAATGTCATAAAGGCATTCTTCTTTATAGTTAATTAATATTCCATTGTGTATACATACCACAGTTTCTTTATCCATTCAGCTGTTGATGGGCATCTAGGTACCACAGCTTAGCTATTGTAAATTGTGCTGCTATAAACATTGGTGTGGCTGTGTCACTGTAGTATGCTGATTTTAAGTCCTTTGGGTATATATAGGAGTGGGATTGCTGGGTCATATGGTGGTTCCATTCCTGATTTTTTGAGGTATCTTCATATTGATTTCCAGAGTGGTCGCACAAATTTTCAGTCCCACAAACAATGTATGAGTGTTTCCTTTTCCCTACAACCTTGCCAACATTTGTTGTTACATGTATTCTTCATAATTGTCATTCTGACAGAAGTGAGATGGACTGTAAGTGTAGTTTTAATTTGCATTTCTCTACTGGATAAAAATGTTGAACATTTTTCATATATATTTATTAATCATTCATATTTCTTTTTCTGAGAAGAGTTTCTTTACTTCCTTTGCCCTTTTATTGATTAGGTTTATTTATTTATTTGGCATTAAGCTTTGTGAGTACTCTGTAAACCCTGGAAATTAATGCCCTATCTGAGATACATGTGGCAAAGATTTTCTCCCATTCTGTAGGTTCTCTCTTCATAGGCGGAATCGATATTGTCAAAATGGCCATACTACCAAAAGTGCTATACACATTCAATGCAATTCCCATCAAAATTCCAATGATCTTCTTCATGGAAATAAAAAAAACTGTTTTTCTATTTCTATGAAGCATTAAAATTCCTTTGGAAAAATAAGAGGGCCAGAATAGCTAAAGTAATCCCTAGAAAAGATAAGCAGGAGGCTTCTCAAAACCTGACCTTAAATTATACTACAGAGATATAGTTAAAAAAACAATATGGTTTTGGCATTGAAATACACAAGAAGACCAATGGAACAGAATAGAAGACACAGAGACAAACCCAGACAAATACAGTTATCTCATAAGGTGCCATAAATATACATTGGAGAAAAGATAGCTTCTTCAACAAATGATGCGGGGGAAACTGGAAATCCATACGCAATAGAATGAAAGTTAACCAGTATCTCTCACCGTGCACAAAAAATATATATACTGTTCATTGAAAGTGCATATAAAGATGTTTAATATGAAGAATGTAATCTGCTTATAATTTTGTGCAAAGTTAGAAAAATTATGATTGTAACAATTTTTTTCTATTTGCCTCAACAAATGTTTTCAGTGAATAGTGTGTACAGCTTCTGATAATTTGTTTTTTTCTGTTATGTTTGCCAACATGTATTAA
>CM053400.1:55198461-55218085 GCA_028644305.1 Xerus rutilus
TCAACTCAAAGTTGATCAAGCACCTCTAGGCATCAGACAAGAAACCCTGCACCTACTAGAAGAAAAGTTAAGCCCAACGCTTCAATATGTTGGCACAGGAACTGACTTCCTGAACAAGACTCATAATTATGCTATTTTAAAGTAACCTTTGTCAATCCAATTCTAAGAGTAAGGACTATTGAAATAAACATGAGCATGTAATTAAGTGGAATACGTACCTGGTTTGATGTCATTAGTTCTTTAATTTTTGTAGCACTGTGATCTACAAAATACAGGCTTTTTTAGGCATTTCTCAAAAGAGAAAAAAAGGTTATTTCAAACCTAAGAATATAACTGTTGAAAAGAGATTTTTCAAGTATATATAACACAAAATTGTCACAATAAAAATAGCATCTTTGTGTTATTTCACAAAATGACATTTAAAAAATTAAAAATGCACTTACACATGACCTAGAAATCACACTATTGAACATTTATCCCATATCATTAGAACTTTCTATTTACATAAATGCTTGTGCAGAAATATATCAAAACAGCTTTATTTGTAATAGCATAATATTGTAAGCAACCAATATTGGAAACGATCATGTTCTTCAGTAGATGAATGAATGGTTTATAATATCCACACAATGGAATACTCTTCAGGAATATAAAGAAATGAGCTGCTGATACATACCATAGCTTTAATGAGCATTATGATTCAGTGTTACAAGGATTCATACTACATGATTTCATTTATGTGACATGCTTAAATGAAAAAAAAATTGTAGAGATAAAGAATAAGTAAGTGATTAGCAGAGGACAGGGATAGAGATTGGGTGGATTGATGTATGCAAATACAAACACCTCAAGAAATTTTTTTTGTGGTGTAAAATAGTTCTGTAGCTTGATTGTGAGGATGGTTTCACCAATTTCTATGTGGAATGAAACTGCACAGAACTGCATACACACAAATGGATTAACATGTGTATTTTAAAAAGCAAAACTGAATAAGGCCCATTATTCAGTTAACAGCGGTATATAAAAGTTAATTTCCCTGTTTTGATGTTGTGCTACAGTTTAAAGTATCACCAATGGCAGAAAGGAGTAGAGTACATGAGACTATGTACCATTTTGAAAATTTCTGTGTATCTATAACTAGTTCACATTTTAAAAAGGAGAAACTTGAGATATTTAGTTGCAGACTTATGGAGTTTCTGTGTCCTGTTTTTAAACATTTTAAACATAATATGTGAAACTGAACAAGTATAATATTCTTTTCTGATGCTGGTTTTTGATTTATAGAAAGTACTATGTATTTCTGGTAGGAAGTCATTGATCACTGCTACATCTGGAGACACTAAATTGCTCCCTAGGAATAATGTTCCCAGTTCAGTAAATATCACTTAGATTATGTCTACTAGCTGCTAAATTGCAGTTTAAATTCCAGCCACACTGGTTTGTTTTCTATCTTTCAATACTTAACTTGAGGGCAACTTCCCATATAATATTTTTCTTACTCTCACCACAATGGCTCCTCAAATGCCAGAGCCAAACCATCTTCTTTGGCTACATAAAAATACTTCTTTGTTTCGTGGCTCTACAAAACTTTGTACACTCTTCAATCATTGTACATTATATAAAGTTATTTATTAGACATCTCTTACTAACTATACTATGTTATTTTGTTTCACACATTTGTCTACTTAATTGATTTTCCTTTATTTCTTATTAACAAAATTTTCCTGAAGTTTAGTTTGGCTGTTTTTTAATCTCTTTCTATTAGTGAAATGTCACCCAAGCTAAAAATTTTTGAATGGTCTCAAACCCTTCATTTGTACTACCCATGTTTACATATTCACATCTTTTGGTTCTCTCTCTTAAAATCTCAAAAATATTTTGTTCTCTCATATTTGTTCAGCTGGTTCAGTTTGTCATCATCCTCTGTCCCATCAATTCTGTAGTCTATCTTCTGTCTCAGCCTCTCTCATCCATCATCTATGCCATCTCTCTGACACGTAAAATAGTGTCACTTGCTCTATGTTTTTTAAGTTTCCTGTTCCCCAGTCCATTTCTTTGCTTCTGAACTCATACAGGTTTTCATTCTGCACCAACAAACTAATTAAGGAGAAGCCACTCATCAGAATGAGAACACAAATGAGGCTTCTTGGATGTCCTAACAGAAAGCCAGCATTTCTATCTGCACGTTTAGAATCTAAAACATATGGGTAACTTTCTCATCAAAAGTGCAGAATACCATCACTCCAGGCTCTCGTCAGACCATTTGCAACTAAATTGAATGATCCAGCACTTGCCAAAAGCTCAGCTGAGAATCTAATAGCTGAGAAAGAGGGGCATGTTCAGTAAACTCCATCCCTGAATTAAGTTAAATCGCACATGCAATGTACTTGATGTGTGCTAGTTTGGCTTCTCAGTAGAGATACCATCACTGAATTATGATTTGCTGTTATGGCTGCAGCTTTTTAAAAAATAGGTTATATTCATAGAGGTAATATATTAATTTATAAAATAGTTGCTTATCATTCAAAAATTGTAGCTAGAGAAGGCACAAATTACTGAATTTACATAATGATAACAAAGTCAATTCAGCTCTAAGTATTGCCCTGGAAAAAAATATATTGTAACACAAATTGTTTTAACCCACAGTATATTTTGGTATTACATTGATTAATATGATAATCTATTTTAGGACAAACTTTTGTCAAACTTTTGGTTTGACAAAATTCGATTCAAGCACTCCAGATGTGTGTTTGAATTTTTTACTTGATAATATTTTCAGTGATTTGAAAGAATCAGGTCCTTCATTTTAGTTTTTTGAGGATTAGGTGTCATACATTTTAAGAATAACAACATACCTATAAAATCAGTATTTGGCTTTCCTACTATCAGAAATTCAAAACTTCCAAACTAGAATCATTATCTTCATTTTATGTTATCTTGATGTCTCAATCTATTAGTTGTGCTTAATAACTTCAGTATTTTTTTAAGAATCTGAGACTCTCAATATCCAAGCTCCCAATATCTGGCTCTCAGTATCCAAGCAAGCATCATCCTTTCCTGATAGCCCTAATCTTGCACATATGTGCCTCTTAGTTTTTATGTCTACCATTGTGTCCAGGTTTAATTATTTATGGATTAACACAAACTTCTATTTTCAGACATGTGCTTTTCCCAAGTTTATTTTGTGAAAATTGGCCTGGTCTTTAACCTGAAACTTTGGTTCCAAACCTTTGCTGGTGAGGTTCGTTCTGATAATTTCATTCCTTTTCTAACAACAGCTTTTAATTTGGTCAGGACAGTTACTAAGGACATTTTAATGAGGTCCTTTCAATTTTAGGAATATTCGTCGTGGCTTATTTTTTTAATGTTAGTTTAATTATTTTTAGAGGAAAATAATTCTGTGGCAAAAGCCAAGCCAAGGATAGGGAGAAGATAAGGAAAGAGATGATAAGTATGATTGATTGATTGCATGCTTTGTTTTGCAAACAATTTTACAGTTCAGTTTCTTTTAGAAGGAGGAAACACGTGAATTTTAATATATCTTTTGTACCAACTAGCTACATTAAAATGTTAAGGTCCATGTCACATTTGCTCATTTCCTACTACATTTTTCATGCTTTGCCCAATAATAAGCTTTATTTTGTTCATCTCACAGGGTACTATCTTTTCCTAGTCTTTATCCCAGACAGATGCATCCCCAGCTCTCAGTTAAATCACTGTGACCAATATTTCAGACTTGAAATTAACCTTTTATCGTCAGTTTCTGTAGAATGCTGTCAAACCTTCTCATGATATGTTCTTTTCAGTCCTTTTTTATATGTACTGTAAAAAGTGACATATCTTGATAACTTCACCACAGTCACCTTAAAGATAAAATATATGCTACATAAATCTCTGTGTCTCTTACAGTGCTTGACATAGTGCTGTGCACATTGATAGGACTCACTAGATACATGATGGGTGATGAATGAATAAATCATTGTGCTAATAAAAGTAGACTGAAAGCTTTGATATTTTACTAGTTTCATACCTAAGTCTTTATATAGTCAAAATACTGTCTATTAAATTGATCTATTGGTCTAACATTTTAAATGTACAACATATGGTTTCATTGTAATGGTACACCAACAACCTAGTAAATATCAAGTTTTCCTAGGAAAGAAAAGAAATGAACCACAATAAGATTAAACAAGATTATGGAGTTATTAGGTATTTTAGTTGAGATCCTTCAAGTCAGTACTCATTTCACTGTATTAACATGTTTTTCTTAATTTTGGGGTAAAATATATATCCATTATTACTTTAAGAATGATTTAAAACAGTAAATTATAAATAATACTGGAGTATTACTCTAAGATTTTTAATTGAACAAAGAAAAATTTCATTTGAGTAACTATGCAAATTTTATTGAGTATAAATTTAATGCAACACTCATAAAATATACTTAAAATGTAAATAATTCCATCTTTAATTAGTTATTCTGCTTTGAATAAATTTATATTCAGTAATCACACTATCCAAAGGATAATATATAAAATTTCAATTTATTTATAACTTAAAAATCAGTACCCAGTGCAAAATTGTCTTGCATCACAAAAGTATGGACATTAAAATATTTTATATGCATTATGCATGAACAGCCACATTATCAAAAATAAACAACCTTTGTCAGCTTAAATAGTTATCAAAAATAATAACCTTAAACAGTTATCAAAAGTAACACACTTTGTCAGCTGGTAGAAGGAAAATGGATCATGACTTATTTTATTTATTTGTAAAATGTATTATGAAATAATTTATATGATTATAGCAAGACATATTTCTCAAAATATTTTCATTCATTAATTCAATTATCAACAAGTGGATGAAGTATCTACTATCTGAAATCTTTGTGGTTCATATAAAGCCTTTCATTTTAGGATCACAAGCAGTACAATTAGATAAATTGACCAAAGCAGTAGTATTAAGGTTAAGAAATGATGAACTCACCTACTTATGATAAGTTAAAAATGGCTTTAATATGACACAATACTCAACATAATATTATTTTTTAAATTGTCCTATATTAGTACAAAAAGAAATTTAGATTATGCAATTTCTTACTCTGAATTTTCTTATCAAAAAATAATTATCAAATTTAGTCTTAGTTTATTTATACATATACTTTTGATTTTCTAGCACCATTCTGGGATATCCAGAAATTCATACTCTTACCATCCATATTTGGACCTTTTATCTGTCATCCCTTCAGTGCACAATTGATTGAACAGTGATGTGAAATGACACCTGGGCTTTGAAATCCACCAAACTAAGCTCAACCTCAGTTCCTCAGTTCATTGACTGGATAAAACTGGGCAAATTGGTTAATCCACTGTAGGGCTCCAATCATGATAAAATACAAATATGTGTGTTTAAAGCATTTTTCATGTATATTAATAATATTCAACTCTACAAGTACATGAAAAACCAATGATGAAAGTCCTTCTTAGAGTTGCTGCAAGTATTAAACTAAATAAGCATGTAAAATGATTATCCAAACTGCAGAGTAGTGCTGGGCACATTGGCGCCTGCCTGTAATCCCAGCCGCTCGGGAAACTGAGACAGGAGGATTGCGAGTACAAAGTGAGGCACTAAGCAACTCAGTGAGACTCTGTCTCTAAATAAAATTCAAAATAGGGCTGGGGATGTGGCTCAGTGGACCAATGCCACTGAGTTGAATCCCTGTTATGTGCCCCCCCCCAACCCTCGCCAAAAAAAAGAACTACTAGGTGGTAACTGTTAATTGCAGCTATTAGTATCTCTCATTTTCAACTTCTCATCTGTCAAATTATATACTTCTTCCTCTTCCATGTATATCCTAGCATTAACAAACATTATGTTTCACTTAGTAAAAAGTTTGAAGCTCACTTTCCTTTTCATTCTTTTCATATTTAGGCACTAATTACTAACATTTGTCTTTAAATATGTAAAATAAAATTGGTAATTTCACTAATATTGGTTACCTAAAATGTGGCCAGTATTGCTTTATATAATTTATATTGTGATTTTTAGAAAATCAATGAGATCATTAGTTGTGTATTAGAGGTAAAAGAATAAGAGAGGCTAAAAATTGAAGATGATGATATTTCAGCTTTCACTTTAAATATAGAATTGAGTAAACTGACTTAGAAAAACAACATTGTAGAAAATAAGTGTTAATTTTGTTTATATGCACAGAATTTAAGGAAAATACACCCAGAAGAATCAATAAGGATCATGTTGACTCAATCAGATGAGTATAATTCTAAAAATACAAACAAGGAAAATATCTCAAGTTTTGATTGAAATCAAACAATAATCTCTAAAGATTAAAGTCTTAATAAAATAAAGGACTATTTTATTTGAACTTACATGTGTATGTTTTTACACATATAATAAAATAAAGACAGTTGTTTTGATTTTTAAGCTTTAAATAACATTTTCTCACTTTGATCTAAATATGCTCTCAGGAATATCTTTTTAAATTCATATTTCAAAAGGATGTTTTCCAGTCATTTTGTGCCAGCATTATGAAAAAAACATTAGAGCCAGTTCCTGAAGAAAAATGAGTGGCTGGTTTTCATTCATTAAACCCAAGGAAAAAAAAAACACAAAAATTGTATGCATTAAACTGCATAAATGATAATACAGTAATCCTAGATCTAATTCTGACACAAGCTGTTAAGAACAAACCATATGTTATGTTCATAAGTGTATTAAATACACTAAATGAGTCTCACTTATGGAAAAAGATTTCTAAATTATAATTTTTAGATTATGAATAGAGAGCCGAACAGAATTGAAAACCTTAATTCCAAAAGTATGCATATTCTGCCATATCTTTAGTATTCTAGTGTGAGTAAGCAACGGACAACCCACTTGCCATGTGCCCTTTATATCTGAAAGGCCACCTGCCAGTTCCTTCCCATTTTTCCCTCAATGTGTTATCAGATGAATATAAATTAGTACAGTTAGGAGATTTTCAATAAGAGCTGCATATCCTACTCCATTGTAAAATGGGTCAGATGGCAGCACTTAACTTTGATACTGCCGGTCAGATTCTAAGTCATGAAGTGCAACTTGCAAACCATTGTCCCCAAATGATTATCATACACAGGCTAGGCAGCTTGACAATGATTGAGTGTCAATTAGTCCAGTCCAATGCAACCAGTCCAAATTGCTAGGGATTTTCAAAACAAAACATGTGTTCCCAATTCCCTTTAATACCCAATTGGCAGCAAGTCACCAGCAAAATCTGCTGCACAGGGCAAGTTGCTAATGCCTTTCTCAAAGGTAATGAGCAGATGTGCAAAAAGCTGGTCAAGAAGGAGAACACACTGCATGCTATTATTTTAGTTAACTCAAACTCTTAATAGAACTGGAAATATATGCAGATAAACTATAGTGAGGTTATTGTCCAACTTTAACAAGAAATTAAGGCTCCTCTTTTAGAATTGCATCAACTATTAAGAACAGTTAAAATTTAAATATACCATATAGGGTTTTTTTAAGTAATTTTTTTGAGGTACTGCAGATTGAAACCAGGGACTCCAACATGCTAGGCAAGTGCTCTAGTTCTGAGCTGTACTACAGATCTATAAAGTTTTACTTTTAAATGTCACAAACCTTCATTTTTATTTCTCAGGTTAGACCACAGACTTAATTTAAACTACAAAGTTATTAAAAACACTGCATCTGAAAAAAAAATAATGTTCATTCATTACTCTAAGTTAAATACCAAGACAGAAAATACCAAGTATTGGTGGTAATATGGAAAAATAGGAAATCTAATACTTTGTTCATGGGGTTATAAATTAGTCACTTATAACAAAGGTTTACTGCTATCATGTTAAATTCAAGACATGAAACCTAACAATCTCATATCTATACATTTCACAAACCAATATATTTCTCTAAGCACTGGAAACATGTACAAATCTTTCATATCAAATTTTAATGGTCTAAAATTGAAAGAAAAAATTCCAAATCAATAATACAATAAGTACATGGTGATTTAGTCACATAATAGATATATTCATCTAATCTGGAAATAAAAATATGCTAACTATAGCTACTTCTACAAATATAGGTGAATCTTAAAACCTGGCATACAAAAAAAAAAGGGATAGTAAATTGGGAGGAGAGTAATTTTAAAAAAAAACATTTTGGATGAGTTTAAATCAGCACACTATAGCCTGTCTTCTAAATCCAGCTCACTGCCTGCATTTATAAATAAAGGTTTACTGAATATAGTAACTGGTCAAAATTTGTCTGTGGTCACATTCCTGCTCAGCTCAACCTGTGCTACCTCCATGTTGGAATGTGGTTTTATCTTTTGCTTGCATGAAGAAAGGCTAGGGTAGTGGGAGGTCTCCCGAAGGAGATAGAATTTAAAACAGTTTTCTCTGGACTGGACCTGGATCTCTTCTCCTACTTCCAAACAGAGGCTGTGAAAGAGATTTTGACTCTATATTTGTCTAATTAACAATTATTTTTTACATGAAAATTTATCACAGGATTCACCTCCTCAAAACAACTTAAAATTTGAGTTAGGTCTTATTATATAGCAATAAGGAAAATGCTATCTACTGTAACAGATAAACTTAAAAAAATTAAAATACTTTAAAAATTCTGATTCAATTATAGCAGAATGGTTCCAACAGATAACTGTATGCACCATAATACTTAAAATATTTACTCTGCTTCTTTACAGCAGGAGTTTGCCCAGTCCTATTATAAGTTCTCAAACACTAAAGAGACATAAAACAGGGAAAAGTATGCTAGAATGATATCTGCAACTATAGAAAGGACAAACAAATGTGAAAATCTTGTAGCTTACAGACAAAAAACAATTGCATTAGAAAACAATAAGAATTGACTTTGATGAAATAGAAGAAAGGAAAAAGAAGTGTTGATATGAACTTTAAAAATAAAAAAGTGACCCAGATTCACAATACTGCAGAGTACACTGTCACTTCCTCTTGATAAACCTAGTGAATTCCATTTATAAAAGTTATTTTCAAGTGGTAAATAAGCCTAAGTTACTAAGCATAGTAACATTGATATTCCAACTTATTTTTCTGTTATATCTGTAATTAAAAACACAACTATTTTTTATAAATTTCCCTTTCAGTAATAAATTTTAAAAAAATTAGTAGTCTATATGTTGAAGACCTAAATCTAATTAAATCAGGTCAGGTTAAATTAATCCTGTACATATATTTTGAAGAATTATGCATATATTGATACTTTATTAGTTGCTTATGAATTTAGTTTCATTGAAAACTGCAATTATATGAGAAAATTTCATGTATTCTGAAATAGAACCTATAATCTTATAAGTTAGTTAACTCTTCATTAATTGAAGAAAACATTAAGGAGGAGAGGAATAAAACTTAAGGACACTTTCATTGTGTTGAATGGGATTAGTATTATGTTGTCTTACAAATCGTAATCCACTTAATGTGTTTCATGGTAGCTTTATTAGGGAGATGGACAGAAAGTGGAAGAATTAGTTTTACTGGCTAGCTCAGATACAAAATTCCTCAAGTTTTAAACTTAACAGCAGAACAAAGTATTTATGTGCTTCATTAGTTTTCAGTGCACGTACACTTGAATATTACTTTCCAGACAGCATTCTTAGTAACAGAAAGAGCTCTAATAGTCTCATAGTTTGGTTGCTGCCAATGAACTTTGCCTAAAATTGTGATTTTTTTTAAATATGAAAGTTGAATATTTTCCCTATTGCCAAGTTCATAACTTAAAACTAAATATTACTGCAGCAGCATTTGTTAGTAGACTAATCCTTCTGCTATATTCAGTCATGTGCAAGACTGACATGAGGACTCAAGAGTATATTTGATGATAGTTCTGGCAAATGGAGATGAGAACATAGAGATTCTCCTGACAGCACCATCAGGAAGTGACTTCTGCATTAACAGCATCTAGTCAAATTCTTACACATTGCTTATCATTTGTGAACAGTGACTGACCAGAGAAAGAACACAACTAAAAACTAAGTGTAACATTTTAAAATGTTAAAAATGTCTAAATCTACATCTTTACTATTGTGTTTTTTCAGTAGTTGTAACAAGTTTTGGCATGAGAAAAAATCAAGTTCATAGATATTTTTGAGATCTGCAGAAAAAAATTTAAATACCACTTGGAAATATATCATGTGGGGAGCAAGAGCCAATATGCTCCTAGATTATGTCATTTAAAGCAATAACTTAAGAAATATTAAAGATAGGCTCAACATGATCAATGGATACAAAAAGGGCATTGAAAAGATCAAAGCTGTCTTTCTCTCTTTTTCCTCTGCAGACTTTAATGAGCAAAATTTGGTTATGTTAACCTTTCCTTTTCAAGTCATCATTTACCTTTTAATGATGTTTATATTTCTCTAAATTCCCTCTAGTGACTGTGTGTTTTCCTCCATGTTGACATAACCTTTAATATGGCTTCACTTCTGTGTGTACCTACAATAACTATGCCATCTTGTGAATAAAATGTTCTGCCTGAGTCAGGAACATATTTTTGGAGTTATACTGTTTACAATGTTTAGCAAGAGCCCAAGTGAATTGTTTGCAGGTAGGCTAAGTCTTGCCATTCATTCTGAAATATAAGTAAGCAAATTAATCAAACTCTTATTAAGACTCTGCTACTTTCTTCTAGCATCAGCCAGAATTTCCGATATCACCGCAAAATCTGTGTGGAAATGCTTAGTGAAGTTCCTTTCCCCTCATTTGCCCTCCATTCCCATCACCAGCACTGCCATTACCATCACCCTCACTATCACTTCACCCCTAGAGCTACTGTCAACCTTCTCCTCACCATCTCCTCATCTCCAACACTGCTGTCGTCACCTATATTGTCACTTTAATACCAGTAGCACCTCCTCAGTGACAGCCACCATTGTCGCCACCACCATCACCGCATGGACCCCACACTGTCACCTTGTAATAACACACAGTGCCTCTCAAGAGTTGAGGAAAGGACAGTTCTCCCTTCCTCAAGCAAGTAAATTAACTTTCTAGCCAATTATCAAATTATTGAAAAAAATAAGAATAGGAAAATGCTTTGCATTCCTGATTTAAAAATTACCTTTGCCATAGGGTATTCTCAGAAAAATAATAAAACATATCAAAAGGATTAGATAAAGGGGGCTCATATACTAGCTTGATTTTAATATATTGATCTTTTCCAAATTATACAAGTCTTTATGCAATTGTTAATATGTTTTAAAATTCAAATCCAGGCTTCTATAAGAAAAAACTCATAATGTTAATGTAGGGGTAGAACTATATTCTTTGACTAAAAATCAAAGGCTGACGCCAAAGTAAAGCATAATGTTCCACACTGAAGATAAAGATTTATTTTGTTTTGTTTTATTTTGGTTTTTGACCAACAAAGTTGATGGAGGACCATAAAATGGGAGAAATGATATCAACCTATTAGAGGTCTCTCTGACACCATATTTTAACTAAACTCCAGTGTTTCACAAAATGCCATCACAATGCAAATTTCCTACATTGTCAAGAACATTCTGGAAATCTATGTTTGTACATCAAATGACAGGATATTTTAAGAGATCACTATATGGAAACAAATAGCAATGGAACTTTGTAAATATAAGAAATTATTTCCCCATTTGGTAGAATAAAGAAAATAATTATCCTTTAAAGAACATAAATTATTTTGTCTCAACCATGGTATTACTTCAAAATTTCTGAAAAGAATTAAAATGTCTCCAATCATTGTTATTACAAAGTTTGAAACTGATAAAATTTCTAGTTTAGATATTTAACATAAAAAATATTGCCATATGACCCAGCAATCTCATATCTAGTATTTACTGGTGAGAAATGAAATGATACATGCCCAACCAAAAATTTTTAAATTTAGGTTTATATATAATTTTGCTCATTACTGCCCCATACTGGAAACAACTCACATCACACGCTTATTAGCTCATAAATGTACAAACCATTGTGGTCCATCTATATAATGCGACATCAGCAATAGAAAGGAACAAACTGTTGATACATCCAATAAAATAGATGAACATTTTAGCTTTAGACTAAATGAAAGAAATCATGTGTAAGAGTCTATATACTGTATAATTCCACGTATATAAAATTCTACAAAAGGCAGACAGATAAAGTTGCTTCAAAGTCTAATTTTGAGATTTGTTTTTCAAGTAGCAAGAGACAGAATTCAACATTGGTAAAAATCAATGAGAGGGCTCTTTTCTATGGAATATGCTGCAACATGTAGAGTCACATAAAAACACATAGAATAAATTATCATACCATAACCAAACAAAACTGAATGGCAGTACATTATGTTCCATAAAGAAGAAGGTTTTTTTGCACTTCAAATGCAGTTATTTGGCATGTGTTATGAATTGGATGTGAGGTATCTTCCCAAAGCTCCTGTTAATGCAAAAAATATCCAGAGGTGAAATGATTAGACTATGAGAGCTATAACCTAATTGTCTTTGTTTGAATGGAATGACTAGGTTGTAACTGTAGGCAAGTAGGGTATGACTGGAGGAGATGAGTCACTGGAGGAATGCTCTGCAAGTGTGCATCTTTTTTATTGCCTCTCACCTTGCTCCTTTTGTCTGCTTTCTGATACCATCATGAGCTGAGTAGTATTCTTCTGCTGGTCCATTCACTTTGAGCTCAGAGCAATTGAGTCAGCCATGTATGGACAAAGACTTCTGAAACTGTAAGAACCAAATAAATTTTTCCTTTTAAGTTGTTCTTGTTAGGTGTTTTGGTCATAATGACAAAAAATTGACTGAAACAGGATGAAAAAATGTGCTAATTACCAAATGATTTCTGCTATGGTCTAAATTATTTTCCCTCAAAATTTATTTGTTGAAGCATTAATCCTTAGTGTGACTGTATTGGAAAATATAGGTTCAAGCAGTAATTAAGTTTAAATGAGATCTTAGAGGTGGGATCTAAATCTGATAGCATTGGTGGCCATGTAAGAAGTAGAAGATTTCTCTGTCTTTCCCTTTCTCTTTTTCTTCTCAACAGCATGCACTGAGGAAAGATCATGATATGAGCACACAGTAAGGAGGGGGCCATATGCAATCATAAAAGCAAGCCTGCTCCAGAAACCAAACTGTTCAGCACCCCTGATCTTGAACTCCCAGCCTCTAGAAGTGTAAAAAATAATCTACCAAGTCCAGTATTACATTTATAGCACTTTGAGCTAAAACAATTACCAATTAATTTTCTAATTATGAAACAAACAATAAGCATAAAACATCAAACATACCTCATTATCAGTTGGTATAAGTAGAAATGAGAGAATATATCAATGTGCCATGCTGAGAAGATAAAGATCATGTTATCTCTAAATTTTTTATATTCTCCAAAGGTCAAAACTACTGCATCATAAAAATTGTAATGTCGCAAAGCTTATAAGTTGTGTGTTTTTTACTTCAAATTTGCAATATATTATTGGAAATCTTACATTGCTGAAATAGAAAATGCCAAAATCAGACAATGTTATTTGAGAACTTGACAATAGCCAAGACTTTTTTAAAAAAATAAAAACCTAACCATCAGATTATGATGATGATAAAATTACTTATGAAAGTAATTTGTCACAGGCTCACAACTGAAAGAAAATTGCATCCACTAATCTAAGAAATGAGATGATATATGTTTATTTTAAATATTTAAATTTTACTTGGGTTTTTCCTTACAAACATGTTAGCTAAGGGGGCCTTCTCAACATTGTATATTTTTTAAGCAAAGACATTGAGAAATTCCTACTATGATGATTTTATACCTATATTGTGTAAAAAAAAATAGCTTGAATAGTAACAGTAATAACTACTATTTATTAAAGACTTTTTATGTTCCAGACTGATATCTTTTCATTCCCTATAAGGTTCTCCTTATTAGCCTCCAGTTCACCAATGAAACTAATATTTGTTAAATGTTTATTCTGAACTAAATAGTACTTCACATAAATTGACTCCATTAGTATCTACAGCAACAAGAACTTTCCCAGAGTTCAGCTAGAAACTATTAGCTGGACATTACTAGTAGGTAGAGACTATTCTTCATTTATGGATAAGATGGTCCAAACACAGAGATATTAAGTAAGTTACTCAATATCACACAGCTAGTGTGGGTTAAACTACTCATACTTGTAATGTTAATCATTCTCTTCTGCGGGGAATAAATTCCTCAATATCACTCAAAATGACACAATTTATTCAAAATTGTCTCCAAAATTGAAATATTTCCACTATATACCACTGCCCTCACTTCACCATTATATACACATTCACTACACTTTTTTAATCAAAATATTTAGTAGATTATGTAACACAGTAGCACACTTAATAATTTTGTTTTTAATCCTAGAGTTTTGAAAACATGATATATGATAAAATATGTATGCAAAGTTATCCATTCCATTCCATTCTTATATAAAAGTCTACAATTATGAGAATTATTGATAAATGTTTACTTAAGGTTTTAAAAGATGTGTTGTTATTCTGAGTAAAATATAAGACTATACTATAATCTCAAAACATATAATAATCATAATTCTACAGATACCAGGGTCCAACATGACTCAATTCCTTTATTATCTCATACCAGCTTGAAATATGGGCTGTTTAAACTATCAATTATACTGAATAAAACTTGCCTCTTATCAAAAACTATAACATTTCAGGCTGGTTTTCTAGGATAGTCACAAGCTTTGAATGGTACAGTAGGACAAGTGCTATTATTGAGTTTTTAGACAGCTCTTGGGTAAAACATGGGCTTTTTACTATGGTTACCTCTTCACTTCTGGTAGATTCTTTCAAAATATTATAGGAAAACATTTGTCTACTTTTCATAGATTATATTTCTATCCTTTGACACAATTGCATATTGGCATAAAATTATAATTATTATAGCTACATGTGCAGTCTTTTCTAAAATGGTGGAAAACATTAATTTTTCAAGTAAAATGTGATTTATCCATATGTTAGAACTTTAATTAAAATAAAATTTTCAATAAACTACAAAACAACTAAGATCATAAAGAATTTAAAGCACAGAGGTTCCAACCATTCAACTTACCCATATACTTACATGATAAGCAGAGAACAATAACCCTGTTAAATGATTAGAGTTTTACCTTTTAAAATTTTACTTTTTTTGAGAAAAAGGAAAAAGAAGGTTTATTGCTTTGCTAGCAAAGGAAAATCACAAGGGACTCCTGTCCCAAAGGCTGTGACTCTCCTCAAATTTTACTTTTAACTGAGAAATAAAAACTATATAATAATGTAACACAATGTGATATCCTAATATATGTATACAGAAAGATTTGGTCAAGCTAAATAATGTATCTGATTCTATCAATTTATCTTTTTATTTTTTGTGTGATGAGAGATTTAAAAATCTATATTAGCAATTTTGAAATATATAATACATTATTAACATGTGTGTCATTATGCATTACAATAGATCACTCAAACTTATTCCTCTCCTCTAACTCAAATTTTGTACCCTTTGATTAATATTTTCCTTTTCCCCATCCTTCTTCTTCCCCATAGCCTTACCACTTATTTACCTCCTATTTCTGAGCTAAAATTTTTAGATTTCCTATATAAGTGAGATCACACATTTTTTGTCTTTCTGTGCCTGGCTTATTTCATTTAACATAATGTCCACCTATTCACCTGTTTCATCCATGTTGCAAATGAAATATGTTTTTTTTCTTTTTAAAGACAACATAGTATTTGGGTGTGTACCACATTTTACCTTTTCATCCACCAATGAGCACTTAGGTTGCTTTCATATCATAGCTATGGAGAATAATACTGAAATGAACATGAGAGTGAAAATATCTCTTCTATATGCTGATTTTGATCCATTTGGCTATATACCCTAAAGGAGATTTGCTACATTGAGTTTCTAAGAACTCAAAGTATAAAACTTCTAGACAAAAACAGCAGGAATGTACTACAGTGCTGCTCTAGGCCATGATGTCATGAATAGGACTCTAAAAGCAAGATAGCAAAAGAAACAATAGATGGAATTTCATCAAACTGAAAAGCTCCCATGTCAAAGGAAACAATGGAGTGAACAGACAATACATAGATTGGGAAGAAATATTTGCAATACATATCCCTTAAGGGCAAATATTCAAATTATTTAAGGAACTTGTTCAAACTTGATTGCATTTTAACTAATACTTTTACTGTACTTGCAGAGATAATCCAATAATTTTCCCTTTAATACATTATTTTAGTCAATAATGCCAATTCATTTTTAATTATAAACCAACTCTTCTTTCCTGTAATAAATCATAGAAAATCATTTATATTGTTGGGTTTGATTGGTTAATATTTTTAGATTTTGACATTAATGTTTGTGACTAAAATGGCCCTGCCATGTCCCCCTCTAATATCATTGTGCCTAGTGTGGGAATCAATGATATTTATTGTAAAAAAATGAAAGTAGAATGTGTCTTTATTATCTGATTATGGAATTATTTGTGAAAAAGGGGATACATCATATGCTAGATGTCTTACAGAACTTGACATTACCCTAACTAGGACTAGTGTGTCATTTGTGGAGATATTAACTAATGATGTGCTTTCTAACAGGACAATGAAAATAAATATTATTTCATCCTTAGTTTTAGTAATTTATATTTTGTCAAGTATATGTTTATTTATTCAAGTGTAAATAAACTGATATTAAATTGTTAAAGCACTTTCTTACTTTGTTTAATCTCAAAATATCTCAAATTATATTCTGTTTCATTACTAATATTGTTTATTAATGACTTCTAATCTTGATTTTAATTTTCATTTATTTTCCTGGGTTTTGGAGGGGTACCAGAGATTGAACTCAGGAGCACTTGACCACTGAGCCACAATCTCAGCCCTATTTTGTATTTTATTTAGAGACAGGGTTCTCACTAAGTTTCTTAGCGCCTTGCTTCTGCTGAGGCTAGCTTTGAATATGAAAGCCTCCTGTCTCAGCTTCCCAAGCTACTGGTATTATAAGCATGTGCCCCATGCTTGGCCTCTTTTCCTAGTAAGTCCTTACAAATACCAATTTTTGACTTTTGCCTTTGTTGACCCTCTTTTTTTAATGTTTTATATTTTTTGATTTCTAACTTTATCATTCTCTTACATTTATGTTTTTAAGATTCATTACATGTTTCTCTCCATTATTTAAAGTATTGGCTTGGTTTGTTAATTTTTACTTATTATTTTGTAATTTAAGTATGTGTATCTTTAAATAATCTATTTATTTATTCTGCTCCATTGTACAAATTTAATTTGTTATAGCTCTGTGATACCATAAGTATATGTTTGGTCTCTGTCTCTGGTTCACACAGAACTCCTACAACTCTTAACTTCCTGAGTGATACTGGTGTCAGGAGTGTTTTTGTTGGATTATTTGGTCTTTGACCCAGGTTGTTGACACAGAGCTCCGATTCAGGAATTCAAGGGATTCATCTTGAATTTCCTTGGTGCTAGTAGCATATTTTGTTCTAATGGGGCTACTCTTAGTGTGGTCCTGTAAAGTTTTAGAATTGGGCTGATCATTAGAACAAGCCAGGTAAGCCAGGATTAGAAGTTTATAACTCTAAATCCCACAAACTCCAGAAATGAGAGCAGGAATGGCGATTGAGTTAATGATTGATATTCTGATACTGCCTATGTGTTGAAGGCTCCATAAATTCCCAAACTACAGGATCCCAAGAATTTCCAAGTTACTGAACACAGCATTGTGCTGGAAGGATGGTGCAGGTCACCTCCATGAGGAAAGAACCTCCTGTGCTCCAAATCCTTCAGGGTCTTGCCTGTCTAGTTTTTCATCTAGCTGTTCATCTGTGTCCCTTATGAAATCTTTAAAACAACTAGTAAATATAAGTGAAATTTTTCCTGAATTTGTGAGACATTTTAGTAGTTATCAAACTAAGGAAGGGATTATGGGAACCTTCAAATTTATAGGCAGTTGCTCAGAAGTTCAGATGACAACCAAGTATTTTATATTAACAGCTGAGTTGGGTTCAGAATTGTGGACTTTTAACCTGTGATGCCTGCACCTACTCCAAGTAGTTAGAGTCAAATTAAATTGTAGGACATCCAATTGGTACCCACAGAAAATTAAAGAATTGTTTGGTGTGGAAAACTCACACATTTGCTCTCAGAAGCGTTAGTGTAGAAAAATGAGTTTTTTCTATATTCATGTTTATCAAATCTTATTTTCTTTTAATTTCTATTAATTGTATCCCTTCTCCCTAGATTAGCAGTTTTTATTTCAATATATAAGGCTTGCCCTTATTACCTTCATTATTATTTCTGATTTAATTATACTTCAATACTAAGGAGTCTGATCTGTGTGAAGTAATTGTTTATATTTTGAGGATAGTTTATGATGTAGTATGTGGTCAATTTTTGTAAATTTTTTACATGTATTGAAAAATATTTTTATTATGTAATTGTTGACTATAACTTCAGTTATACTTGTAAAATGGTATAAAAACAATTCGTGTTTTTGTGTAGGTGAAATTCTTATAGTCTTACTGCTTTTTTACCAAACTGCTTTGTGTATACATTATTCATAGCTATGTAATAAAATAATCATGATGGTAAAACTGTAATGTTTCCCTTGTAGATAGATCTCTCAAATATTTGATTTCTATGTTTTGTTTTGGTTTTTTTTTTTTTGTTTTTTTTTTTGGAGGTCTCTACTTCTAACTTACTTTGGTGATAAAAATATATTCTTTTTTTTACCTGAAAACGGCTTTTATTAATTATTAGAATATGAATTACTTAAATGTAGAATTCTAATTTGTTAAGCTTATTTTCCCTTCAATATTTTAATCTAGTTGTCCAATGTAATCTGATTTTTCTTCATTATTCCTGAGAATTCAGATTCTAATTAAATGTTTTTCCTCAAAATTTGATTTATTTCCTTTGACTCTCTTAAAACACATTTGTCTTTGTTGCTCTTCACTGTTAGCGTAAGCTGCCCACACTGGTATTTCCAGTGAGTGAAGACTTAATATGTCTGTTCTCTTTTGCTTCCTTTTGTTCTCACTCATGGCTCATACTTTCTTGTGTGATGTATGATTTTTTGAGAATTAGACACATCTATCTGACTTATTTTTAATCAGACTTTTAATGTAGTGATTTTTTAATGTTTTCTTTAAATGATACATGAACCAAGAGGACATACACAACTTAAACAGATCAATTTCAAGCAAGGAAATAGACAAGGCCATCAAGAGACTTCCAACCAAGAAAAGCCCAGGTCCAGATGGATTCTGAGCTGAGTTCTACAAGACTTTCAAAGAAGAATTAATACCAATTCTCCTCAAACTATTTCATGAAATAGAAAAGGAGGGAACCTTGCCAAACTCATTCTATGAGGCAAGTATCACCCTGATTCCAAAACCAGACAGAGACACATCAAAGAAAGAAAACTTCAGACCAATATCCCTGATGAACATAGATGCAAAAATTCTCAATAAAATTCTGGCAAATCGCATACAAAAACATATCAAAAAAATAGTGCACCATAATCAAGTGGGGTTCATCCCGGGGATGCAA